>CM035107.1:64329573-64929573 GCA_020205505.1 Panax japonicus
ACAATACATAACTTATTTAATTTGTCTATCACATGACATTATTTGACTTACACTCACATTAATATACAATACTTATACAAAACTAATCGCGCATATTAACTTTAAGCTGGATCTATCTTTAACCTTTCCTTGTATCCGAAACATTCGCCTTAATCTGCAATGTTTTATCATGATATATCAAGGGTGAGCATAAAAGTTTCCTAGCAAGTTTAAATTAAACAATATAACGATATATCATGATTGAAATGATTTGAATAATTGGCTGGCTATAATTCAACAATATAATTGTGAACTAGCAGGAATAAATTTATAACTGAATAAGTATAAATTATACATGAACAAATATATCTGAACCAACTGGTAATGAAGGTAATCAGCCTTTCATACTTGACTTATACATTCAATATGTATAGAGTACAATTCATGGCAACCAACAATGATTAACCATAAGCTTATCTGAATGAAACAACTCTTAGTAGAGTTAAGTAAAAATAAACTTGCCTGAACCGTTGATTACCGCAACGCAATTTATAACGCTTTATCCGAACACCTAATATTAGTAATATAGATCTCCAATATTAGAATAATATCATCACAATATAATACTATAATATATATATATATATATATATATATATATATATATATATATATATATATATATATATATATATATATATATAAACAGATATACATAGAATAACCTAAATACATAACACATAACCTTATCAGTCTATAGCACACATAAAACTTAGTATCAGGTCAAACTATTTCAGTCTGACTCGAAACAAAAAAATTCTAACATCCCGACAGTCTAGTCGGACAATTGACGACTTTAAGTTCAATTAAACTGTGGCTAAACAATTAACAATATCTTAGAAAATTTTCTAAGCAGTCAAAATAATTTTCATAGACTTATAATAATTTTTAAATAATTATTATCATTTATTATAATTTTTCAATCATTAAACTCGTATTTAAATGAATTAAATACCACATAATTCTTTTATCATTAGTATTTATTTATTATCAAATATTAATGAAAATCATCACATAATATTATAATATATTTATAATATATCAAAGTATTTTTAATACCTTAAAATCATATTTATATGATTTTTAAATAATTAATTTCATTATCTGATAATTGCTTTTAATATTAAAATATTAATATTTTCATGACAAAATATAAAAAATTATATTTTATAACTTAAAATATTTTTATAATACTTAAATCATTTTTATATGATTTATAAATCATTAATTCTATGTTTCCATAATTTATTTAATATATTTATTAAATAAACTAATTACGATTAATATTAATTAATTAATGAATTTCATCCTAAAATATTAAAAGTCACTAAAAATAACTTAAAATATTTTCTTTTACCATAATATTATTTTTCATGATTTTCATGTATTAAAATTAATTTTAATTAATTTATTTAATATTATACTTAAATAAATTAAATGCCATTTATATTTCAAAAATATTAAATATTTATGAAATATACTCAAAATAATTAAAAACTATTTTTTAGAATTTAAAATAATTTTTCAGAATTTATTTAGTATTTTTAATAATTAAAAATTATTTTTTACTTTTTATTTAATTAAAATAATCATTTTCGAAAAATAATAATTAATTTTTGAAATTAAGTGTCGCTATAGGGGCCTTAGGTGACGCATCTGTCGCTAATGGTGTTCTTGGCCCTGTTCTTGAGCTTCATGTCTGTTAACAAGGTACGTAGTTTGACCAAATTTATATCCGTGTTGTTGTTGTTGTTTCTTGGTTGATTCTTTATATGAAGATTATAGTGTAAGTGTAGCACTTCAACTAGAATCAAGTTGTATGGAAATCATATATCACAACAGAAAGATATTGGCCTTCGAAATCCTTGTCAGGCCTGTTCTTCATTTTTTGGGTTACCCAGAAATGAAGAACAACCAAGATACCTATTTGGAAGCTTTAAATCATATTCTCCTTGACTTGGTTTGTGTAATCTAGTGGGTCAATCTTGTAGAAGAGATGTCAGACTACATTTACATAACAACATATCATCATAACAATAACTAATGCTAAGAGATCATGGTCGGTCAAACTCTGACAAAAAAACACGTTAATGAAGATCTGGGTTTCCCAGATTCTATTTCCGGCCAGCTGGTCAACGTAAGTTTGACCCGGATTAGTTTTCATTCTACTAAGGTTCTGAGTAATCTAAGTGCATATACGTGTAGTCCATATGTTCAGCTACAACATCAAACTAACATCATGTCATAAACCATTACCAAAAACAAGATCAAGGGCCTAGAAAATCACTGTCAGACTTTTCTGGGCAAATTGGGTTACCCAGAATCAGTCATTCGTGTCCGGTCAACGCAGTTTGACTACGATTTTCTTCCATTACAGTTATGATCTAAGTGATATAAAAGCATTGTTGTGTAGTCTACATGTCATACAACAACCTTAAAGTAACAACATGGTCAGATTCTTTAACCGTTGCAAGATGTAGAGCCTGCAAATCGTTGTCAGACATTTTCTGGGTAAATCTGGGTTACCCAGAACAGTTGGTCAATGCGGGTCAACGCCCTTTGGTCCTTCATAACTAACCATCTACACGTGATCTGAGCTTAATTCCAGATTCAGATCAAAGACCATATAACAAGGAACAAATCTATAACATAAAATACAACAAATCATTAACTAGTTGAGATCTATGATCTTTGACATTGGCTTGTCAGTCAACAAAATTAGGGTTCTAAGTCAGTTTGAAAAATTGATTTTCTGGCTTCTAGATGTTATGGATCCTTGATGTTACACCTTGGATCAATAAATAACATCTCTTAACACAACTTTAACCAACAAACAACAACATTTAACATTAAATCTAAAGATTTTGAATTTTGAAGGTTTATATCTTTCTAGCTTGGATCTTGGAATCTGACTTTGATGATCTGTTATTGGATAGTTATGGACTGAAATTGGCTCATCTTTTCACTCTCTATCACTCTATATCCCGAATTTCTAGAGAGATAAGGGTTAGGAGAAAAATGAAATATAAAGTGGTCTTTCTTTCTCTAAATCTCTTATATTTGATTCAATGAATCCAAGTAATGTAAGATGACACTCTAGGTCAGATTGTATATTGATTTTCCAGCACATGGTCCATACCTAACATGATGAGTCATGCAATTTCTAGAAAAACTTTAAGCTTACAAGTAAGGGCATTTTAATCTTTTTGCATTTAATTTTAATGGCAATTTGGCATTGGCCAAACTCTTAGGGTTTAGGGTTTGAATTATGGTTTAGGGTTTGGATCATTTTAGGATTTAGGGTTTGAAACCCTTAGGGATTACAAATTTAATTTTCTAAAATTTCTAATTTAGGTTTTAAAAAAATAGAAATTTAATATTTCTAAATTATAATTAGAATTTTCTAATTATATTAAAATTTCTTGATTACAATTAAATCTTTCTAATTAGGATTAACATTTCCTAATTACGATCACTAATTTAGGAATTAGGGTCGTAATCGGTCATTAGGGTTTATAAACCACTAATTAGGGTTTCTAATAGAAAAATAAATTTTTTAATTTAGAAATTAAATTTTCGTAATTAGATTAGGGTTTTCTAATTACTTATAACTTTAAAATTAGGATTAATATTTCCTAATTAACATTAAAAGTATTAAATTAACACTTTCATTTTCCCTAATTATAAATTAGGGTTTCAAATCCCGAAGTTAGGGTTTTCTAAATTTGAAATTAGGTTTTACTAAATAATTAAGATTTACCCTAATTAAGATTATAATTAATATTACTTAAGAATTATAATTATCCTTTAAGTTCCCAGATTAGGGTTTTATAATCCCGAATTAGGGTTTCAGATTCCCGGAATAAAAATTAGGGTTTTCAGAACCGATTTTAGGGTTTTTGTTAAACGCTAGGGTTTTCTAACCGAACGTTGACGTTCTTAATATATAATTAGGGTTTGTTACAGATATCGTTTATCTGGTCAACCCTTGACCCTTAACCAAATATTGCAGACATATACACAGAACATATTCTCTTATTCCTTAATCATGAATAATTCACCTAAATCATTCACAGAATTTTGAAATCCTCAAAATTCTATCTTAAAAATATCAAACGCATACACTTATTTTTTGTCTAGGTTCTAATTTTGAACCTTAAATCAATTAATAAAAATTTTAAAAATATTCAAAATTCTCGGGTTGTCACATTCACCCCTTCTTCTAAAAATTTCGTCATACACCATACACCATACATATACATCATCACATGCTACCCAATACACCACTCACAAGAGTAAAAATTTTCAAATTTTGCTGAGGAGTCATATAGACTTCTGTCATTTTTGCAAAGGTTTTATGGAAATTCATCCGCAAACCGTCATTACTTACAGACACAAAGGGTGATCCCGATATGTTATGTACTAGTCATGTACTGATTTTATCTGTTTCTCTTCACTGTCATAGGCACAAAATTCTACCTTAGTCTTACTGGATTCCGCACCAAAACAATTTGGTTCGAGAAATTTCTTTCAATGAACACTTAAAGTTTTCATAAACTTTAGTATAGCTGAATCGAATAGCATAGACTCATATCATTAATTCAATTCAATCGAATTATTTAAGTGTAGCCAAACCCCGTTGGCAAATTTAAAATTTTGAAAATATTTTTGAGAATGACGCCATGATGCCGTACTGTATTAACAGTCCGTTTGAGGATGCCGTCATTGTATGACTTTGTCATAACACATCATACAATAGTTGAACAAAGATTTTAGATCAAATTCACACTAAGTATTTCTGTATTTACAACTCCATCAACTTTTTATCATCTCTACACCAGATTACATGGTACATGAGTTATAATTAAAAGATATTTTGATATTTCAAATCATTTGCGTCTAGCTGAAATAAGTAGCATAGACTATACTTTAAACCATTTCAAAAATGATTACGAGTCTACATATATATATATATATAAATTATTATTTTTTTTCAAAAGCACATAGTGCGTATTTAGCTTGATGTCAAAATTTTGAAATCTAGCATAGCTAGGAGGTTTGGAAAACTTATGTCTCCACTAATAATTATTTTCTTAACAATCTATCTGTTCATATTATCTTTAATACTCCATTTACACACAACTATACCCAGTTCGTCAAACCACACTTATGAATCCATAAATTGACACAATCATATGAGTTTAAGAACTTGTCCTAGTCAGACCTTTGGCGTCCATTCACTGAGGGGTTCATAAACATTTTTTATAACTATGAGTCAAGTATGTCACATAAGTATGAGTTTTAAGAACTCGTACTTAACCTTATATCATCTACCTATGACCTATCTATCTGTTATACACATGAGAAAGGAATCACCCTCTTAACATGCATATATCAAATAGCGCGACACAAACATTTCAATGATTATCATTGCCAAAAACTAAGTGGTTTTTACACTATGTACAATTCAGCTCCCATACGAAGAATCATACAACTCAGTTGCCGACATGAATCCTCAATTGAATCCCCACCTAACACTAACCCCCTTTTCAATACGAATTTCATTTAATCCGTATTCATAATCCTTTCCTGAATCTGTACCAATTTATAGTACAACTGTCACATAGCAATCTTGCTGTAAACTTTTCAATCATCAGATTGATTCTTATTCCATACTATAACCTTATCAGATCAAGGGGTGATCTTATCGTATATGTTACGATTCATTTCTATGCCTTGATCGTTTTGTTTTACGATCTTTTATCACTTTGCTTTTATTATTTTAGACTCTATCTATTCATCACCACTGTTCAACTTTATTATCAGAGTTAGGGAACTCTGTATCTTATAACTCACCGAGATTCGTCTTTGAATCTTACCGACGGACTAACTCTATTTGAGTTAGTACTTATCCTAATCACTGCGGTTATTAGTCTCAGGTATTCCTACCTAAGGTTCATAACCTACAGCTTTGATACCAACTGTGAGGGCCCTGAATCCGAGGTCCCGAATCATCGCAGATCCGGTTCGATCATTCTATACAACATTACTATTTGCGGAAGATATAAACATAAATTGTTTATACGTTAAACTTACATACTTTTCTTCAAGGTCAAGTAACCTTAACTTATACACAATACATAACTTATTTAACTTGTCTAACACATAACATTATTTGACTTACACTCATATTAATATACAATACTTATACAAAATTAATCGCGCATATAAACTTTAAGCTGGATCTGTCTTTAACCTTTCCTTGTATCCGCCTTAATCTGCAATGTTTTATCATGATATAGCAAGGGTGAGCATAAAAGTTGCACATCAAGTTTAAATTCAATAATATAACGATATATCATGATTGAAATGATTTGAATAATTGGCTGGCTATAATTCAACAATATAATTGTGAACTAGCAGGAACAAATTTATGACTGAACAAGTATATATTATACATGAACAAATATATCTGAACCAATTGGTAATGAAGGTGATCAACCTTTCATACCTGACTTATACATGCAATATGTACAAAGTACAATTCATGGCAACCAACAATGATTAACCATAAGCTTATCCGAATGAAACAACTCTTAGTAGAGTTAAGTAAAAATAAACTTGCTTGAACCGTTGATTACCGCAACACAATTTATAACGCTTTATCCGAAGACCTAATATTAGTAATATAGATATCCAATATTAGAATAATATCATCACAATATAATACTATAATATATATATATATATATATATATATATATATATATATATATATATATATATATATATATATATATATATATATATATATATATATATATATATATACAGATACACATAGAATAACCTAAACACATAACACATAACCCTATCAGTCTATAACACACATAAAACTTAGTATCAGGTTAAATTATTTCAGTTTAAATTGAAACTGACAAAATTCTAACATCCCGACGGTCTAGTCGGACAATTGACGAGTTTAAGTTCAATTAAACTGTGGCTAAACACTTAACAATATCTTAGAAAATTTTCTAAGTAGTCAAAATAATTTTCATAGACTTATAATAATTTTTAAATAATTATTATCATTTATTATAATTTTTCAATCATTAAACTCGTATTTAAATGAATTAAATATCACATAATTCTTTTATCATTAATATTTATTTATTATCAAATATTAATAAAAATCATCACATAATATTATAATATATCAAAGTATTTTTAATACCTTAAAATTATATTTATATGATTTTTAAACAATTAATTTCATTATCCGATAATTGCTTTTAATATTAAAATATTAATATTTTCATGACAAAATATCAAAAGTTATATTTTATAACTTAAAATATTTTTATAATACATAAATCATTTTTATATGATTTATAAATCATTAATTCTATTTTTCCATAATTTATTTAATATATTTATTAAATAAACTAATTACCATTAATATTAATTAATGAATGAATTTCATCCTAAAATATTAAAAGTCACTAAAAATAACTTAAAATATTTTCTTTTACCATAATATTATTTTTCTTATTTTTCATGTCTTAAAATAATTTTAAATAATTTATTTAATATTATACTTAAATAAATTAAATACCATTTATATTTCAAAAATATTAAATATTTATGAAATATAGTCAAAATAATTAAAAACTATTTTTCAGAATTTAAAATATTTTTTTTGAAATTTATTTAGTATTTTTAATAATTAAAAATTATTTTTTTCTATTTATTTAATTAAAATAATCATTTTCGGAAAAAAATAATTAATTTCCAAAATTAAGTGTCGCTATAGAGGCCTTAGGTGACGTATCTGTCGCTAATGATGTTCTTGGCCCTGTTCTTGAGCTTCATGTCAGTTAACAAAATACGTGGTTTGACCAAATTTATATCCGTGTTGTTGTTGTTGTTGTTGTTTCTGGGTTGATTCTTTGTAAAAAGATTATAGTGTAAGTGTAGCACTTCAACTAGAATCAAGTTGTATGGAAATCATATATCACAACAGAAAGATATTGGCCTTCGAAATCCTTGTCAGGCCTGTTCTTCATTTTCTAGGTTACTCAGAAATGAAGAACAACCAAGGTACCTATTTGGAAGCTTTAAATCACATTCTCCTTGACTTGATTTGTGTAATCTAGTGGGTCAATCTTGTAGAAAAGATGTCAGACTACATTTACATAACAACATTTCATCATAACAATAACTAATGCTAAGAGATCATGGCCAGTCAAACTCTGACAAAAAAACACGTTCATGAAGATCTAAGTTTCCCAGATTCTACTTCCGGCCAGTTGGTCAGCGTAAGTTTGACCCGAATTAGTTTTCATTCTACCAAGGTTCTGAGTAATCTAAGGGCATATACGTGTAGTCCATATGTCCAGCTACAACATCAAACTAACATCATATCATAAACCATTACCAGAAGCAAGATCAAGGGGCTAGGAAATCACTGTCAGACTTTTCTAGGCAAACTGGGTTACCCATAATCAGTCAGTCGTGTCCGGTCAACGCAGTTTGACTGCAATTTTCTTCCATTACAGTTATAATCTAAGTGATATAAAAGCATTGTTGTGTAGTCTACATGTCATACAACAACCTTAAAGTAACAACATGGTCAGATTGCTTAACCGTTGCAAGATGTAGAGCCTGCAAATCGTTGTCAGACATTTTTCGGGTAAATCTGGGTTACCCAGAACAGTTGGTCAATGCGGGTCAACACCCTTTGGTCCTTCATAACTTACCATCTACACGTGATCTGAGCTTTATTCCAGATTCAGATCAGAGAGCATACAACAAGGAACAAATCTATAACATAAAATACAACAAATCATTAACTAGTTGAGATCTATTGTAACATTCTAGATTTTTAAATGTAAATTATAAATATTTATTAATTTATATAAATATTGATTGGATGTGTTTATTATTGAATAAGTAATTGTTCAATTTGATTGAGTTGATTTAGTTAATTATTTATTTGCTAAATAATTAATGTGATTAGTTAATTATTTATTTGTTAAATAATGTGTTATGTGGATTAAGTTATGTGATTAAGTTATTTATTTAATAAGTTGTTATTAAATAAAGTGTGACAAATAACTATGTGATAAAGATTTATTAAAATAAATTAAATTAATTTTAATTTAGTTTTTTTTGCCAAACAAGGTTTAAGTATATTAATCATTTATTTTTAAATGGTTCGCCAAACAAAGCCTATGGCTTTTGAATTTCTTTTGGATTTTAAATTATTAATAAAATAAAACAAATATATAAATGAAATATATTTATATTTATAAATTATACGTTATATGTTTGATAACTGATATAATAAATAGGCTTATTATTGCCATATCAATTTTATTCTATGTATATCAGTTTTGGTTTACGCTCGTTGTTAGTACCTAGTCTATTACTAAGAGAAGAAAAAGAAAGGAAGTGCAGAGAGTTGAGAGGAAGGAAGCCAAGTGTGTGATTGTCCAAAGCAAGTCTGTTAACAACGATTCATAAGCAAAACAAAAAGGCGGGTTTCTCTAATCTTAATATATATATATATATATATATATATATATATTTATGGTTTTATGATGCCTATTGTCTCTGTTCTTCAACTTTACTGTGTAAAAGATTTTTACAAAACTCTCTGTAAAACTATGTTGGTATAAATTGGTTAGAGAAGCATGTGTACGTATAGTTGTAATTGTTATCACTAGCATGTCTATATATATATATATATATATATATATATATATATATATATATATATATATATATATATATATATGACTGTATGCTAATTACAGGCTAAAGGAAGAAATTGGTTTTACAGTGGGTATATAGGAGTACGTATATAATTTGTAGAGATATCAAAAATAATATATATTAATTTTGAAAATTGTGAAATTGAATTATACATGTTAATTGATGTATATGTTGGTATGATTGTATTTCAAAAGAATCAAATTTGGTTGATAACAGTGGAATGTCAGTTCACTATATTAATTATGTTGTTCAATTGTTGGTAATTGGTATAGATATGATTGTTAACGTGTATGTGTAATTTATATAAGTTATACATGTGAGTTAGAACGAATTGTTGTTACAAATTTAAGACAGTAGCTTTGGCTCTGTTCTTCTGTTTTGGTTCTGTGAGTTTCGGCGCCCCAGCGTCAAAATTCACGCTCCAGCGTCAAGTTTCGCGCCTTAGCGCCAAAGTCAGCGCTGGAGCGCCGGACTTCGCGTCGCAACGCCGAGTCCCTGTATATTTCTCACGCCGGAGCGCCACCTCAGTGCCGCAACGCGACCTACAGTACAAGCTGTGGCGCTGTGGCGCCACTTAACAGAATGTTCTGAAATGACTTATGTCTTGTACAGAAGTCTAAAATTTTGATAATAATACTATAAGACCAAATAAATTATGTTATTATAGTATTGTAATGTGTTGAACGAACATGGTGTTAATACCCAACGAATTTATTATCGTTTAGGAATATGATTTGATTACATGGTTAGACATTGAAACCATACGTGATGTAGTGTTGATTATGACTAATCATGTCATGTTAACATATGTATATAGGATATTGTGATTTGGATTATAACGGTTTAATCTATGCGCACGGCAAGTTCTCTAACTCCATATTCTCGTTGAGTTAGTTTGTTGTGTTTAAGCAAGTTTTCTAATCCTAAAGCTTCATTATGAAAATTTCATATGCTATACTTTATTGAGTAAAGTATTTCCATTAAGCAACTTCATTGTATCCAGTTATTCATGATGATACACGCTTTCCATCTCCACACTTTCGTTGAGATAGTTATTATGATTATGCAAATTTTCTTAACTCTAAACTTGTTATATTAGCATGCAAGTACCTTTATTCTGTTGAACTAGTTTATCGTTCAAGTTATTATTTGTTGTGCATGTTTGATATTAAATTCTAAGATGTAACCTTAGCTTAATGTTATTCAAAGCAAGGTATGATGTGTTATTCAATAGTTATGCTATTAGATTATCCCTAAAGCATGAACTTAGAACGAAATGTTTATTCAGTTATGATTATTCAGTAACATAGTGTTATTATCTTTTATTCAACTAATCATTAGTTGATGTCCGTTGAACTCCAAATTACCTTGAAGTATATCCAAACCAAACTATCTTTGGGGCGGACTTGTACTCAAAATACTGAGATGAACAAACCTATTTATAGGGGTTACGCTTAGTTTTGTACTTTGCGCTAAAATGTTTGTATACAATATATGTATGAAGGGCTGATCCCCCGAAGTACCCTGAAGTCATTATAGTCGTATGACTATAAAAGTTAAAGTTGAAAGATTACTTATAACTGTGGACAAGGTTCGTGGTCATTAGACCCTCAGTTGAATGTTTAAGATGTTAATAGAATTTATTGTTCAATTCTATTGAGCCCCTGAATGGGCAAGAAATGTTTCAGTTCTTTTAAGCCTCTGAATAGGCAAGGAGCGTATGAGAAGTTAATAGAACTTATTGTTCAGTTCTATTGATCCCCTGAATGGGCAAAGAATGTGAAAGTTTATTCATTGATATTTCAAGTGAGCCTTGTTTGCTCACTCTTGCCTGTAAAATCCTTACAGCTAAAGATGGAAAGGGTGACGTACCTAGCACCAGTAAAGGAAAGGGAAAGATGAACAAGTACTGAAGACTTGTAATAGTTTTGATAGTTTTAGTATCAGACTTTGATTTAAAGATTGTAATGGAGTTTATTTTAAAATTTCCGCATGAATGTTTGTTTGTAAAGGTTAGATAACCTAGGAGATTTTATTTTATGTAATTCCTGTATGGGCAGGTTTATTATTTAATTTTATTTATGATTGGGTAGTTATAAATGAATGTTTTGATTACGTGAACACCAAATCTTGAGGTAATGAAGTACCGGGATTTAGGGGTGTCACAAGTTGGTATCAAAGCTTTAGGTTATGAACCTTAGGTGGGGGGAAAAGCCTTAGGAAGTAACCTTTGAAAAGATATTGGAGATAACTCTTATCGAGTTTTAAGGAAGAAATAATAAAACATTTATGTGCTTATGTGTTTATAACTTATGTGCTCACGAGTGTCGAGTAGAATGATTAATAACTAAAACTTTAAAATTTTGTAGTCAAGATGACTAATGTCGAAGAATCCAGTCAGGCTAGGGAGGAGGGACCTCAAATGCCTATAGAGGAGGAGCCTCGCGACATTCAGGTTGTTTGGGAACAACTACTGCCATAGGAGTCAGCCCCGTTGGTCACAGTGGTTGAAGATGAGGATGATGATGTGGGGACGAATGAGGAGGATCCCGTGGAGTTGCCACAGGAGGATGAGGATAACGAGGACGAGGAGGAAGAGACTCCACTAACCTCGATGGCTGCTCGTATGTATGATGAAGTCTACGACCGTAACGTGGAACTTCAGGACACAGTTGAGGAGTTGCAGGAGATAGTAGCTGAACAACAGATTGCAATGACATAGAAGGACGATGATATCCAGGATCGAGATGAACGTCTAACTAATACTGAAGAGACGTTGATGCAGACTGAAGGAGAGAAGGAACAACTGATCGAGATGGTCGTGGAACTGAAGAACAAGCTGAAGGAAGAAGCTACCAAGAGGGCGAGAGCTGAAGACGCATACGAGGAAGCTTATCAATGAACTGGAAGAGCAGTAAGGGACACACAAGTAAAGAGGATGAAGATGGAAGAGATGGATAAAGTATTCAATACCGTGATCAATCGAGTTCAAGATCGAGTCATGGGTTATCCAATTTAGTTCGAGACTCTGCTATCATACGTGTTAGATCGCCGAACCATGTTCCGTGTTATGGAAGAAGAACGTCAAAAGGCTATTGAGTATCTTTATAGATCATCGTATGAAATGTGTCTGTTTTGCAAGTAATATGTGACGCCCCCAAAATAGGTATACAACACCCATTCCGAGTCGTCAAAATACATGGTATAGAAACAACTACAACTTTATTAATACAACATAAAAACTGTGAGTTTAAATACAAATATTGTCATCTAGACAATATCCACAATCAAATAAGTCCTCATTACAATTATTAATACACTATTCTACAAAATAGTGAGGACTACTAGAACCACTTCTAGAACTATTATTCCACACCCCGACTAGTACTCGCTACATTCTCACCTCCTGAGAAGAAAAATGGAACAACAAGGAAAAGGGTGAGCTAAACCAGCCCAGTAAAGAACATTATGACTAAGATAATATAAAACAAATTATCGTTAGTCTTCAACAGGGAAAAATCTAATAGAATACAATAGACAACAAGTTTTAAAACAATATTCGCAGCGGAAATAATAATTCATTAGAAGAGTTAAGTAGAGAATGCAAACTACTATCTTCTATATATGAATTTAAAAGTTTATCGTCTATCTTTTATCCCTGTAACATTAATCAATATATATCTGGAATCAAATATTCATCTTTGCACTACAGGCCAAAGATATTCATCAGTTGGTCATGTTCATCTAAACACCTGCTCATCTTTGCACTACGGGCCAAAGATATTCATCAGAAATCATTCATCTTTGCACTACAGGCCAAAGATATTCAATTATATCATCATTTTGGACTGAGGATGATGGAAAATATTTTAAAGAAAATGAATCCAGTGAAACAAAAGAAAAAATATTAAGGATTCGTACTTTAAACAATCCAAGTTCAAAAATACTTTATAAATAACCAGAGTGGAGTAAAATTCAAGAATGATCAAAACATGGATACAATCAAAACTAGTATCCATAATAGATATCTTGGACGAAAAATGAAAATTTAATTTTTTTGTGAATAGTATCGTATTCGTGAATAGTGCCGTATACATGAATAGTGCCGTATACGTGAATAGTAATTTCGACACCAAAAGATAGAAATTTCACAAAAAAACATCATCATGTTTCGTGAATAGTACTCGTGAATAGTAACTCGTGAATAGTAACTAATGAATAGTAACTCGTGAATAGTAACTCATAAATAGTAACTCATGAATAGTAACCCCAACATGAAAAAGTTCTAAATTTGATAAAAAGTTCCAACCAATATTTTAGCATAATGATATTGAAGAAATAATATCATTTGAGAAGAAAATAACATCCCTTACCTAAAAAGGATAGTACTTCTGACTGGTATACTGGATATAGTGCTGAAAGGACTTGCACCGTATAGCAATACTCAAAGTACTAAAATATTAACAAGAATACGCTCAATATTATAGAGAGAGAAAGAGAGAGAAGATTTCAGTTTCTGGTGTGATTTTCAATTCTAACCTAAGCACCCTATTTATAGGAAAATGCTTAGAACACCAAAGCAGAAAATTTAATAAAATATTAATATATATATTAAAATTTCTACGCCAACATTCCTTGATCTGAATTCAGCAATTGACATCACATGCAAGACCCACAATTAATGACAAAAATGTTTTTTAAAAATAATTAAAACTTCCAAAAATCAATTATTTCGAAACTTCAGAACTTCAATAATTCATAATAAATAGCCCTTTTATCAGAAAATTCGAATCTCGCGACTTTTTATAGAAAATTCAATTCTCTACAACGTTGCAGAAGAAAGTTTTTCCAAATTCTAAACAGAATTTGACCGAAATCCATAAACGGGCGATTTTACAGGCTATAATCAAATTTCAGTCAAGAAATGGGGTCTCCCGACACAAAAAACATGTGTTAATCATTTAATGTAATAAAAATACTCTTCCTCCTCATATACTCATATATCCCATATTCATTGTAAAACTATCACCATTATTATATTATTAAAATATAATAATAAATTATTTTATCAGAAAAGATAAAATATTATTTTTCAACAATTGTCACTTTAAAATTTTTCTCCATCTATATCCACATAAAATCAATATTTTTCTCATCATATAAATCAATAATTAATTATTCACAAATAATATTACAGAATCACAGTACTGACAACTAGGCCGTTCCTAGGAAAGAGGGGGCTTTCTAATAAGAATTTCTCCTTACTGGCGCGCAATTAGATGACCAAACCTCTCCTTAGACAGAACTTTCTAGACATTGCCAATATGTTTTCTAATAATATTATTCAGATAATATGAATTATTGCTTCGATAATGGAAAATACTGTGTAGTGACAATTATTGAAATAATAGTAATATAAAATATCAACGCAACAATTATTGAATCAATAAAATAAAATACTGAACAGTAACTACTGTAACAATTATTGAGTAGTGTCTTCTTACGTAAGAATCAATAATTGGTGCAATACCGTGTGCTACTATGCAACAACGCGTATTACTGTGTTTTAACCACTGGGTATTCCAATAGTATTAACGGTAACAACTGAGCCGTTATTTATAAACAACTTATACTTGTCATTTTCTTCATCCAATCGCTTTCCGTTATGGGGCCCACAAAAGACCGCGCCGTCGTACGAATATTTCCTGACAGCAAGAATATTTAACGACCAAACAAATATTTCCCGACAACAATGAATATTTTATAACCACCTACTTATTTAAAATATTTACGTATTTTACCCATAACTAACTACATTAATCAAATCAACCCTTGCTATTTCAAAATAATAAATAGAGGAAAATAAATTTCATTTATTAATAATTTGGGGTCTTACAACCTCCCCTCCTTATGAAATTTCGTCCTCGAAATTGATGTACGTACCTGGTGTTTCAAAAAGATGAGGATACCTCGCTTTCATTTCTGATTTTAACTCCCAAGTCATTTCTTCAATAGCATGGTTTCTCCATAAAACCTTAACTTGTGGTATAACCTTAGTGCGTAAGACATGCTCTTTCCTATCCAAGATCTTGACAGGTACCTCTTCATACGTTAAGTCTTCGACTATCTCATCCGGTTCTAACTCAATAACATGGTTCAGGTCTTTCACATATTTACGAAGCACGGATACGTGAAAAACATTATGAACACGAGACATACTTGGAGGTAACGCGAGTCTATAGGCCACATTTCCTATTCGGTCAAGAATCTGAAATGGACCAATAAATAGTGGATTGAGCTTTCCTCTCTTCCCAAATCTTGAAACTCCTTTCCATGGAGCAATACACAATAATACGTGATCCCCAATACTAAATTCCACGTCCTTTCGATGAAGATCCGCATAACTCTTTTGTCGATCCTGTGCCATTTGTAAACATTGTCAAATCATTTGGATCTTTTTTGTAGTCATTCGTACCAACTCTGGTCCCAACAACGTTGCTTCTCCCACCTCATCTCAGCATATTGGAGAGCGACACTTTCGTCCATACAATGCTTCAAATGGAGCCACACCTATACTTACCTGATAACTGTTGTTGTAGGAGAATTCCACCAATGGTAAATACTTATCCCAACTCCCTTTGAAGTCTAGGACACAGAGTCTTAATAGATCTTTAAGAGTTTGAATAGTCCTCTCTGATTGTCCGTCCTTTTGAGGATGGTATGCCAAACTAAATCGTAAATCCGTCCCCATAGCTTTTTGCAAGCTAACCCAAAATCTTGAAGTGAATCTTGGGTCACGATCCGAAACTATGGATACTAGCATGCCATACAATCTTACAATCTCATCTACGTACATATGAGCAAGACGTTCAAGGGAATAAGTCTCTCGTATCGGCAAGAAATGAGCAGATTTGGTTAATCTATCAAAAATAACCCAAATAGCATTTATGCCTTGAGAAACCATGGGAAGACCCGTAACGAAATCCATGGTAATATATTCCCACTTCTATTTCGGAATCTCAAGTGGTTGTAATGGACCCTTTGGCACTTGATGCTCCGCCTTTACACGTTGACAAGTTAAACACCTCGAGATAAACTTTGCAATCTCTCTCTTCATTTTATTCCACCAAAATGTATGTCGAAGATCATGATACATTTTGGTACTCCCAGGATGGATTACAAACGGTGTGTTGTGTGCCTCCATCATGATTCTATGCTTCAGGTCAGAATCGTTAGGAACACAAAGTCTGGAGTGGACTCGAAGTATTTCTTCTTCATCAATTCTTGTTTTTGGAATAGCACCTTCTTGTACTTTCTTCTTCATACGCATCAGCTCCAGGTCTGTGGCTTGAGAAACTTTAACTTTTTCGATTAAAGTCAGTTCTATGCGTATATTTGACATCATCACACTCGTTCCTGCATATGATCTTCTACTCAATGCGTTAGCTACCACGTTTTCTTTTCCAGGATGGTATTGAATAGTGTGGTCGTAATCTTTCAACAGCTCGAGCCAACGTCGTTGCCGCATGTTGAGTTCTTTTTGAGTGAAGAAATATTTGAGGCTTTTATGGTCTGAATATATCTCCACTTTCTCCCTATATGGATAGTGCCTCCAGATCTTTAGCGCGAAAACGACTGCTGCCAACTCTAGATCATGAGTAGGATAATTCCTCTCATATTCTTTAAGTTGTCGCGAGGCATAGGCTATGACTTTCCCACGTTGCATGAGAACACACCTAACCCTTTGCCTGAAGCATCACTGTAGATAACAAATCTATCTGAACCAGATGGTATTGTCAAAACAGGTGCCGAAATGAGTCTCCTCTTGAGATCTTGGAAACTCTTCTCCCATTCCTCGCCCCATACGAATTTTGTATCTTTACGAGTCAGCTGAGTTAACGGAGTAGCAATTCGAGAAAATCCTTCCACGAATCTTCGATAATAACCAGCTAAGCCCAGAAAGCTAAGTACTTCAGTCACCGTCTTCGATTGTTCCCAACTTTGTATTGCTTCAATCTTCACCGGGTCAACAGACACTCCATGTTTTGACACCATGTGCCCAAGGAATGCTACTTTCTCAAGCCAGAACTCACATTTCTTCAGTTTGGCATATAGCTTGTTATCACGAAGCCTTTGCAGTACCAGCTTCAAATGGCGCTCATGATCTTCACGGCTTTTGGAATAGATGAGGATGTCATCAATAAAGACAACAACGAACTGATCCAAATATTCCTTGAATACTCTGCTCATCATATCCATGAAAGCAGCAGAAGCATTAGTCAATCCAAAAGACATGACTAAGAATTCATAATGTCCGTACCGAGTTCTGAAAGTAGTCTTTGGAATATCCTCAGTTTTAACCTTCAACTGATGATATCCAGAACGAAGATCGATTTTTGAAAAGAATTGTGCTCCTTGCAACTGGTCAAACAGGTCATCAATACGAGGTAGCGGATACCTATTCTTGATAGTGACATGGTTTAATTCCCGGTAGTCGATACAAAGTCGCATACTCCCGTCTTTCTTCTTTGTGAATAAAACAGGAGCACCCTAAGGAGATGTACTAGGACGAATGAAACCGATGTCCAACAACTCTTGTAGTTGGACCTTAAATAGGAGCCATTCAATATGGGGTTTTAGAAATGGGCTTTGTACCAGGTTCAAGGTCAATAAAGAATTCAACTTCTCGTTCTGGGGGTAGACCGAGAAGTTCTTCAAGAAATACGTCAGGAAAGTCACTAACAACAGGAATATTATTCAAAGCTGACGTGTCTTTATTCAAATCAATAACATGGGCTAAGAAAGCTTTACATTCGTTTTTCAATAAACAAATAGCTTTATGACTTGATATGACAGTGATTGATTTTATTGGTTTAATTTCTTGAATTAGCACAATAGGTTGATTAGGAATATGAAAACTAACAACCTTACGAAAACAATCAATTTTGGCATGATGAGTAGTTAACCAATCAATCCCTAAAATCACATCAAAAGTAAGTATCTTTAAAGAGATAAGGTCAACGGGTAATGTGATGGTGCCAACTTGGATCAAACAAGATTTATAAACAGTGGATGTGATGAAAGTTTTTCCTAACGGAGTTTCCACAGATAGGTCAAAGTCTAATTTCTCCAGAGTCAAGTTTAAACGTTGAGCACAAGCAGGAGAGATAAATGAATGGGTAGCACTGGTATCAAGTAATATATAAACTTCGCATGAATTTATGATTAGCTTACCCATGATCACCTCGTTTGGGTTCCTCGCATGTTGACCAGTCACGACAAACGCTCTTTCAGGAACCGTTGACTTTGACTTTTCTGGGACAGCCTTTTGAGTCACCATCCCCGCTGGACTTGGTTTCACTACAGTGCAATCTCGAGCGATATTGAAACAACCCGGGTCAAATCCCGAGTCCGGAACAAATCTTGGGTCAAATCCCAAGTCCGAATCGAATCAAATCCATCCAAATAAGGCCTCAAACCACTGGCCCAATAGTATCTTCTTGGGTCATCTAGCCCACCACAGGCTCCCAAAAGGTCATGACTTGAAGGTACTATTGGTAGTTACTTAATTTCTTATATGTAGACAAATTTTCCCCCTATCTTTCGATGTGGGACTGGGGTGTTACAAACTCCCCCACTTAAATTTCTGACGTCCCCGTCAGAACCGATCACACACACGGCCCAAAGATCTTTGCCTCTCTAGCCATTGTGGGATAATACCGGCTGGCTTCGTGTCCCCACCTCCGGACCTTCATCTCTCCATTGTGGGATAATACCACCAGCCTTCGTGTCCCCACCTCCGGCAACCCGATCGGATGACCCGACCCGAGCTTTCGAGAGTCGGCTCTGATACCATATGAAACAACCCGGGTCAAATCCCGAGTCCGGAACAAATCTTGGGTCAAATCCCAAGTCCGAATCGAATCAAATCCATCCAAATAAGGCCTCAAACCACTGGCCCAATAGTATCTTCTTGGGTCATCTAGCCCACCACAGGCTCCCAAAAGGTCATGACTTGAAGGTACTATTGGTAGTTACTTAATTTCTTATATGTAGACAAATTTTCCCCCTATCTTTAGATGTGGGACTGGGGTGTTACAGATATGTCCTTCCTTTCCACAGTTATAACATACCTTAAACTATTGTGGGCAGTTTGGGCTGATATGTCCTTCTTTTCCGCACTTATAGCATATGACCGGTGGTCATTCTCCTCCCTTGGAACTAGTTGCTGCTGGTGCTGACGTCTTCACATTATCATTGTTGAATCTCCTCTTTTTAAAATCTCCCCCGAGTCGCTTCTTCTATTTTCATGGCCACGATTACCACCAGAGTGGTTACCGCTTTTGCTTGAATGTTTTCCTCCCCGCTGGTTTTCTTTACTCCGATGACTGCTGCCACCGGTATGACTCTGGGTGCGGTCCCTTGGTTGAACGTACTCGCTATCTCGCTCTAATAATTGAGCCCTGTTGAAAACATCTGAATATAAAACAAATTTATGAGAGATAAGATATTGCCGAATCTCGGGTTTTAAACCTCTCAGAAACATCCTCGTCATTCGTTCCTCATTCTCTACCAAATGAGGTGCAAACCTGGATAACTCTGCGAACTTCGCCTCGTATTGGGACACCGTCATGTTGTTTTGTTCTAGTCTAATAAACTCTACCTTCTTCATATGGCGAATACTTTCAGGAAAGTATTTTTCGTTGAAAATTTTCTGAAAGGTTTCCCAAGACATGTTAAGTGCGGCAGGCTGGGTTCGTTTCATAGACTCCCCCCAATAGTCTGCCTCGCCATGGAACATAAAGGTGGCGAATGGAACCTTCTATTCCTCTGTGCATCCCAAGACATCGAATATCTTGGTAATTTGCTTGACCCATGTTTCCGCCATGATCGGATCCGGCTTTCCCTTAAATTCTGGTGGTCCCAACTCTTTGAACTGCTTGGCCGTGACAAGCCGCGCATTGCTATCATTTCCATCCGTATTTTGTACACGAGTCTCCCTCGTCTGGTTTTGCATGAACTGCAAAAAGCTCCTAAACATCCTGTCGTTCATCGTCTGCTCAGTGGTGTTATTTACAGGAGGAATATTGCCTTCCTATTACACGTTCCCCTGGGTGGTGATTAAAGGTGTTTCCACGGTCTCATTAACTCCATCGTTAATATTCTCAGCTGCCATTCTTAAATACTGCCATAAAACAATGGTTAATTAAATAAATTAACATATCACATATTAACCATATACTTCAACTGACCAACAAATAAGCTCAGGTATGACACACTAACGAAGGATTACTTGTCTCTCCCCTCCTAGTACTATTCCTCGATCTCCGCCAGAGACCATATCCCTAAGCTCTGATACCAACTGTGACGCCCCCAAAATAGGTATACAACACCCATTCTGAGTCGTCAAAATACATGGTATAGAAACAACTACAACTTTATTAATACAACATAAAAACTGTAAGTTTAAATACAAATATTGTCATCTAGACAATATCCACACTCAAATAAGTCCTCATTACAATTATTAATACACTATTCTACAGAATAGTGAGGACTAATAGAACCACTTCTAGAATGATCATTCCACACCCCGACTAGTACTCGCTACATTCTCGCCTCCTGAGAAGAAAAATGGAACAACAAGGAAAAGGGTGAGCTCAACTAGCCCAGTAAAGAACATTATGACTAAGATAATATAAAACAAATTATCATTAGTCTTCAACAGGGAAAAATCTAATAGAATACAATAGACAACAAGTTTTAAATTAATATTCGCAGCGGAAATAATAATTCATTAGAAGAGTTAAGTAGAGAATGCAAACTACTATCTTCTATATATGAATTTAAAAGTTCATCGTCTGTCTTTTATCCCTGTAACATAAATCAATATATATCTGGAATCAAATATTAATCTTTGCAGTACAGGCTAAAGATATCCATCAGTTGGTCATGTTCATCTAAACACCTGTTCATCTTTGCACTACGGGCCAAAGATATTCATCAGAAATCATTCATCTTTGCACTACAGGCCAAAGATATTCAATTATATCATCATTTAGGACTGAGGATGATGGAAAATATTTTAAAGAAAATGAATCCAGTGAAACAAAAGAACAAATATTAAGGATTCGTACTTTAAACAATCCAAGTTCAAAAATACTTCATAAATAACCAGAGTGGAGTAAAATTAAAGAATGATCAAAACATGGATACAATCAAAACTAGTATCCATAATAGATATCTTGGACGAAAAAAAAAAATTTAATTTTTCTATGAATAGTGTCGTATTCGTGAATAGTGCCGTATACGTGAATAGTAACTCCGACACCAAAAGATAGAAATTTCACAAAAAAACATCATAATGCTTCGTGAATAGTACTTGTGAATAGTAACTCGTGAATAGTAACTAATGAATAGTAACTCGTGAATAGTAACTCATGAATAGTAACCCCGACATGAAAAAGTTCCAAAATTCGAATCTCGCGATATTTATAGAAAATTCAATTCTCTACAACTTTGCAGAAGAAAATTTTTCCAAATTCCAAACATAAATTGACCGAAATTCATAAACGGGTGATTTTACAGGCTATAATCAAATTTCAGTCAAGAAATGGGGTCCACCGACACACAAAACATGTGTTAATCATTTAATGCAACAAAAATACTCTTTCTCCTCATATACTCATATATCCCACATTCATTTTAAAACTATCACCATTATTATATTATTAAAATATAATAATAAATTATTTTATCAGAAAAGATAAAATATCATTTTTCAACAATTGTTACTTTAAAATTTTTCTCCATCTATATCCACATAAAATCAATATTTTCCTCATCATATAAATCAATAATTAATTATTCACAAATAATATTACAGAATCACAGTACTGGCAATCAGGCCGTTCCCAGGAAAGAGGGGGCTTTCCAATAAGAATTTCTCCTTACTGGCGCGCAATTAGGTGACCAAACCTCTCCTTAGACAGAACTTTCTAGACATTGCCCATAATGTTTTCTAATAATATTATTCAGATAATATGAATTATTGCTTCGATAATGGAAAATACTGTGTAGTGATAATTATTGAAACAACAATAATATAAAATATCAACGCAGGAATTATTGAATCAATAAAATAAAATACTGAACAGTAACTACTGTAACAATTATTGAGTAGTGTCTTCTTACGTAAGAATCAATAATTGGTGCAATAGCACGTGCTACTATGCAACAACGCGTATTACTGTGTTTTAAGCACCGGGTATTCCAACAGTATTAACGGTAACAACTGCGCCGTTATTTATAAACAACTTATACTTGTCGTTTTCTTCATCCAATCGCTTTCCGTTATGGGGCTCACAAAAGACTGCGCCGTCGTACGAATATTCCCCGACAACAAGAATATTTAACGACCAAATGAATATTCTCCGACAACAATGAATATTTTATAACCACCTGCTCATTTAAAATATTTGCGCATTTTACCCATAACTAACCACATTAATCAAACCCTTACTATTTCAAAATAATAAATAGAGGAAAATAAATTTCATTTATTAATAATTTGGGGTCTTACATAATAAGTGTTAAATAATGTGTTAATCCCTAGTGTTAAGTAACCATGGGATATGAGAATGATGACGTTGTCCTGTAACTTTTGTAGTTCAGGAAAGGAATATAAATAGTAGTGATGCTATTGTTTTTATGTTTTCGAAAAGGTGATGAATAAATAAAAGATATTATTTTATTCAAAAGTGTTATGTGGTTGTTTCTTTTATGGAAGCAGGATTAATTAGAAAGTACTTAAAGAAGTTGGGTAATAGTCTAATAAATGTTTTTTTAACAGAAAATGCCTCCCAGATGTGAACCACCCCGTCAGAGAACCAATACGAGAACTAACAATAATGATGTTGAAGATAATTCCGTCCAACAACTAGTGATGTTACTAACAGGAGCGTTGCAGCATCAACCTCAGAACTAAAGAACAACGTTTAAGGATTTCAAGGCGGTTGGACCACCTGAATTCCGTGGGTCCACGAATCCGGTCGAGGCACAGACCTAGATTATGGAAATAGAGAAAGTATTTGAAGTCGCTAGGGTAGTGGATGAATAGAAGACTGCCTTTGCAACATTTATGTTGAAAGTAGAAGCTAGTTATTGGTGGCAAGCCAATAAAACCCGGGAAGGACCAGGGGTGATGACCTGGGATAGGTTTAAGGAGTTATTCGTCAAGACCTACTTCCCAGAGAGTTCGAAGAGTCAGTTAGAGGTTCAGTTTTTGGAACTGAAGCAGGGAGCGATGACGGTGTCTGAGTATGTAGTGAAGTTCAACGAATTGGCGAGGTTTGCACCATATCAGGTCAGCATAGACGAGCGTAAGGAAAAGAGGTTCGAACAGGAACTGAAGCCCTGGCTGTACAGTAGGGTTTCCCTGTTCCAGTTGAAGACGTTTGTAGCAGTGATGGAGAAGGCTGTACTCGCTGAAGGTGGAGGCGAGGCAGTGACAAAATTAAATCAAGAGCAGAAGAAGAAGAAGAAGAAGAAGAAGAAGAAGAAGAAGAAGAATGAGGTGGATGTGAAGAATGGTAGCGGAGGCAATGGAAATGGCAACAACAACAACAACTTGAAGAGGAAGTGGAACGAAAATAGGGGTACTAGAAACCAACAGAGTAACCAACAATTTAGGAAGTTTGAAGCATGTGCTACATGCGAGAGGTTTCATAAGGGTGTGTGCTTGATAGGGAAACGTGCATGTTTGAACTGTGGCCAGGAGGGTCACATCGCCTCAAATTACACCCAACCCTAGAAGAATGTCTGTTTCACATGTGGATCCAAGGATCATTTTGCTCGTGAATGCCCTCAGAAGAAGGCTAGAGAAACAGTAAGAAGTAAGGGAGACAACAGTGGAGGTTCTTGGGCCATTGCTGGACCTACAGTGTCAAACAAACCCACAACCAGAACTTTCAACATCACTGTGCAAGATGCTGTGAAATCAAAAGATATGGTGTCAGGTATTATCCCAATCAACGATATTAATGCTTATGTATTATTTGATTCGGGTGCTACTTGCTCGTTTATATTTGATGAATTTGCTAAGAGGTTAGAATTGCCTAGTGAAGAACTGAATTTCCCTCTAAACATAGAAATTGCGAATAGGGAAGTGATTCCTATTAGGTTCGTATACAAGAACTGTAGGATGATCATAAAAGGGAATATAATGATGGTAGATTTAATTCCGATTAGACTCGGGGAATTTGATGTAATTTTGGGAATGGATTGTCTATTCAAATATGGAGCAGTAATTGATTGTCACAAAAAGTGTGCAAACCTTATGACTTCGTCAAAGGTAGTTTTCCATGGTAGCAAGTCGCCTAGACAAATGAAATGTCTGACGATTACGCAGGCCAAGAAGTTGTTAAGTAAAGGCTGTGTGGGTTATTTAGCTTACATAGTTGATACTCAGAAGAAGGGTGTGAAATGGGAGTAGATACCAGTGGTTAGGGAATTTATGAATGTATTTTCGGAAGATTTACCAGGACTTCCGCCTGATAGAGAGATTGAGTTCGTAATTAACTTAGCACCAGGAACTGCACCGATATCGAAGGCCCCGTATAGAATTGCTCTGGTAGAAATGAAGGAACTGATGGTGCAACTGCAAGAACTGCTGGACAAGAAGTATATTCAACCAAGCGTATCACCGTAGGGAGCGTCGGTATTATTTGTGAAGAAGAAGGATAGATCAATGCGTCTTTTCATTTATTATAGGGAGTTAAACAAGGTCACTATTAAGAATAGGTATCCATTACCTAGAATAAATGACTTGTTTGATCAGTTGAAGGGTGCTAAATATTTCTCAAAAATAGATTTGAGAAGTGGGTATCACCAATTAAAGGTAAGAAAGGAGGATATACCTAGAAAAACATTCAGAACTTGGTACGGACATTACGAGTTTTTGGTGATGTCTTTTGGTTTAACAAATGCCCCTGCCGCGTTCATGGATTTGATGAACAAGGTATTTAAACCATTCTTAGACATGTTCATAGTGGTATTTATCGATGACATTCTGGTGTATTCCAAAACTCAAGAAGAACACGTAGAACATTTACGTTTGACATTGGAGACACTAAGAAAGGAAAAACTGTACGCGAAATTCTGTAAGTACGAATTTTGGCTCGATCGTGTACAATTTTTGGGTCATGTGATTGACAAAGATGGGATTTCAGTGGATCCATCGAAAGTGGAAGCTGTAATCAATTGGAAACAACCAAGGACACCTTTGGAGGTGAGGAGTTTCCTGGGGTTGGCCGGTTATTATAGAAGATTTATACAAGATTTTTCTAAGATAGCCACTCCGTTAACAAATTTGACACGGAACGCTGTGAAATTCATTTGGACGGAGAAGTGTAAAGAGTGCTTCCAAGATTTGAAGAAGAAGCTAAGTGTGGCACCTGTGTTAACCCTACCGGATAATACAGGAAATTTTGTGGTGTAAAGTGATGCCTCACACAAAGGATTGGGTTGTGTTCTTATGCAAAACGGCAGAGTTATTGCCTATGCATCAAGACAACTGAAGGATTATGAAAATTTTTATCCGACTCATGATTTGGAATTGGCTGCAGTAATATTTGCTCTCAAGATATGGAGACACTATCTGTATGGAGAGAAATGTGAGATCTACACAGACCACAAAAGTTTGAAGTATATTTTCACTCAGAAAGATCCGAACATGCGTCAGAGAAGGTGGATGGAATTGATAAAAGATTATGATTGTGAGATCTTTTATCATCCAGGCAAAACGAATGTGGTTGCAGATGCTTTAAGTAGGAAAGGTCGGGAGAAATTGATGCTGATAACAACTCAGGAGGAGCTCATTTCAGCAATGACAAAGTTAGAACTAGAAATCAAATTTCCACAGGAATCCGACGAACGACTATTTCAGTTAGGAGCAAGTCCAACTTTACTGGAAAAGGTGAAGAATGCTCAGTTACAAGATGAAGAATGTGGGAAGATAAAAGAGAATATGGTTGATGGTAGCAATACGAAATACAAGGTCGATACCGAAAGATTACTACGGTACGAGGGAAGAATCTGGGTTCCAGCAACACCAGAGCTGAAAGACGAAATCTTGACCGAAGCTCATAGCTCAAGATATTTGATTCATCCAGGAAGTACGAAGATGTATCAAGATCTGCGCTGACATTTTTGGTGGTCGAATATGAAAAGGGACGTTGCAGAATGCGTGGCAAAATGTTTGACATGTCAAAGAGTAAAAGCCGAACATAAAAAACCCAGCGGATTACTTCAACCATTTGAAATACCGGAATAGAAGTAGGAACACATCACGATGGATTTTGTGGTGGGTCTTCCAACTACTCAAAGAGGATGCGATGCAATTTGGGTGATTGTGGACAAACTAACGAAATCAGCGCACTTTTTACCAATAAAGATTAGGTTCAATCTTGATCAATTGGCAAGATTGTACATCAAAGAGATCATTTCGAGACATGGAGTGCCAGTGTCAATTATGTCCGATAGAGACCCGCGATTCACTTCAAATTTCTGGAAGAGACTACAAGAATGTATGGGAACTAAATTGCGAATGAGTACAACTTATCATCCACAAACAGATGGCCAAAGCGAACGAATGATCCAGACATTGGAAGATATGTTGAGAGCATGCGTCATGGATTTCAAAGGAAGTTGGGAAGAACAATTATCGTTGGTGGAATTCGCCTATAATAATAGTTATCACGTGAGCATCGGCATGCTGCCTTACGAAGCGTTATACGACAGAAAGTGCAGAACTCCACTGTGCCGGGATGAAGTTGGTGAACGTCAACTGCTAGGACCAGAACTAGTGCAGCAAACTGCTGTAGCAAAGTCAAATCCAGTAGTTTAAGTGAGGGCGTTTGTCAAGGAACCCGAACGAAGTTATTACGGGTAAGTTAATGATAAAATCTTGCGATGTTTATACCTTATTAGATACCTGTTCTACTTACTCTTTTATTTCACCTAGTTGTGTTCAATGTTTGAAGTTAACTCCAGAGAAGTTAGACTTTGATATATCTGTTGGGAGAAACCTTCATTACCTCCACTATTTATAATTCTTGTTCAAATCAACACTTTCACGTTACCTGTCGATCGTATCTCTTTGAAAATACTTGCCTTTGATGTGATTTTTAGAATAGATTGGTTAACTACTCATCATGCTTTTCGTAAGGTTGTTAGCTTTCATATTCTTAACCAACCTGTTATGCGAATTCAAGCAACTAAACCACTAAAGTCAATCAGTGTCATATCAAGACATAAGTAAAGAGCCCCGGTCCTTTCGTTGTTGACTTCCTTGAGTGGAATGCACCGAAGCCAGACTTTCTGTAGGCGACGTCGTGAATGACGATGGCAAGTTGATAGGTATCATCAATGTGACGTATTATCCAAGTCTTTGATGAGGGTCACATCTTTGAATGATATTTCTATTTTTCCTGACGTATTCTTGAAGTCTTTTTAACCTACCCCTAGAGCGTGAAATCAAATTTTGTATTGACCCCAGTACAAAACCCATTTCTTAAACCCTCAAATATTTCTTCAACTAAAATGAACGTAACATGCGCCAAAGATGTTGGCTCGAGCTGTTGAAGATTACGATCGTACCATTCAATACAATCGTGGGAAAGCGAACGTGGTAGCTGACGCGTTGAGTAGAAGATCGTATGCATTTACGAGTGCGATGTTGTTAACACAAAGGCCCATTTTTTACGACTTACAAATGATGAAGATAGAGTTAAAGACTCTAGGAACCCAAGTAAAGATAACGAATATACGAGTAGAATCGACTTTAATCGATAAAGTTAAAGCTGGTCAAGCTACACACCTAGAGCTGATAAATGTGAAGAAGAAGGTTCAAGAGGGCGTTATTCTAGAAATAAGAATCGACGAAGAGAGGAAATCTCAACCCTCGATTTAATTGGCCCATTTAAAATTCTCGATCGAGTAGGAACTATGGCTTATAGACTCGTTTTACCGCTAAGTATGTCGCGTGTTCATAACGTTTTTAACGTATCAATGTTACATAAATATGTGGACGACCCGAACCACATTATTAAATTAGAACTAAACGATATAGCAGAAGATTTAACGTATTCAACACTCAAAGTTTATACCTCAAGAATTTGAATCTGAAATGAAGTCAAGGTTTCTTCACCTCTTCAACATACCAGGTACGTACGTAAATTTCGAGGGCGAAATTTTATAAGGAGGGGAGATTGTGAGACCCCAGATTTTATGAATAAAGATTTAATTTTCTCGAAATATTTTTTTGATATTATGGTGTGGATTTGAGATAATGTTATAGTTGTAGGTAGTATTTATAAATTTTGCAAAGTATGCAAGTTATCATATTATATTCGATTGGCCGGGGAATATTTGTTTTATCAAGGATTATTCGTGCAATGGCACAATCATTGGTGGACCCCGCAACAAAATTATTGTCGCATTGAGAAAACGACAAAAATATTTTATGAAAATAACGGCGGAAGTTTTACCGTTAATACTGTTGAACTACTCGGTAGTACAAGTACAGTAATACGCATGGTTGCATAGTAGCACACAGTATTAATTATTTATGCTTACGTGATAAGTCACTCAATTTTGTTGGTATTATTAATGTAATAATACAGAAAATCTTTTTATATAAAATAGAATACTTTTATAAAGTTATTCTATAAATAGAATATATTATATTCTATTATGCATAGTGTTTGCATAGTGTCTACATAGTATTTTACATTGTAAAATCTTTTTATATAAAACAGAATACTTTTATAAAGTTATCTATTTTATTAGACAATAATTAGAATATATTATATTTTATTATGAAAAGATACTGGATGAAACGCAAATATCAAGGATATTCCACTAATTTCCTGGAGTATAGAAGTCAAAACTTTAACCAACTGAGTATAATAAAGAATGGAATAATAAAAGAAATCACTATGCATGCGGTACTTTGCATAGACATGTTATTCCAACAGAATAATAATAATGGAACCAGGTCAAGCAAAATTCGCACCGACAGTATATTCCAACAGAATAATAAATAACGGAACCAGGTCTGGCGTATAACACACAGACAAGATATTCCAACAGAATAATAAATAACGGAACCAAGTCCGGCGTAAAACGCACAGATAGGTTATTCCAACATAATAATAAAGAATAGAATATTAGAAGAATTTCACCATGTATGCAGTACTTTGCATAGACAGGTTATTCCAACATAATAATAAAGAATGGAATAACAGAAGAATTTCACCAAGTATAGGGTAGCCCGCGTATACAGGTTATTCTAACAGAATAATAAAGAATGGAATAACAGAAGTTCTCTTCATAAATAAGAAAGAAAGAGTACCCCTTACGAGTACAACAAATAATATTTCCTACCTTTGAAAGAAGAGTATTCCGACTAGTAGGGCGAGGATATACTCGAAGAAAACTTGTACTATGCTTAAAGCTTTCTTAAACTCTAAAGAAAAACGCTTAAGATTATAGAAGAATAACTCTCTCTATAGTTTCTATCTCTAGAGTTTCAGTGAATTCATAAGAAATAATGAAGGAATGAGCTTCTATTTATAGGAGAATGGACTGCATAGTAACTAATTCATGAACGGTCCAGATTGATATACTTTTAATCGGACGGTCCAGATTGAAAGCAAAATCTTTTAAAGAAAATATAATATATTCTATTTATAATCTAATAAAACGAATAACTTTATAAAAGTATTCTGTTTTATATAAAAAGATTTTACTATGCAAAATACTATGCAGGCACTATGCAATACTATGCATAATAAAATATAATATATTCTATTTATAGAATAACTTTATAAAAGTATTCTTTTTTATATAAAAAGATTTTACTATGCAAAACACTATGCATAATAGAATATAATATATTCTATTTATAGAACAACTTTATAAAAGTATTTTATTTTATATAAAAAGATTTTACTATTACAACTTTAAACCAACGACCCATATTGATTTACTATTATAATTTTAACCAACGGTCTGAAAAATTAGCACATCTCCTCATGGAATAATATTGTATCCAAAAATGATTTGGACCGAAAATAAATATATTTTTCGAGTGAATAGTACTCCGTGAATAGTACTTCGGGAATAGTACCCTATGAATAGTACCCCGACACAAAAAGTGTCCCAAATACCCGAGTGAACAATACTAAAGTGAATAGTAATTGAGTGAATAGTAACCCATGAATAGTAACTCGTGAATAGTACTCCGACACAAAAAGTGCCCCAAATACTCGAGTGAACAATACTAGAGTAAACAGTAACCAGGTATTTTATGACAACTTGTCTACTTTGAAAAATTTTCACATATTACCCTTAACTTTAAACTTTTATCAATTTAACTATTTACCAAAATAGAAAAATTGAATACTTTTATTTCATAAAATTCAGGGTCTCACAATCTCCCCTCCTTACGAAATTCCGCCCTCAAAATTTACGCACGTATCTGATATGTGACGCCCCCAAAATTAGGTATTCATCACCCATCTTGAGTTGCCAGATTCATGGTACAGAATTCAAATACAACTTAATTATACAACAGTCGTGTAAAATACAACAAAACATAGGCTGCGAGTTTTAATACAAATATTGTCATCTAGACAATATCCACACTTAATGGAGTCCTCATTACATTTATTATTATACTATTTTACAGAATAATGAGGACTATTAAAGAACTATCTAGGAACATCACTTTGTTCCCTGACTAGTCCTAGCTACGTTCTCATTTCCTGAAGAGAACAATGAAAGAAAGGGTGAGCTCAACTAGTCCAGTAAGAAATATTATGACTAAGATAATACAGAATAAATTATCATTAGCCTTCAACAATGTTAAACTAATACAATATAACAAACATCAAGTTTAACTGCAGCAGAACAAACAATCCATTAGAAGAGTCAAGTAGAGAATAAAATCTACTATCTTTTATGATTTAACAGGTTTTTCATCACTTTTATAGTTGGGACTCAGCTTAATAAATAATCCATATCATCGAATCACCCCTGCACTACGGCCAAGGATATTCTTTAGTATCACGACCACAATTATCCATGCACTACGGGCCAAGAATAATCATATTTTCATCAATGGTCCTGATCATGCCATAAAACAATTCATCTTTGCACTATGGCCAAAGAGAATCCATAGCCATAATCATACCAAAAACTGTCCATCAATGCACCACGGGCCAATGAGGACTTTTTTCATATCATTTGTAACATTACAGTCATGATTATACCGAATAATCCCTGGTCATAATCATACCAAGTCCATCTATGCACTACAGGCCACAGATGACTTTCAACATAATATAAACATGAGGATGATGACAATGACATAATAATTCAATAAAACAAGTTCAAAAATTAATTTATCTAGGAACTAATAACGTCCAAATTGTCAACATGATACTTCTTTGTAGAGTAAAATTCAAGAATGCTGAGAAGAATATTTCCATGAAAAGAAACTGGATGAAGCGCAAATATCAAGGATATTTCACTAATTTCATGGAGTATAGAAGTCAAAACTTTTAACCAACTGAGTATAATAAAGAATGGATTAACAAAAGAAATCACCATGCATGCGGTACTTTACATAGATAGGTTATTCCAACAGAATAATAATTAACGGAACTAGGTTAGGCGAAAATCACACCGATAGGATGTTCCAACAGAATAATAAAGAATGGAATAACAACAGAAATCACCAAGCATGTGGTACTTCGCATAGACAGGTTATTCCAAAAGAATACTAATAAAGACGGAACCAGGTCCGGCGTAAAATACACAGACAGGATATTCCAACAGAATAATAAAGAATAGAATAACATAATAATTTCACAAAGTATAGGGTATCCCGCGTATACAGGTTATTCCAATAGAATAATAAAGAATGGAATAACAGAAGTTCTCTTCATGAATAAGAAAGAAAGAATACCCCTTATGAGTACAACAAATAATATTCCCTACCTTAAGAAGAAGAGTACTGAATATATGAGTAGTGAAGTAGCACGATACTTTTCTTCTTTCTCTCTATAGTTTATCTCTCTAGAGTTTCAGTTAATTCGTAAGAAATAATGAAAGAATGAGCTTCTATTTATAGAAAAATGGACTGCATAGTAACTAACTCATAAACGATCCAGATTGATTTACTTTAATATGACGGTCCATATTTAAAGCAAAATCTATTAAATAAAATATAATATATTCTATTTATAATCTAATAAAATGAATAACTTTATAAAAGATTTTACTATGCAAATACTATGCATAATAAAATATAATATATTCTAATTATTGTCTAATAAAATAGATAACTTTATAAAAGTATTTTATTTTATATAAAAAGATTTTACTATGCAAAACACTATGCAGACACTATACAACACTATGCATAATAAAATATAATATATTCTATTTATAGAATAACTTTATAAAAGTATTCTATTTTATTACATTAATAATACCAATAAAAAAAACTGAGTGGCTTATCACGTAAGCATCAATAATCAATACAGTGTGCTACTATGCAACCACACGTATTACTGTACTTTTAACATCGGGTGTTTCAACAGTTAACGGTAAAACTTCCGTCGTTAGTTTTAATAAAATATTTTTGTCATTTTCTCATTTCGACAATAATTCCTTTGCGGGGTCCACCAATGATTGTGTCGTTGTACGAATATTCCCTGTTAAAACGAATATTCCCCGACCAATCGAATATTATATAACAACTTGCGTACTTTGCAAAATTTATAAATATTACCCACAACTATAACATTATATCAAATCCACACCATAATATTCAAAAAATTATTTCGAGAAAATTAAATATTTATTCATAAAATCTGGGGTCTCACAATCTCCTCTCCTTATGGAATTTCGCCCTCGAAATTAACGTACGTACCTGGTATGTCGAAGAGGTGAGGATACCTCGACTTCATTTCAAATTCTAACTCTTGAGGTATAGCCTTTGAGTGTTGAATACGATTCTTCTTATCCAAGATTTTAACACGTATCTCCTCCAACGTTAAATCATCCGCTATCTCGTCCGGTTCTAAATTAATAACGTGGTTCAGGCCATCCACATATTTACGTAACATCGATACGTTAAAAACCTTATGAACACGCGACATACTATACGGTAAAACGAGTCTATAAGCCACAGTTCCTACTCGATCGAGGATTTTAAATGGGCCAATTAAATCGAGGGTTGAGATTTCCTCTCTTCGTCGATTCTTGCTTCTAGAATAACGCCCTCTTGAACTTTCTTCTTCACATTCATCAGCTTTGAGTATGTAGCTTGAGCGGCTTTAACTTTATCGATTAAAGTTAATTCTAATCATATATTCGTTATCTTCACGTGGGTTCGTATATTCGCACTTGTAACCGCATACAATCTTCTACTCAACGCGTCAGCTACCACGTTCGTACTTCCATGATGATATTACATGGTATGGTCGTAATCTTCAATAGCTCGAGCCAACGTCTTTGGCGCATGTTATGTTCATTTTAGTTGAAGAAATATTTAAGGGTTTTAGAAATGGGTTTAGTACCTGGGTCAATACAAAATTCGATTTCACGCTCTAGGGTAGGCTAAGAAGTCTTCTAGAATACGTCAGGAAATTTATTAACAATAGAAATATCATTCAAAACTGTGACCCTCATCAAGACTTGGATATCACGTCACATTGATACCTATCAACTTGCCACCGTCATTCACGACGTCGCCTACAGAAAGTCTGGCTTCGGTGCATTCCACACAAAGAAGTCACCAGCAAAAGGATCGGGGCTCTTTACTTATGGCTTGATATGACAATGATTGACTTTAGTGGTTTGGTTGCTTGAATTCGCATAATAGGTTGGTTAGGAATATGAAAGCTAACAACCTTACGAAAATCATGATGAGTAGTTAACCAATCGATTCCTAAAATCGCATCAAAGGAAAGTATTTTCAAAGAGATAAGATTGACAGGTAACGTGAAGGTGAATATTTTAATTAAACAAGATTTATAAATAGTGGATGTAACGAAGGTTTCTCCCAACTGAGTTTCAATAGATAAATCAAAATCTAGCTTCTCCGGAGTTAAATTCAAACATTGAACACAACTAGGTGAAATAAAAGAGTGGGTAGAACTGGTCTCTAATAAGGTATAAACTTCACAAGAGTTTATCATTAACTTACCCGTAATAACTTCGTTCGGGTTTCTCGACAAACGCTCTCACTTAAACTACTGGATTTAACTTTGCTATAGGGTACATTCAACCCTTAAGTGTTTCGTCCCATTCCTGATCCATGATTCGAATCATTATTCTCTGGTCCATATCGAATTGGGGTTGACCGCTATGCATAGGGTAATTCTAAATTCGATGTTGGATTCTCCCAATTGTTGTCCAAAATGAAAAATCCATTTGATTTATTTTGGCTTTATTGGATTGGACGTCTTTTTCTACAATATCTACACGTCGTGCGGCTTTTACCCATGCGTCATCTATTCTCTTTCGTTCAGTTGTTTCTGCTTTCATCAGAACTTTGATCATAGCATTCTCAGATTCTAGCTCTAATATCTTATACTTTGCCAAAGAGTGCTTCTGTTCAAGCATTGCATATCGGGTAACACAATTTTGAATGGTTTCATCTCTTTGCTCCATGACCTCCTGCCGTTCTTCAGCCTGCTCTTCTAACTCATGAATACTATTTTTTAATGCTAAATTTTGATCATAAAATTCTTCTAATAAATTCTCCTCAGGTTCCTCTTCTTCCTCACTCTCAGCTACTACCTCTGCAACTAGCTCGGGTGCAACTACTAGTTCTTCACGCACCATGTAGATATCTCTAATTTCTTCTTCGTCTACCATCACATTAACTTGGTTAGTGATTAAAGGTATCTCAACGGTCTCATGTGCTTCATTGTTGATCCCAATATTTTCGAATGCCATTTTCAAATACTGCCACAAAACAAGGGTTAATTGACATGTAACATATTATCCATAGACTATAACCGACCAATTAAATATCACATAAACTTAGGTAGGTCATACTAGTGAAGGAATTACCCGTCTCTCCACTCTTAGTTCTATTCTCACATCCTAGCCAGGGATCATATCCCTAAGCTTTGATACCAACTGATTAGGTATACATCACCCATCTTGAGTCGTCAGATACATGGTACAGAATTCAAATACAACTTAATTATACAACAATCGTGTAAAATACGACAAAACATAGGCTGTGAGTTTTAATACAAATATTGTCATTTAGACAATATCCACACTCAATGGAGTCCTCATTACATTTATTATTACACTATTTCACAGAATAGTAAGGACTACTAATGCACCATCTAGGACCATCACTCTGTTCCCCGACTAGTCCTAGCTACGTTCTCATTTCCTGAAGAGAACAATGAAAGAAAGAGTGATCTCAACTAGCCCAGTAAGAAATATTATGACTACGATAATGTAGAATAAATTATCATTAGCCTTCAACAATGTTAAACTGATACAATATAACAAACATCAAGTTTAACTGCAGCGGAACAAGCAATCCATTAGAAGAGTCAAATTGAGAATAAAATCTACTATCATCTATGATTTAAAAGGTTTTCATCACTTTAATCACTGAGACTCAGCTCAATAAATAATCTACATCATCAAATCATCCATGAACTACATGCCAAGGATATTCTTTAGTATCACGACCACAATTATCCATGCACTATATGCCAAGAATAATCATGTTTTCATCAACGGTCCTGATCATGCCATAAAATAATTCATCTTTGCACTACGACCAAAAAGAATCCATAGCCATAATCATACCAAAAACTGTCCATCAATGCACCACGAGCCAATGAGGACTTTTTCCACATCATTTGTAACATTACGGTCATGATTATATCGAATAATCCCTGGTCATAATCATACCAAGTCCATCTATGCACTACAGGCCACAGATGACTTTCAACATAATATAAACATGAGGATGCTGACAATGACATAATAATTCAATAAAATAAGTTCAAGAATTAATTTATCTAGGAACTAATAACATCCAAATTGTCAACATGATACTTCTTTGTAGCGTAAAATTCAAGAATGCTCAGAAGAATATTTCCATGAAAAGATACTGGATGAAGCGCAAATATCAAGGATATTTCACTAATTTCATGGAGTATAGAAGTCAAAACTTTAACCAACTGAGTATAATAAAGAATGGAATAACAAAAGAAATCACCATGCATGCGGTACTTCGTATAGACAGGTTATTCCAACAGAATAATAATTAACGGAACCAGGTCAGGCAAAAATCACACCGACAGGATGTTCCAACAGAATAATAAAGAATGGAATAACAACAGAAATCACCAAGCATGCGGTACTTCGCATAGACATGTTATTCCAATAGAATACTAATAAAGACGGAACAAGGTCCGGCGTAAAACGCACAGACATGATATTCCAACAGAATAATAATAAAGACGGAACCAGGTCCGCCGTGAAACGCACAGACATGATATTCCAACAGAATAATAAAGAATAGAATAACATAAGAATTTCACCAAGTATAGGGTATCCCGCGTATACAGGTTACTCCAATAGAATAATAAAGAATGGAATAACAGAAGTTCTCTTCATGAATAAGAAAGAAAGAATACCCCTTATGAGTACAACAAATAATATTCCATACCTTAAGAAGAAGAGTACTGAATATATGAGTAGTGAAGTAGCAGAATACTTTTCTTCTTTCTCTCTATAGTTTATCTCTTTAGAGTTTCAGTGAATTTGTAAGAAATAATGAATGAATGAGCTTCTATTTATAGAAAAATAGACTACATAGTAACTAACTCATAAACGATCCAGATTGATTTACTTTAATATGACAGTCCATATTTAAAGCAAAATATTTTAAATAAAATATAATATAATCTATTTATAATCTAATAAAACGAATAACTTTATAGAAAATTTTACTATACAAACACTATGCATAATAAAATATAATATATTCTAATTATTGTCTAATAAAACAGATAACTTTATAAAAGTATTCTGTTTTATATAAAAAATTTTTACTATGCAAAACACTATGCAGGCACTATGCAACACTATGCATAATAAAATATAATATATTCTATTTATAGAATAACTTTATAAAAGTATTCTATTTTATTACATTAATAATACCAATAAAACAAAACTGAGTGACTTATCACATAAGCATCAATAATCAATATCGTGTGCTACTATGCAACCACGCGTATTACTGTACTTTTAACACCGGGTGTTTCAAAAGTTAACGGTAAAACTTCCGCCGTTATTTTTAATAAAATATTTTTGTCATTTTTTTCATTCCTACAATAATTCTGTTGCGGGGTCCACCAATGATTATGTCGTTGTACGAATATTTCCTGTTAAAACGAATATTCCCCGACCAATCGAATATTATATAACAAATTGCGTACTTTGCAAAATTTATAAATATTACCCACAACTATAACATTATATCAAATTCACACCATAATATTCAAAAAATTTTTTCGAGAAAATTAAATATTATTCATAAAATCTGGGGTCTCACATGATATTCGAAGAGATGAGAATACGTTGCTTTCTTTTCAGATTGTACCTTCCCGATTATTTCCTCTCTATCATGATTTTCCATTTCTCATCTCCCGTGTATCAAATATTATTCTAGAATATAGTTTCAAAATAAGGGTTAATTGACATACCACATAATACCCACATATTCTGACCGGCCAATTAAATAACAAATAAGCTTAGGTAGGTCATACTAGAGAAGGAATTCCCTGTCTCTCCCCTCCTAGTTCTTGTCTCATATCTCAGCCAGGGATCATATCCCTAAGCTCTGATACCAACTGCGACGACCCCAAAATAGGTATATATCACCCATCCTGAGTCGCCAGATACATAGTATATAAATTCAAATACAACTTAATAATACAACTGTCGTGTAAAACACGACAAAACATAAGCTGGGAGTTTATATAAGAATTTTGCCTTCTAGACAATATCCACACCCAATGGCTCCCTCATTGCATTTATTATTACACTATTTCACAGAATAGTGAGGACTACTAATGCACCATCTAGGACCATCACTCTGTTCCCCGACTAGTCCCAGCCACGTTCTCATTTCCTGAAGAGAACAATGAAAGAAAGGGTGAGCTCAACTAGCCCAGTAAGAAATATTATGACTAAGATAATGCAAAATAAATTATCGTTAGCCTTCAACAGTGTTAAACTGATACAATATAACAAACATCAAGTTTAACTGCAGCGAAACAAGCAATCCATTAGAAGAGTCAAATTGAGAATAAAATCTACTATCTTCTATGATTTAAAAAGTTTTTCATCACTTTAATCGCTGAGACTCAGCTCAATAAATAATCCACATCATCAAATCATCCCTGCACTACAGGCCAAGGATATTCTTTAGTATCACGACCATGAATTATCTATGCACTACGGCTAAAGATAATCATATTTTCATCAACGGTCCTGATCATGCCATAAAATAATTCATCTTTTCACTACGGCCAAAGAGAATCCATAGCCATAATCATACCAAAAACTGTCCATCAATGCACTACGGGCCAATGAGGACTTTTCCACATCATTTGTAACAATACGGTTATGATTATACCGAATAATCTCTGGTCATAATCATACCAAGTCAATCTATGAACTACATTCCACGGATGACTTTCAAAAAAATAAACATGAGGATGATGACAATGATATAAGAATTCAATAAAACAAGTTCAAGAATTAATTTATCTAGGAACTGATAACGTCCAAATTGTCAACATGATACTACTTTGTAGAATAAAATTCAAGAATGCTCAGAAGAATATTTCCATGAAAAGATAGTGGATGAAGCGCAAATATCAAGGATATTCCACTAATTTCCTAGAGTATAGAAGTCAAAACATTAACCAACTAAGTATAATAAAGAATGGAATAACGAAGAAATCACCATGCATGCGGAACTTCGCATAGACAGGTTATTCCAACAGAATAATAATAATGGAATCAGGTCAGGCAAAATTCGCACCAACAAGATATTCCAACAGAATAATAAATAACGGAACCAGGTCCGGCGTAAAATGCACAGACAGGATATTCCAACAGAATAATAAAGAATGGAATATTAGAAGAATTTCAAAATATATGCAGTTCTTTGCATAGACATGTTATTCCAATATAATAATAAAGAATGGAATAACAGAAGAATTTCACCAAGTACAGGGTATCCTGCGTATACAGGTTATTCCAACAGAATAATAAAGAATGGAATAACAGAAGTTCTCTTTATAAATAAGAAATAAAGAGTACCCCTTACGAGTACAACAAATAATATTCCCTACCATTGAAAGAAGAGTATTCCGACTGATAGGGCGAGGATATACTCGAAGAAAACTTGTACTATGCTTAAAGCTTTCTTAAACTCTAAAGAAATACGCTCAAGATTATATAAGAAGAACGCTCTCTATAGTTTCCCTCTCTAGAGTTTAAGTGAATTCATAAGAAATAATGAAGGAATGAACTTCTATTTATAGGAGAATGGACTGCATAGTAACTAATTCATGAACGGTCTAGGTTGATTGATTTACTTTTAATCGGACGGTCCGTATTTAAAGCAAAATCTTTTAAATAAAATATAATATATTCTATTTATAATCTAATAAAATGAATAACTTTATAAAAGTATTCTATTTTATATAAAAAGATTTTACTATGCAAAACACTATGCATAATAGAATATAATATATTCTATTTATAGAATAACTTTATAAAAGTATTATGTTTTATATAAAAAGATTTTACTATGCAAAACACTATGCATAATAGAATATAATATATTCTATTTATAGAATAACTTTATAAAAGTATTCTATTTTATATAAAAAAATTTTACTATTAAAACTTTAAACCAACGACCCATATTGATTTACTATTATAATTTCAACCAACGGTCTGAAAAATTAGCACATCTCCTCATGGAATAATATTGTACCCAAAAATGATTTGGACCGAAAATAAATATATTTTTTGGGTGAATAGTACCCTGTGAATAGGACTTCGGGAATAGTACCCTGTGAATAGTACTCTGACACAAAAAGTGTCTCAAATACCCGAGTGAACAATACTAGAGTAAATAGTAATCGGGTGAATAATAACCCGTGAATAGTAACTCGTGAATAGTACTCCGACACGAAAAATACCCCAAATACCCGAGTGAATAATATTCAGGTGAATAGTAAACCGTGAATAGTAACTCATGAATAGTACTCCGACACAAAAAGTGCCCCAAATACTCGAGTGAACAATACTAGAGTAAACAGTAACCGGGTATTTTATGACAACTTGTCTACTTTGAAAATTTTTCACATATCACCCTTAACTTTAAACTTTTATCAATTTAACTATTTACCAAAATAAAAAAATTGAATACTTTTATTGCATAAAATTTGGAGTCTCACAATAATTGCTTTTGTGAGTCTTAGTGAATTGGTGAGAATGAAAGAAGAATGAACTTCTATTTATATGAAAATATAGTTTCGATAATTGCACGTTTTGGGGCTCGAAATATTACAGTATAATACCTTCATCTTTTCCTTCATTTTTAATTTAGTCCTGCAAGGATTATCAAACTTACACCACCTCCCCTAATAGTATATCATGTGAATCAATAGTGCAATCATGTGACTCAATAGTACAATCATATGAAAAAAAATAATTACAGTATAGTACATTCATCTATACCTCCATTTTTAATTTAGTCATGCAAGTATTATCAATCTTGCACCACCTCCCCTAATAGTACATTCATGTGACTCAATAGTACATACATGTGAACAAATAGTTATAAGCATGTGAATTAGTAGCAATTAATTGCTTATTTATCCAATTAATTACCCAATTGGTCAATATAACCTCCAGACATCAATTATTACCGAAATAAATGTTGATTTTCACTAACACTAATAATCCCAACACAATGGAAATATCAATTTCATCTTTAATCAACACAAAATTATTCATCATTAATATTATAACTCACAATATTTAACAACTAGATCATTCACAGGAAAGATGGGGCTTTCCGATAAGGATTTCTCCCTATTGGCGCACAATTAGATAACCTAACCCCTTTCCTCAACAGAACTTTCTAAACATTGTCAATAATGCAAATAATAATATGAATAAACGTGTCATCTCAATTATTGATTTAATAATATAAAATATTATGCAGATGATACTGTGACAATAATTGAATCATTAATATGAGAGATATTATGCAACAATTAATGTAGCAATAATTGAGTATAACTAAGTGACTTCTCACGTAAGCATCAATAATCAATACCATATGCTACTATGCAACCACGCCTATTACTGTACTTTTACCACCAGTTATTTTATGACAACTTACTTACTTTGAAAAAATTTAATATATCACCCTTAACTTTAACCTTTTATCAATTTAACCATTTACTAAATAGAATAACAATTATCAGAAAATTGAAAACTTTTATTTCGTAAAATTTGGGGTCTTACAAAGTTGATACTTCAAAGGCTTCGCGATAACAAGCTATATGCCAAGCTGAAGAAATGCAAGTTCTGGCTTGAGGAAGTAGCATTCCTTGGGCACGTGGTGTCAAAACATGGAGTATCTGTTGACCCGACGAAGATTAAAGAAGTACAAAGATGGGAGCAACCGAAGTCGGTGATTGAAGTACGTAGCTTGCTGGGCTTAGCTGGTTATTATCGGAGAATCGTGGAAAAATTTTCTCGAATCGCTACTCCGTTAACTCAGTTGACTCTGAAAGATATAAAATTTGTATGGAACGAGGAATGCGAGAAGAGTTTCTAAGAGCTCAAGAGGAGACTCATTTCGGCACCTGTTCTGACTATACCATTTGGTTCGGAGGGATTTGTTATCTACAGTGATGCTTCAAGCAAAGGGTTAGGATGTATTTTCATGCAACATGGAAAATTTATAGCATATGCCTCGCGATAACTCAAAGAATATGAGAGGAATTACTGTCGGATATGAAAGCGACAGAAATAACTTTTTTTTATAAAAATAACGGCAAAACTTTTACCGTTAACTATTGAAATACCCGGTGATAAAAATACAGTATTACGCGTGGTTGCACAGTAGCACACGGTATTATACAATATCTTTGATTATTGATGCTTACGTGAGAAGTCAATCAGTTTTATTCAATTATTGCAACAGTAGTTGATGTTTAATATCTTATATTATTGATTCAATTATTGTCATAGTATCATCTGCACAATATTTTATATTATTAAATCAATAATTGAGATGACAAAGTTATTCATATTATTATTTGCATTATTGACAATGTCTAGAAAGTTCTGTCGAGGAAAGGGGTTTGGTTACCTAATTGCGCGCTAATAAGGAGAAGTCCTTATCGGAAACCCCCTCTTTCCTGAGAATGATCTGGTTGTTAATATTGTGAGTTATAATATTAATGATGAATAAATGTTATTAAAAATGTGTATAGTGAAGCCAAGTGAATTGAGATAAATAGAGGGGGGGTTTTATGAAGTATATAAGATGACGTGTATGTGAGTGAATATATATATATATATTATAAGTTTTGTTTTATTAGTATTATAATAGTAATAAAACAAAAAACTTTTTATATAAAATAGAATATATTATATTCTTAATTTGAAAAACTGGCGTCTGTGAAGTTGCAGAATTCGGCCCCTGAATTTTTCAAATGTTTTGTTCATGAATTTTCTAAACAGTGGTACCATTCCATTCTCCTATAAATAGGATGCTTAGTTTATAAATGAAAATCACACCAGAATCAGAGAATTCTTATTCTATAATATTGAGCATATTTCTTTTGAGTTTAAGAAAGATTTGAGTGTAGAAAATAGTACGAGTTTTCTTTAAGAATATCCCCGCTATACCAGTCAGAAATACTCTCCTTTTAAGGTAATGGATATTATTTTTGTTCAATATTCGTAAGAAATAATATTTTCTTCCATACTCTGTAGTATATAAGTAATATTATTTCGTTTCATATTCCTAATTCTACACCTATGTTGATAAGTATTGCTTCTATACTCCTTGAAATTAGTATAATATCCTTGAAATTTGCGCTTATCGAGTATCGTTTAACAGAAATATTTTTCAGAACATTCTTGTTAAATTTTAATATTTTCATGGTGGGATACTATTCACGAAGTACTATTCATGACAAAAATTGATTTCTTTTCTGTCCAAATTATTTTTGATACATGAATATTATTCTTGAATTTTACTCCACAAAGCAGTTATCATGTTGACAATTTGGACATTCTTGAACTCTGGATAAATTGAGTTATAAATCTTTAAAATTTATCCTTACTCTCACTTAATTGAATTCTTATATCATTGTCATCATCCTCATGCTTATATAGTGATGAAAGTCATCTTTGGCCCGTAGTGCATAGATGGACTGTTGATTGGTATGATTATGACCAGGAATTATGTATCAGTATAATCATGACCTGTAATGTTACAAATGATGTGGTAAAAGTCCTCATTGGCTCGTAGTGCATTGATGGACAGTTGTTGGCATGATCATGACCATTGGTGATACTAACGAATATCCTTGGCCCGTAGTAAATGGATAATTCGTGGATATGATACTAGTAAATATCCTTGGCCCGTAGTGCATGGATAATTCGGTGATATGAATTATTTATTCAGATGTGTCACACAGATAAAATATTGATGATGAACTTTTAAATCATAGAAGATAGTAGATATCATGCTCTACTTGACTCTTCTAATGGATTGATTGTTCGCTGTAGTTAAACTTGTTATCTATTGTATTCTATCAGTTTTTATACTGTTGAAGGCTAATGATAATTTATTCTGCATAATCTTAGTCATAATATTCTCTTCTGGCTAGTTGAGCTCGCCCTTTTCTTCCATTGTTCTCTTCAGGAAATGAGAATATAGCTGAGACTAGTCGGGGAAAGGAGTGACGGTCCAAGATAGTGGCTATTGTAGTCCTCACTATTTTATAAAATAGTGTGATAATAATTGTAATGAGGACTCCATTTGAGTTTAGATATTGTCTACGAGATAATATTCGTGTTAAAACTCTCAGCTTACGTTTGCCGTATTGTATAAATTAAGTTTGTATTTGAATTTTGTACCATGTATTTGGCGACTCAAAATGGGTTATGTGTACCTATTTTGGGGGCGTCACAAGAAATCTATCCCCAGCGGAGATTTTATACATCTTTAGCCGTTGAAGGACATTTCAACGAAGATCAGGCAACCTTGATATTATCAGCCGTTGGCAAGTAACTCCAACAAAGCATCGGAGGTGGCCCTATGATATTAACCATTGAAGAACATTTCAGCGAAGGTCAGGAAGCCATGACGTTATCAGCCGTTGGCAAGTAACTCCAACGAAGCATCAGAGGTGGCCCGATGATATTAGCCATTAAAGAACATTTCATCGAAGATCAGGCATCCCTGATATTATCAACCGTTGACAAGTAACTCCAACGAAGCATCGGAAGTGGCCCGATGATATTAGCCGTTGAAGAACATTTCAACGAAGATAAGACAGCCATGATATTATCAGTCATTGGCATGTAACTCCAACGAATCATATGAGGTGGCCCGATGATATTAGCCGTTGAAAAATATTTCAGCGAAGGTCAGGCAACCCTGAATTATCAGTCATTGGCAGTAACTCCAACGAAGCATCAAAAGTGACACAGAGTCTTAATAGATCTTCAAGAGTTTGAATAGTCCTTTCTACTTGCCTGTCTGTTTGAGGAAAGTATGCAGAACTGAATTGTAAATCTGTGCCTATAGCTTTCTGCAAACTAACCCAAAATTATGAAGTGAATCTTGGGCCACGATCCAAAACTATGGATACTGGCATGCCATGTAATATCACAATCTCATTCACGTACATACGAACAAGATGTTCAAGGGAATAAGTCTCCCGTATCGGCAATAAATGAGCAGATTTGGTTAATCTATCAACAATAACCCAAATCGCATTTATGCCTTAAGAAACCTTGGGAAGACCCGTAACGAAATTCATGGTCATGTGTTCCCACTTCCATTTTAGAATCTCAAATAGTTGCAATGAACCCTTTGGTACTTGATGCTTCGCCTTTACACGTTGACAAGTTAAACACCTCGAGATAAACTCCGCGATCTCTCTTTTCATATTGCTCCACCAAAATGTATGTCAAAGATCATGATACATTTTGGTACTCCCAGGATGGATTGCAAATGGTGTGTTGTGTGCCTCCATCATGATTCTATGCTTCAAGTCAGAATCGTTAGGAACACAAAATCTGGAGTTGACTCAAAGTATTCCTTCTTCGTCGATTCTTGCTTCTGGAATAACACCTTCTTGCACTTTCTTCTTCATATGCATAAGCTCCAGGTCCGTAGCTTGAGCAGCTTTAATTTTATCGATTAAAGTTGGTTCTACTTGTATGTTTGATATCATCACGTGGGTACTTGGAGCCTTTACCTCTATCTCCATCCTTTATAAGTCATACAAAATGGGCCTTTATGTTAACAACATCGCACTCGTACCCATATATAATCTTCTACTCAATGCGTCAGCTACCACGTTTGCTTTTCCAGGATGGTATTGGATGGTATGATCGTAATCTTTCAACAGCTCGAGCCAACGACATTGCCGCATTTGAGTTTCTTTTGGGTGAAGAAATATTTGAGGCTTTTATGATCTGTATAGATCTCCTCTTTCTCCCCATACAGGTAGTGTCTCTAGATCTTCAACGCGAAAATGACTGCTACCAACTCCAGATCATGAGTAGGATAATTCCTCTCATATTCTTTGAGTTGTCGCGAGGCATAGGCTATGACTTTTCCATATTGCATGAGAACACATCTTAACCCTTTTCCTGAAGCATCAATGCAGATAACAAATCCATCCGAACCAGATGGTATTGTCAGAACAGGTGCCGAAATGAGTCTCTTCTTGAGCTCTTGGAAACTCTTCTCACATTCCTTGCTCCATACAAATTTTGTATCTTTCTAAGTCAGCTGAGTTATTGGAGTAGCGATTCGAGAAAATCCTTCCACGAATCTTCGATAATAACCAGCTAAGCTTAAAAAAGTTACGTACTTCAGTCACTGACTTCGGTTGCTCCCAACTTTGTACTGCTTCAATCTTCGTCGGGCTAACAAATACTCCATGTTTTGACACCACGTTCCCAAGGAGTGCCACTTCCTCAAGCCAGAACTCGCATTTCTTTATCTTGGCATATAGCTTGTTATCGTGAAGCCTTTGAAGTATCAGCTTCAAATGGCACTCATGATCTTCATAGATTTTTGAATAGATGAGGATGTCATCAATAAAGACAACAACAAACTCATCCAAATATTCCTTGAACACACGGTTCATCATATCCATGAAAGAAGCAGGAGTATTAGTTAGTCCAAAAGACATGACTAAGAATTCATAATGCCCGTACTGAGTTCTGAAAGCAGTCTTCGGAATATCCTCAATTTTAATCTTTAGCTGATGATATCCAGAACGAAGATCGATCTTTGAAAAGAATTATGCTCCTTGCAACTGGTCGAACAGGTCATCAATGCAAGGTAGCGGATACCTATTCTTGATGGTGACATGGTTCAATTTTCGGTAGTAAATACAAAGTCGTATACTCCCATCTTTATTCTTTACGAATAAAATAGGATCACCCCAAGGAGATGTACTAGGACGAATGAAATTGATGTCTAACAACTCCTGTAGTTAGACCTTTAACTCCTAAAGTTCAATAGGAGCCATTCGATATGGGATTTTAGAAATGGGTTCTGTACCGGGTTAAAGGTCAATAAAGAATTCAACTTCACATTTTGGGGGTAAAATAGGAAGTTCTTAAGGAAATACATCATGAAATTCACTAACAACAGAAATATTATTCAAATTTGACTTGTTTTTGTTCAAGTCCGTGACATGGGCTAAGAAAGCTTGACATCCATTTTTTAATAAATGAATGGCTTTATGGCTTGATATGACAGTGATTGACTTTCGTGGTTTGGTTGTTTAAATTCTCATAACAGGTTAATTAGGAATATGAAAACTAACAACCTTACGAAAATAATCAATTTTAGCATGATGAGTGGTTAACAAATCAATCCCTAAAATCACATCAAATGAAAATATTTTTACCGAAATAAGATCGGCATGTAATGTGATGGTTCCAACTTGAATCAAGCAAGATTTATAAACAGTAGATGTAATGAAAGTTTCTCCTAACGGAGTCTCAACAGATAAGTCAAAGTCTAATTTCTCCGTAGTCAAGTTCAAAAGTTGAGCACAAGTAGGAGAGATAAAAGAATGGGTAGAACCGGTATCTAATAAGGTATAAACTTTGCAAGAGTTTATGATTAGCTTACCCGTGATCACCTCGTTTGGGTTCCTCACATTTTGGTCAGTCACGACAAACGCCCTTCCAGGAACCAACAACTTTGACTTGTCCGAGATAGCCTTTGGAGTCACCATCCCCATTGGACTTGGTTTCGCTACAAGACAATCTCTAGCTATATGACCTTCCTTTCCAAAGTTATAACACACCTTGGATTGTTGTGGGCAGTTTGGGCTGATTTGTCCTTCTTTCCCGTATTTATAACATATTATCGGTGATCGTTCTCCTCCCCTAGAAACAGTTGATGCTGGTGCTGACGTCTTAACATTATCACTGTTGTACCTTATCTTTTTGAAACCTCCTCCCAACTCGCTTCTTCTATTATCATGGCCACGATTACCACCCAAGTGGTTACCACTTCTGTCCGTATTCTTTCCTCCCCACTGGTTATCATTGCTCTGATTGCTGCTGCCACCGGTATGACCCTGGTTGTGGTCCCTCGGTTGAACATACTTATTATCTCGCTCTAATAATTGAGCCATGTTGGTAACATCTGAATATAAAGAAAATATTTAAGAAATAAGATATTGTTGAATCTCGGGTTTCAGACCTCTCAGAAATATCTGCGTCATACGTTCCTCATTCTCTACCAAATGAGGTGCAAACCTGGATAACTCCGTGAATTTTGCCTCGTACTGGGACACCTTCATGTTATTTTGTTCTAGTCTAACAAACTCTATCTCCTTCATATGACAAATACTTTCAGGAAAGTACTTGTCATTGAACAGTTTCTAAAATGTTTCCCAAGACATGTTCAGTGCGGCTGGCTGGGTACGCTTCACAAACTCCCACCAGTAGTCTGCCTCACCACGGAACATAAAGGTGGTGAATTGAACCTTATGTTCCTCCGTGCATCCCAAGACATCAAATATCTTGGTAATTTGTTTAACCCACATTTCCGCCTTGATCGTATCCGTCTTTCCCACAAATTCTGGTGGTCCCATCTCTTTGAACTCCTTGGCTGTGAAAATCCGCGCGTTGCTATCATTTCCACCCGTATTTTGTACATGAGACTCCCACCTTTGATTTTGCATAAACTACAAAAAGCTTCTAAACATCCCATCATTCATCGTTTGTTCGGTAGTGTTGTTTACAGAAGGAATATTGCCTTCTTGTTGCACGTTCCCCTGGTTGGTGATTAAAGGTGTCTCCACTGTCTCATTCACTCTATTGTTAACATTCTCAGTTGCCATTCTCAAATACTACCATAAAATAAGGGTTAATTAAAGAAATTGACATACCACATAATACCCATATATTATGACCGACCAACAAATAAGCTTAGGTAGGAAACACTAGCGAAGGATTTACTCGTCTCTTCCCTCCTATTTTTATTCCCCGATCTCCGCCAGAGACCATATCCCTAATCTCTGATACCAACTGTGATGCCCACAAAATAGGTATACATCACTCATTCTGAGTCGCCAAATAAATAGAAAATAACTACAACTTTATTATTACAATTATCGTGCAAAATATGACAACACATATACTGTGAGTTTAAATACAAATATTGTCTTCTAGATAGTATTCAAACTCAAATAAGTCCTCGTTACAATTATTGATACACTATTTTACAAAATAGCGAGGACTACTAAACAACTATCTTAATCCATCATTCCATACCCTGACTAGTTCATGCTATATTCTCTCCTCTTCAGAAGAAAAATGGAACAAAAAGGGAAAGGGTGAGCTCAACTAACGCAGTAAAGAATATTATGACTAAGATAATTGTGACAACCAAAATTTTGTAATTTAATTTTAATATTTATTGGATTAAATAAATATTTTTCGATAAATTAATTATTAGATTAAATAATTAATTAATGAAGTTGTGGTAGATTAATTTAATTATATGTGTTATATATATTAAATTAATGTGGAGAATTTTTATTATTCGAAGTACGTAATTATGTGAGCTTATTGAATTAAAAGAAAGATTTAATAAACCTAATATTATTTTAATTAATTTGATAATTAATTAGAGAATTAATAATTTGACATAATTAATAAATGAGAAATTATTATATTTTAATTAAAATAAATTAAATAAGATATTTGATTTATTTTATAAAGAGGTGTGACACTATTAAACTATAGTATAAAAGATTTATTAAATTAAATGGGAATGAGTCTTTTAAGGCTAGCCAAACGGAGCCCTATTGGGAGTTGGGCAGTTAACCACGAATTGGAGTAACTGACCACAACTGTGTCAGTTTTTGTAATTATATACGCTTTCCTTCTTTTATTTTGTTAAGTCTTTTATTTTCTAAGTCTGGCAAAGTAAATCACAGAGAGTGATTGAGAAATTGTTGAGGGAATTTGTGAGTTGTGTGATTTAAGAATTAATTGAGAAGGGTTTCATCTATACTCATCTATGCTTTGGGTAATCTCTTCAATCCAGTTTGTTTTATTCACGTCATTTAAAAGTTTTCATGAAAATGGCTTTCAAGTTTTGTTAAAATCTCTGTAATTGGAAATTGTATTGATTATGTGGATATATATGTGATAATATGTTAGCATGGCATGTTTTTACTATATATTGTAGATTTCCATATCATCAGTTTCATAAAATATGTCGTATATTGTTGCTTCAAAATTACAGAGTATGAAAATATGGCTATATGGCATTACATACCAAATTTAACACGATAATAATAAGTTGTATCATAAATTTATACATGTATGTGTTAATATGTTAACGTAGTATGTTTTTACTATGTTGTATGGACCATAACATCAGTTTCATAAAAATTATGTGGTACGTTGTTATTCAAAATTACAGAGTATGAAAATATGGCCATATGGCCTTACATACCAAATTTAACACGATAATCATAAGTGGTATCATAAATTTATACTTGTATATAATTATGCATGTTAAAACGAAGGAATCAAACTCGAAATAAAAAGTTTCATTGTTATAATGAACCTGTAATGTTGATTTTCATGTTTTGTGTTGAAAACTTTCAAGAAAATCAAGAACAGTAATTTATATGTTTTGATTCCGCAAAATTATGTATTTTAACATGTTAAAATTATGCTAGAAGGGTTATGTAATAGTTATATGTGTATGACAATGTTTGGGTATGTCTAAATTAGTGTAGAACTAATTTAATTGAAAGTTATGGCCATGTTCTATGTTCTTCAAGAGAACATATTAACTTGTGAGAGATTTTTTTGGCCTAATTTGGCCTTGTTATGCAGAAACTGAGTCTGGGTAATCTCGCCCCCGACGGGCGTTACCAAACTAAAATAAAAAATAATAATAAAATAATAATAATAAAAAAATTATTAATTAAAATATTTATCAAATAAAATATTTTAAGATAAATATTTTAATTGAGATATTTATAGAATAAAATAAATATTCGATGAAAATTATTATTAAAATATTTATAAATAAAGTAAATATTTTAATTGAGATATTTATGAAATAAAATAAATATTCGATGAAAATTATTATTAAAATATTTATAAAATAAAGTAAATATTTTAATTGAGATATTTATGGAATAAAATAAATATTCGATGGAAATTATTATGAAATAATTTATTCGAGTGTAATAATAGTAAGGGAATGAAAATATTCTAATTTAATTAAGTAATTAAATTAGAAGTGTGATGATTCTTTAAATAAAGTGGATTTTATATTAAATAATTAATTGAAAATGTAACTAATGAATGTCATGAATACATATGGTATGTGTGTAGGATTTGTGGTGAACGGAAGTAGTAATCGTTTAGCCTACGCACGAGGCAAGTTCCTAAACCTTGTTTCTTTATATAAAGCAAGTTCGTTATTCTATCTTGTTTATTATTGTTCAAGTCAAGATTTCATATTAGATGTTATCATTCTTTAAAACGCATGATTCCTGTTATACAATACTTATTCGATTGTATACATCTTGAACTTTATTATTCAAATTGAATATCAATTATTGTTGAACCTTGTAAGACTAGCGAACCCTTAATGATTTGACTAGACCATAGTTGATGAACATTCTAAATTTCAGAACCATTGTTGAGCTTATCCAAACCAAACTTCCTTTTGTGCGGACTCTAGTATCAAACTGAGATGAACAACCTTGTTATAGGGGATTAATAATGCTTTAGCGTTAAGATATTGTGCACAATATGGTACTAAGGGCTGATCTATCCCCCTAAGTACGAGAAGAAGAGTCCATAGTCTTATGACTGTTAAAGATTTCAAGTATAAACATTTGACAACCTAGGACGTAGTTCAAGGTCTTATGACCCTCAGAAGTTCTTTTGATTCTTATCATTCATTCTTGATTCAAAAGCCAAGTTTTCTTATTTCAGAAGTTATTGATTCATTCACATGTTATTATTTTATTGTTATATTATTATACTTGTGGGCAATCGTTCTCACTCTTGCGTAATAATAACATTGCAGTTAAGAACGAAATGTCCGGCGAGCCTTCTTCTAGTAAAGGCAAGGGCAAAGTTAACAAGTGATGAAGACTTGTTGTTTATTTGTTATGTTATGTTTCAGACTTATGTTTAAGTTGTGTAAGAATTAATATTTATTTATGTTTTCGCATTTGAGATTTAAGGTTAGTATGACCTGGGATTGATGCATTTATTTTCAGATGTTGTAACTCCATAAGGAGAGGATTTATTTCTATCTATTTATGGTTTTCATTTATTATTGGTAGATAGATACATGATGTTTGGACAGTGAACACCAAATTCCGTGGGAATTGAAGTACCCGGATTTGGGGGTGTCACATGTTGGTATCAAAGCTGTAGGTTATGAACCTTAGGTGGGGAAACAACCTTAGGTTGTAGCCTTATATGAAGAATATAGTGATGGAAAACTCTTATCAAGTTCTAAGAAATGAATTTCTTAATTCATTGAAGATAATAAAAGACTTTATGTGCTTATGTGTTAAATTATGTGCTCACTAGTATGACTTAGTAACTGAAACTTGAAACTATGTTCTTAGGATGTCGGATGTTGGAGGAGCTAGTCGAGCTGGGGAGGAGGAACCCCGAGTACCTACAGAGGAGGACCCCCGAGACATTCATGTCGTCAGGGAGCAGTTGGTATAGAGAGAGCCATCTCCATTGATCACTGTTGTTGGTCAGGAGCATGAGCCTGAGACTGATCCAGAGGAGGATCCTGAAGAGGAAGAGGAAGAAGAGGAGTTCCCACCGAACTCCATTGATGTTGAGATGTACGATGAGTTATATGACCGTAACATAGAGTTATGTGACACTGTTCAGGATTTAACTAAGCGGACGATTATTCAGCAGATTACCATCGAGCAGAAGGATAGGGAGGTTGTGACTCTTCACACACGTCTAGGGAACGTGGAGTGGGATTTAGTTCACGAGAAGGGTCAAACTGAGGAGAAGTCTGAAGAAATAGAAAAGTTGAAGAAGGAACTGAAAGAGAGCTCAGAAAGGCTGACCATAGCAGAGGAGGGATGGGTAAGAGAATCACGTCGTGCGAAGAAGGCTAAGCTTGGGAAGACGTACTCTACACTTCAAAATGCAATGGATGAGGCCCAAGATCGAGTTATGAGGTACCCAATCCAGTTCGAAGGACTACCATCATATATGCTAGATCGCCGGACTATGTTCCGCATCATGGAAGAGGAACGTAGCAAGGCTATTCAGCGCCTTAACAGGCAATGATATGATTTGTTTGATTATGTGAAAAACTTATCTCGTGTTAGATGTAAATTTCGATGTGTTTATAAATAAAGGAATATTTTAATGTTTTAAATCCTGTAGATTCTTTATCTCAGGATAGTTGATGTAAATAGCAGTGATGCTATCATTTAATGTTAAAACTTTCTATTTGAATAAATATATCAAGGTTTATTGAGATAATGTGTTAAGTGATTATGTATAAATATTTTAGTTAAGCCTTAAATATTTAAAGAATCGAATAAAGACCTAATAAACGTATATTCTTATCAAAAACATGTCACCGAGAAGACGACCAAATCGTCGACCAGCTCAGGAAGGGTTAATGAATAACAACAACAACAACAACAACGCCAATGCTGACCCCGTTCAGCAGTTGGTGAACTTACTAGCTGGAGCAATGAATAATCCACCTCAAGCTCCACCGAACACGACGTTTAAGGATTTCAAAGTAGTGGGACCGCCAGAGTTTAAAGGCTCCATGAACCCGATCGAGGCTCAAACGTGGGTTATGGAGATGGAAAAAGTTTTTGACATCGCCAGAGTCAGAGAGGACCAGAAAACCGCCTACGCGACGTTCATGCTGAAATCCGAAGCCAGTTATTGGTGGTAAGCAAATAAGGTCCGGGGAGGTGAAGGTGTGATTACTTGGGAGAGGTTCAAGGAGATGTTTTTCGAGATGTATTTTCTGACCAGCTCACAGAACAAAATGGAGCTTCAGTTTCTGGAGTTGAAACATGGAAATATGTCTGTACCAGATTATGCGAAAAAATTCAATAAGTTGGCTAGGTTCGCCCCATATCAAGTACACACGGATGAGAGGAAATCAAGAAGGTTTGAACAAGGACTGAAGCACTAGGTATATAACAAAGTATCAATGTTTTAGCTAAACACTTTTGCTGGAGTACTGGAAAAGGCCATCCTCGGTGAAGGTGGGAGCGTTGCGGTGACCAAGTACAATCAGGATCAGAAGAAGAAGAGTGAAAATGAGGGAAATAACAAAGCCAATGGCAACAACACGGGAGGAAGTAACAATCAGAAAAGGAGGTGGACTGACAACTCGTCAACTGGAAATTAGCAAGGAGGTCAGAAGAAGAGGATCGAAGCGTGCCCGACCTGCGGGAAAGCTCACCTGGGGGTTTGTATGAAGGAAAAGCGGGTGTGCTACAATTATGGTCAGGTGGGCCACAGAGCACCTAATTGTCCTAACCCAAAGAAGGGTGTAATAACCCGGGATTTTGAATAATCCAAAATTTACGAATATTTTTTTTTATTATTATTTAATATTAACATTGATTGTTAATATTTCACGGTGTATCTGTGATACGAGTCTCGAGTAATGGTCAATATGTGTATTGACTGATAAAATTAGAGTAGAGTTGTGTTTAGCAGTTTTTGAAAACCCTAACCCTAAGTTCGGATAAGGATTCGATAGAAAATACAATTAAAATAATTATACTGTTGAATATGTGTTTGTACTATACGGATTTAATGACCGTTGATTGACTGGATTAAGTTTAAAATTTGTAAACCCTAATAAGGGATTAGAAACCCTAATCTCATATATAAAAATCCTAATGTGCTTTTAGAAACCCTAATTTCAAAACCGAGAATTATAAACCCTAAATTAGGAAACCCAAATTCTATTTGGCAAACCTAATGAGTTCATTATACTTAAATATGATTAGAAAGCTCTAATTATATTTTTGTATATTAATTTTCTATTTAGAAATCCTAATTGCATTTTTAGAAATTTTATTTTCTAATTTATAAACCCTAAATTTGAAATTTGTGGGAATTAGAATTTTTAAACCTAAAGGGTTCAAACCCTAAACCTAAACCCTAAGGGTTTGTGTAAATTCCAAGAATGCCATTAAAATAATTAGATAATGACCAAAATACTCTTTTTGGTTTCTTTAATTAGCTAACTTGTAGAATTGGCCATAACTTTAGTTGTTGAGCTAACCACTTGACTTTGTATAGCCTACAAACACAACACATCAGCCTATATTGCTAGCCATACATGAATCAAGCTATATATAAATGGATTTGGAGAGAGAAAGTTCACAAAAATAGCAAAATTTATGTCCAACACTCAACAAACTCTCTCTCTCTCTCTTAACCTCCGAATTTCTCTAGTAGATCAGTCACTTTATCACCTTCTAGATCAACAATATCAGTTCAGTAGATCAAGGATCAAAAATTTGGATAGAAAGGTATAAAGCTCAAAATTATTTTGATCTTTGTTGCTTAGAATTTTTTTTGTGTTTTTGTGTTTAGAGTCTTGCTATTGGATGTTTTATGAAGATCTATGATGATCTATCATGGATCCATAGAATCAAAGTGGGTAAAAATTCAAGTTTTAGAAACCTGTTCTTGAGCAATTTTTGTGGTCTGACAAGTAATGTCAGTACCCGTAGATCTTGATATATTTATGGTTTTTGTTGTTTTAAATTTTGATTCTATAGCCTGCTATATTTTCTTTAATTTAGAAGTGGTATTACAACCATCAAAGGTCTAGATTGTGAGTTTTAAACAGTCAAAGACCGTTGACCGGCCATGACCGGGTCAAAATCTGGGCAGCCCAGAATTGTTTAAACTGTGTTTGACAATGTTTTGTAATGAGCAGATCTGTCAGTATGTTTAGTTTTTTATGTTGTTGTTTGTTACCTCTTGTAGCTGGTTATGTGTACTATAGATATAAGTCTTTAGATCACTTATAAACTTAACAGATCGATCGTGATAGGTGATCAAAGTAGGCCACAAGAGTTGATCTTTACCTTTCTGGAAAACCCAGAAAAGGTATAAGCCTTATTTCTTACACCCTTTGACCAAGCTGGATCTGGCGATGTCAATGTTGTTTGATTGATATGTTGTTATAGTTATGTTCTATGACATGTGTACTACATATTTAAACCATGATATCGCTTAAATAATGATCAGAACACTATACAAATCGAGCCTCAATATGGTACGTTGTGACTGTCTGGGTTTCCGGGTTACCCAGAAAACCCAGCAGTATTGTGACAATGAATTTGGGAGATCAAATCTCCTTATTGTTTTATTGTATGATCTTGATGTTAGTTGGATATGGTAGAGTTACATTTCCACTACACGATCGAGGATTAATTTTACCCAAAAACATTTCTATATGAGATTAAAACTTGGTCAAACATGGGACATCGAACACTGCCTTGTCAGTGTTCTTGAGGCCAAGAACACCTATAGCGACAGAATGTGACGCTATAGGTCCTTAGCGACAGATTAATTTATTTATTTTCTGATTTTTTCGGTAATTAATTAAAAATAGAAAATAAATTATAAAAATTACCAAAAATAGTTTTAAAAATTATTTTAAATTATGAAAAATAATTTTTGACCAATAGGAATATTTTTCTTTAACATTTATAATTATTTAAATATTAAAAGTATTTAATTTATTTAATTAGTATATTAAATAAATTAGAGAAAAATGATTTAATATTATGAAAAATCATTTTAAATAAGAAAAATGTATTTAAAAATATTTTGAGTTATAAAATATAACTTTTAATATTTTTGGAGAATTTTCATTAATAATTTAATATTAATGATATTAGATTTATTTGATTATTAAATTAAATAAATAAGATAAAAATGATTTTAATGATTTAAAAATCATTTTAATTGAGAATAAAGTGTTAGAAAATATTTTAAATTATAAAATATAATTTTTAATATTTTTGGAGAATTCTCATTAATAAATTAATATTAATGATGCTAGATTTATTTAATAGTTATATTAAATAAATGAATTAAAAATGGTTTTATTGATTTAAAAATCATTTAAAAATGAGAAAAATAATTTAAAAATATTTTATGTTATATTTAATGACTTTTAATATTTAGATAATAATTTCATTAATATTTATATATTAATGATGATGATTTAAAAATGATTTTAAATACTTTAAAAATCATTTAAGTGGAATATTGTTGATTTAAAAATATTTTAAGTTATTAATAATAACTTTAATATTTTGACAAGTATGTTATTAATATTCGGATATTATTAAATATTAATAATGACATGATTAATTGATAATTAAATCATTTAAAAATGTTTCTGATATTTGGAAAATTATTATAAATTATAATAATTGCTTGATAATTATTAAAAACTTTCGAAAAATATTATTATTGATAATTGACTTATCTGAATTAATATTGAAGCTTAGAGATAAAGTGTAATAGACATATAACTGTGTTAATTGTCAGATAGGGTGACTAGAACACTGAGAACGGACTGAAGTCCAACCAGACCGAAATAGTTAGATTTGTTAAGTGTTTATATAGGTTATATACACTGTTGTGATTTTGTACTAATGTGTTTAGGAGAAGGTTTAACTGTAATTTACAGTGATGTGTGTTGTGAATTATTGTACTAATTGTGAGACCGACATTATTGATTATAGGTCTTACGAGCGCAGTTAATTTTATTGTGTAGCAGTAATCAACGCGAAAGGCAAGTTTCCTAACTCAACTTGAGTTACTATTTTTCAAGCATGGTAGTGAATAATTATTGATAGTTATTCACATCTATAATGATTGTTGTAATTCGCACGTAGTGCTATTGAATCATGTTATATTATTTGAACTAATTATAAATTATGTCTCAATTAATTGTTTATGCGAGACTAATATTTGTTAAAGCATGAAAGGTTCTATTCATTATGAACTGAAATGTTATTGGAAGATCTATGCCATTGATTTCGGCTAGATTAACATTGTTATTAATTATAGAAATCCTAGTATTTCTTTGAAAGTAATCCAAACCATATCGTTGTGGTACGGACTCCTGAAGTAAGACTGAGATGAACAAATTTTAATGTCGTAAATCGACCTATGCACTATTATTGAGTATTATGCATAATATAGGGTACAAAGGAGTTGGCCACTCCAGGTACTTGCAGAAGAGTATAGTTTAGTTTTGATAACTAATTTATATTCTTGTGGTAATTTAGTTTTAATAACTAAATGAATCCTCTATTAGTTCATGATCCTCTGTGATCACTCAGCATGAAATCTGGGTATATCCCACATTATTGAATATTGTTGCAGTATTGTTAATTCAATTGAATATTATTGAATCTTTGAAAGAATTGTACTCTTTCATATCGAATAAAATAGTAGAAAGTTATTATTCAGATTGAATTATTATTTCGTTATCTCGAAATCGTTTGATAATTGTTTAAGCTCTATACAATCTAGACTCTTCTATTTCTGATTCATATATCATTTATTGTATATTTTAACTTGCGGGGCAAACTTGTTGCTCACCCTTGCTAAATAAAATATTTCAGCTAGGAACGATGAGGCCAGCGGGGCTAAGCGGAATAAAGGCAAAGGCATAGTGCTGGAGTAGGTTTATATTAAGCATATTTAATATGTTGTTTTGTAAACCCTTTTTATTTATCGAAAGGGTAAAATTTGTAATGTTAAGGTTAGTTGACCTGGGATGATGTTGTTAACTTAATAACTAATGATATGTAAGTTTATTATAATTAATGAATGGGTAGTTAGATGTTATTATATTGTGGATCGTGAGCACCAAACTCGGGGGTCAGGTAACCCGGATTTGGGGGCGTCACAGGTTGGTATCAAAGATGTAGGTTATAAACCTTAAGTGGGGTGGGGAAAACCCTAAGATTATAACCATAAACGAGATATAGAATACTCATTTAGAGTACTAAGTGAGAGATTACTGAAGTGCAGTGATAGTGATAAATGTAGACACATAGTGAGAGAAGTTTGTACTGGTGAAGTACTAATCAAGTTGTTTAAACTGATTATAGGATGTCGGGAGAAGATAAGATGAGTATGGAGATGCCAGCGGCTATTGCACCAATGCTATTAGCTAATGTGCCAACTAAGAGTGATTCAGTTGAGGAAGTTTTAAGAGACGAACCTGCGATCAATCTAGCAAGTGATCATGACGAGTACCCCGAGATGGAGCTGGATGAAGAGGAAGAAGTATATTCCAAAGAAACAGCGGTAGAGCCAGAAATATAGATTAAAGATGGGGAAGAAGATAAAGTAGCAATCGAAGAAGGTCAAGTATCTGCAGAAGTTCAAGACTCAAGGACTAAAGTATTTCTTCTGGAGGAATTATGGATGACAGAAAGAGCATTACGTGAAATGACAGAAGAACGAAATAATCTGAAGGCACAAGTCGATAGAATGATGGTTAAGTATAATGTATCATCTAAAGATATAAGCGAAAAAAAGAAGGCTAATAAAAGGAAAAAGAACTACGACAGTGACAACAACACAAAAATTCACATTCAAAAAAGAAACAAGCATGTGGCAAGTGCAGAAAGAATCATTTGGGAGAGTGTATATGGGGTAAGAATGTGTGTTACAATTGTGGCCAGAAAGGACATCTGTCACCAAATTGTCCTACACTAAAGAAAGGAGGATATTTTTTATGTAGTGGAACGAGTCATAAGGTTAAGAATTGTCCTAAAAAGAAGAAGGATTAAGTGTGAGGAGTATAATCTTTTGGAGTATAATATTCGTTTTGGTAAGAATAAGATATAACTTTTGTATGTCTCAACTTTTGTGTAAAGTTGTAGTAATGAATTCTGACTTTTGTCACAAAGGGATAGTACCCGTTTGTAGTTGTATGTGCAGTGTAATGAAAAGTACTATATATTATTTGCATGGATATAAATGCAATGATATGTTTGTATGAATGAAATCTTTCTTTTCTATATGAATATAAGATTAAGATTACTTTGTAAGTTCTTAAAACTCATACTTATGGTAAGTTCATGACTCATAATTATGTGAACTGTTTTGAACCCCTCAGCGAATGGACACCAAAGGTCTGACTAGGATAAGTTCATACACTCATATAACTGTGGTAAGTTTCTGAACACATAAGTGTGGTAAGTTTGACGAACTAGGAATAGTAATATGTGTGAAGTACTAAATGTACTATGTGCTATTTGAAAAATACGCGGTTATATGAGGGATATGTGTTGAATGCTTATTGTATTAAGAATTTGTGAAGAAAGAGAATTAATATAAGATTTTTTTTATTTAAATCAGATCATGCCGCCTAGACGACAGAATCGAAATCAAAGGGAAGAGCAGTCGGTAAATAATGAAGGAGGTCAAGCTGGCCCAATGCAAAACTTTGCAAATATGATAGCCGAAGCTATGGAGAATAGAGCTCCAGCTGCAAGAGGACGAGCGAGAAATCAACCAAATGAAAGATTGGCAAACTTTAAAGACTTTAAAGTGGTAGGACCGCCTGAATTCAAAGGGACCACAGATCCGATTGAAGCCCAAACTTGGGTAAAGGAAATGGAGAAAGAGTTCGTGATTGCACGTGTGGCGGAAGAGCAAAAGACTGCGTTTGCAACATATTTGATGAAGGGAGAAGCAAATTATTGGTGGGAGACAAATCAGGCGAGAGCCGGTACAGCAGTAGTAACCTGGACAAGGTTTAAGGAATTATTTTTCAAAAATTATTTCTCCGAAAGTATGCAAGCAAGAATGAAAGTTAACTTTTTGGAGTTGAAGCAGGAGAATATGTCGGTTGCAGAATACGCCGCCAAATTTAACGAACTCGCGAGATTTGCTCCACATCAGGTGGACACTGAGGTGCGAAAGGCGCGAAGGTTCGAAAACGGACTGAAGCCCACGATATATAGCAAGGTAGCTGTGTTGCAGATTAAGACATTTGCGGCTCTGTTGGAAAAAGAAATCATCGCCGAAGGAGGAAGTGAAGTTGTGTCAAAGTATCATCAAGAAAATAAGAAGAAAATGAATGAAGGAGGTAGCAGTGGAGGAAGTAATTCTACTAAGCGTAAGTGGAAGAACACTAATGAATCTGGAGACAAGTCAGGAGATAATAGAAAGAGAGGTGAGCCATATGCCAAATGTGGTAAAAAGCATCCAGGAGAATGTTTAAAGGGAAAAGGAGTGTGTTTTAACTGTGGACAAGAGGGACATATTTCTCCAAATTGTCCAAGTCCAAAAAGGATATCAGGTTGTTTTTTTATGCGGATCGCTAGAACATCAAATTCGTAACTGTCCAAAGAAGAATGTAGAAAGAGGAAGCAATATGACGGCTCGTACATTCAATATGACGGCTCAAGATGCAGTAGCTGTTCAGGAAGTGGCCACAGGTAACAATTTCGTTCAAAAATGTAAATTTCGCAAGTAATCTTAGTTAGATATTGCGGTGAATTATTTTCTTACATAGACTCAACTCACGGGTACGAATATAAGACACAAATTAATATTGTGGTGATAAGAATAAATTGATGATACAACTTTAAAAGATTATAGAGAATAAGAAAGCGGTGATTCTGAGGACGGAATCCTTTTAAGAAGGGGCGAATGTAATAACCCGGGATTTTGAATAATCCAAAATTTACGAATATTTTTTTTTATTATTATTTAATATTAACATTGACTGTTAATATTGCACGGTGTATCTGTGATACGAGTCTCGAGTAATGGTCAATATGTGTATTGAATGATAAAATTAGAGTAGAGTTGTGTTTAGCAGTTTTTGAAAACCCTAACCCTAAGTTCGGATAAGGATTCGATAGAAAATATAATTAAAATAATTATACTGTTGAATATGTGTTTGTACTATACGGATTTAATCACCGTTGATTGACTGGATTAAGTTTAAATTTTGTAAACCCTAATAAGGGATTAGAAACCCTAATCTCATATATAAAAACCCTAATGTGCTGTTAGAAACCCTAATTTCAAAATCGGGAATTATAAACCCTAAATTAGGAAACCCAAATTCTATTTGGCAAACCTAATGAGTTCATTATACTTAAATATGATTAGAAAGCTCTAATTATATTTTTGTATATTAATTTTCTATTTAGAAATCCTAATTGCATTTTTAGAAATTTTATTTTCTAATTTATAAACCCTAAATTTGAAATTTGTGGGAATTAGAATTTTTAAACCTAAAGGGTTCAAACCCTAAACCCAAACCCAAACCCAAACCCTAAACCCTAAGAGTTTGTGTAAATTCCAAGAATGCCATTAAAATAATTAGATAATGACCAAAATACCCTTTTTGGTTTCTTTAATTAGCTAACTTGTAGAATTGGCCATAACTTTAGTTGTTGAGATAACCAATTGACTTTGTATAGCCTACAAACACAGCACATCAGCCTATATTGCCAGCCATACATGAATCAAGCTATATATAAATGGATTTGGAGAGAGAAAGTTCACAAAAATAGCAAAATTTATGCCCGACACTCAACAAACTCTCTCTCTCTCTCTCTCTTAACATCCGAATTTCTCTAGTAAATCAGTCACTTTATTACCTTCTAGATCAACAATATCAGTTCAGTAGATCAAGGATCAAAAATTTGGATAGAAAGGTTTAAACTCAAAATTATTTTGATCTTTGTTGCTTAGATTTTTTTTTGTGTTTTTGTGTTTAGAGTCTTGCTATTGGATGTTTTATGAAGATCTATGATGATCTATCATGGATCCATAGCATCAAAGTGGGTAAAAATTTAAGTTTAAAAACCTGTTCTTGAGCAATTTCTGTGGTCTGACAAGTAATGTCAGTACCCGTAGATCTTGATATATTTATGGTTTTTGTTGTTTTAAATTTTGATTCTATAGCCTGCTATATTTTCTTTAATTTAGAAGTGGTATTACGACCATCAGAAGTCTAGATCGTGAGCTATAAACAGTCAAAGATCGTTGACCGGCCATGACCGGGTCAAAATCTGGGCAGCCCAGAATTGTTTAAATTGTGTCTGACAATGTTTTGTAATGAGCAGATCTGTCAGTATGTTTAGTTTTTGATGTTGTTGTTTGTTACCTCTTGTAGCTGGTAATGTGTACTATATATATGAGTCTTTAGATCACTTATAAACTTAACAGATCGATCGTGATAGGTGGTTAAAGTAGGCCACAAGAGCTGATCTTTACCTTTCTGGAAAACCTAGAAAAGGTATAAGCCTTATTTCTTACACCCTTTGACCAAGCTGGATCTGGCGATGTCAATGTTGTTTGATTGATATGTTGTTATAGTTATGTTCTGTGACATGTGTACTACATATTTAAACCATGATATCGCTTAAATAATGATCAGAACACTATACAAATCGAGCCTCAATATGGTACGTTGTGACTGTCTGGGTTTCCGGGTTACCCAGAAAACCCAGCAGTACTGTGACAACGAATTTGGGAGATCAAATCTCCTTATTGTTTTATTGTATGATCTTGATGTTAGTTGGATATGGTAGAGTTACATTTCCACTACACGATCGAGGATTAATTTTACCCAGAAACATTTCTATATGAGATTAAAACTTGGTCAAACATGGGACATCGAACACAACCTTGTCAGTGTTCTTGAGGCCAAGAACACCTATAACGACAAAATGTGACGCTATAGGCCATTAGCGACGGATTAATTTATTTATTTTCTGATTTTTCCGGTAATTAATTAAAAATAGAAAATAAATTATAAAAATTACCAAAAATAGTTTTAAAAATTATTTTAAATTATGAAAAATATTTTTTGACCAATTGGAATATTTTTCTTTAACATTTATAATTATTTAAATATTAAAAGTATTTAATTTATTTAATTAGTATATTAAATAAATTAGAGAAAAATAATTTAATATTATAAAAAATCATTTTAAATAAGAAAAATGTATTTAAAAATATTTTGAGTTATAAAATGTAACTTTTAATATTTTTGGAGAATTTTCATTAATAATTTAATATTAATGATATTAGATTTATTTGATTATTAAATTAAATAAATAAGATAAAAATGATTTTAATGATTTAAAAATCATTTTAATTGAGAATAAAGTGTTAGAAAATATTTTAAATTATAAAATATAATTTTCAATATCTTTGGAGAATTCTCATTAATAAATTAATATTAATGATGCTAGATTTATTTAATAGTTATATTAAATAAATGAATTAAAAATGGTTTTATTGATTTAAAAATCATTTAAAAATGAGAAAAATGATTTAAAAATATTTTATGTTATATTTAATGACTTTTAATATTTAGATAATTATTTCATTAATATTTATATATTAATGATGATGATTTAAAAATGATTTTAAATACTTTAAAAATCATTTAAGTGGAATATTGTTGATTTAAAAATATTTTAACTTATTAATAATAACTTTAATATTTTGACAAGTATGTTATTAATATTTGGATATTATTAAATATTAAAAATGACATGATTAATTGATAATTAAATCATTTAAAAATGTTTCTGATATTTGGAAAATTATTATAAATTATAATAATTGCTTGATAATTATTAAAAGCTTCCGAAAAATATTATTATTGATAATTGACTTATCTGAATTAATATTGAAGCTTAGAGACCAAGTGTAATAGACATATAACTGTGTTAATTGTCAGATAGGGTGACCAGAACACCGAGAACGGACCGAAGTCCAACCAAACCGAAATAGTTAGACTTGTTAAGTGTTTATATAGGTTATAAACACTGTTGTGATTATGTGCTAATGTGTTTAGAAAAAGGTTTAACTGTAATTTACAGTAATGTGTGTTGTGAATTATTGTACTAATTGTGAGACTGACATTATTGATTATAGGTCTTACGAGCGCAGTTAATTATATTGTGTAGCAGTAATCAACGCGAAAGGCAAGTTTCCTAACTCAACTTGAGTTACTATTTTTCAAGCATGGTAGTGAATAATTATTGATAGTTATTCACATCTATAATGATTGTTGTAATTCACACGTAGTGCAATTGAATCATGTTCTATTATTTGAACTAATTATAAATTATGTCTCAACTAATTGTTTATGCGAGACTAATATTTGTTAAAGCATAAAAGGTTCTATTCATTATGAACTGAAATGTTATTGGAAGATCTATGCCATTGATTTCAGCTAGATTAACATTGTTATTAATTATTGAAATCCTAGTATTTCTTTGAAAGTAATCCAAACCATATCGTTGTGGTACGGACTCCTGAAGTAAGACTGAGATGAACAAATTTTAATGTCGTAAATCGACCTGTGCACTATTATTGAGTATTATGCATAATATAGGGTACAAAGGAGTTGGCCAATCTAGGTACTTGCAGAAGAGTATAGTTTAGTTTTGATAACTAATTTATATTCTTGTGGTAATTTAGTTTTAATAACTAAATGAATCCTCTATTAGTTCACGATCCTCTGTGATCACTCAGCATGAAATCTGGGTAAATCCCACATTATTGAATATTGTTGCAGTATTGTTAATTCAATTGAATATTATTGAATCTTTGAAAGAATTGTACTCTTTCATATCGAATAAAATAGTAGAAAGTTATTATTCAGATTGAATTATTATTTCGTTATCTCGAAATCGTTTGATAATTGTTGAAGCTCTATACAATCTAGACTCTTCTATTTCTGATTCATATATCATTTATTGTATATTTTAACTTGCAGGGCAAACTTGTTGCTCACCCTTGCTAAATAAAATATTTCAGCTAGGAACGATGAGGCCAGCGGGGCTAAGCGGAATAAAGGCAAAGGCATAGTGCTGGAGTAGGTTTATATTAAGCATATTTAATATGTTGTTTTGTAAACCCTTTTTATTTATCGAAAGGGTAAAGTTTGTAATGTTAAGGTTAGTTGACCTGGGATGATGTTGTTAACTTAATAACTAATGATATGTAAGTTTATTATAATTAATGAATGGGTAGTTAGATGTTATTATATTGTGGATCGTGAGCACCAAACTCGGGGGTCAGGTAACCCGGATTTGGGGCCGTCACAAAGGGAGCCCGCTTCACTTGCGGCTCAAAGGATCATCTAGCAAGGGACTGTCCCAAGAAGGGATTTGTAGGGGCAGGATCAGTAGAGAACATGGGAAACAATGGTGGAAGTGCTTTAACTATCACGGGACCAACCGCAACCAACTATCACGGGATCATCTGGCAAGGGACTATCCACCGTCAATATTTTATCCATGTAACATCGATCAATATACATTTTGAATCAAATATTCATCTTTGCACTACGGGCTAAAGATATTCATTTGTATCACTAGTTGGTCATATTCATCTCAACACATGTTCATCTTTGCACTACGGGCCAAAGATAATTTAGGTAATCATTCATCTTTGCACTACAGGCCAAAGATATTCATCAAGTATCACCATTTAAGACCGAGGATGGTTTAAAATATTTTAAAGAACGAATTCAGTGAGATAAAGGACACGATTAGGGATTCATAATTTAGTTTATCCAAGTTCAAGAATAATCCATAATAATCAATTGTGGAGAAAAATTCAAGAATAAAGTTTAAAACATATATCCAATCAAAGATAGGAACCATAACAGACAACTTGGATACAGAAAAGAAAACTCATGGAATTTCTGATCATTTTAGGAATTATAGAAGCAATACTTACCGTAGTAAGCTTAGAGTTAGGAATCTGAAATGAATAATATACGAAACTGTAAATGAATTTTCAACGGTTATGCGGTAGTCCGCGTAGACAGATCATTTCCACAATTTAATAATAATTGAATACGAAGGGTTATTCACCAGACATACGGTAGTCCGCACAGACAGGTTATTCAGACAGAATAATAAAGAATGGAATAATAAATGGATTCACCATGCATGCGGTAGTCTGCGTAGACAGGTTATTCCAACAGAATAATAAAGAATGGAATAACAAAAAGATTTCACCATGCATGCGGTAGTTCGCGTAGACAGGTTATTCTAACAGAATAATAAAGAATGGAATAACAACCCTTACGAGTATTGAAAGAAAATAACTCTCTTTATGAATACGAAAGAAATAATACTCCTTATGAATACAACAACTAATATCCATTACCTTAGTAGAAGATTGAATACTGAAGTAGAGTAGTAGCATAATACTCTTTTTCTTGCTCTCTATGGTTTCTCTCTCTAGAGTTTCAGTGAATTCGTAAGAAATAATGAAGGAATGAACTTCTATTTATAAGAAAAAGGAATGAATAGTAACTAATTCATGAACGGTCCAGATTAATTTACTTTTAAACGGACGATCCATATTGATTTACTATTAAAACTTAAAGCAACGGTCCATACCGATTTACTATTAAAACTTTAAACCAGCAATCCATATTGATTTACTATTATAACTTTCCACCAGTGGTCCATATTGATTTACAATAATATCTTCAACCAACGGTCTGAAAAATTAGCACATCCCCTCATGGAATAATAAGCCAAACTTATAACAAACTCCTCATAACAAGACCATCTATTTATATCAAAAATTGAATAAATAATTACCACAAATCACTAATCTTTAATAAACACATTTTTAATCTACTAACAATATTCATCATAATATTATAACTCACAATATTTAACAACCAGATCATTCCCAGGAAAGAAGAGGGGGGTTTCGATAAGGATTTCTCCCTATTAGCGCGCAATTAGGTGACCAAACCTCTCCTCGACAGAACTTTCTAGACATCGTCAATATTGTAAATAATAATATGAATAACTTTGTCGTCTCAACTATTGATTAAATAATATAAAATATTATACAGATGATAGTGTGATAATAATTGAATCAAATAACGTGACATACTATGCAGCAAAGCATTATATCAAATTAACACCTTATTAATCACAATAATAATTAGAGAAAATTTGATTTTATATATAAAAAGTTGGGGTCTTATAGCCAGGCTGACGTCAGCATGCATCAAGGGGTCGCGCTGTAGCGCGAGAATAAGGCTTGGCATTGGCGTTGTGGCGCCAGTGTATGAAAATTACCCATTTCCCCCCTGAAGGCTAGAAAAGACCTGTTAAGCCCTGCAATTCATTTTTTAGGTAAAATAATATAAAAGGTATATAAACTATGAAGATCAGGCAACTATTTAAACTATAAAGTATCTGATTCGCAGGTATAAATCCCACTCATCAAATACCCCCAAACTTAAGTCTTTGTTTGTCCTTGAGCAAACTATCTAACACAAAACTAACAATAGTAAAACACATGCGAAAAAAATAATAAAAATGTATACTAGTATCAAGTCTTCTAAGCTCGATCATAGCTACTCCCAGAGAACAGGGAAAACACATATATGAGTAAGGGTTCATACAATTTCAAGCATAAGACTGTATTCAATATATTCTATGTGTGTGTGTGGAGACCAACTATCCTAACTAATCATAGCTCAAATAAGTTCGCACAGTCGATTGTTAATACCAATATGCACACTCCGTAACTTAAACATTCAACAAGCATTAAGAATAAGACGCAAGTGCAGGAAAGGATCAAAAGACTCTAGCACGAAGACAATAAAATCTAACCCGGACAGTCCTTAATTACCTTAGGCTATTAGGAACTACCCATTAATGAGCTTTTGATCAGTGACTCCCAAGCCAGATAACTTTAGGGCACTAGGTGTAGAAAACCCTTATGAATCTAATAACTAGAGCAACAAAGGCCATGTAATCAACATAAGCCAAATTAGACTTTACGAATTCGAAGATTATTAGGTGAGTGCATTTTATGCTCCATCTCAACATCAGTCCTACATTTATAGGCGAGTGTGTTTCACGCTCCATGTCGACCCACCGCAAGACTTTCGATATTCATTCTTCTTTTCTTTTTATTCTTATTTTTTTATAAGCAAACATTCCAGAATCCAAGATCCAAACTGTATAAACTTATAAATCTTTTATTACCTTATAAAATGAAAGTTTAGAAGAGTGAACATACTTTTAAAGCAATAAACACGTGAACTAAATTTGAAAAATAACTAGTTAACACAGTTGGTCGGTGCTTGCTAAGAAGGACAGATCAATAACAGTCTCAACTTATCAACTAAACAAACCCCTAGTTCATACATGCTTTACACGACTCTAAGAGAGACATAATCACTTGGCGCTTGTCATTAGCCACAATCAGAAATTAATAATATATATAAAACCCTTGCATGATAATAGCTCAAAATAGGGTAAAAAGGCCATTAACGTGGCACAAGCATATAAATCAGTATAAGCCCCAAAAAGATGGCTATAAACCAACAACCATGCTGATAATAATCTAAGCATTCATAAATAATAACCAAAAATTGTTCATGGCATCCATAATAATAATCCCAAAACAAAATACCATAGTTCAAAATGACTGCACTACAATACTGAAAAAATCATAAGCAAAGTACTAAATATGGCAACCTAACATGGCAATAGACAGAAATAAAACAGATAAAGAACTATAACACTCCCAAACTTAAGGTGAGCAATGCCCTCATTGATAAACATATATCAATCTATACTACAGGGCTTCCCTGAAGTCTGGTCACTCGGCAGCAGCATCTTCCTCGTCAGTTTCGGCGGGCGGTGATGGTGGAGGGTATAGTGGGAAGACAGGAGGCTCTAGGAATTGGAATGGCGTGAACTCAACATCTACGCCACTATACACATTATATATACTCTGCATCGTGTTGACTAGCTTAGCCTGATACTGCATCGCTATGTCATGCCTCTGGGCCACTGCTGCTATGTGCCTCTACTGCCTCTGAGCATCGGCGTCGTGTTTCTGATGTAGCAGGGTGAGGGATGTCATGATCTCTGCCAATAGTCCTTGTGAAGCTGGGCCTACGTCTGGTGGCTGCGAGGACTCAAGCGCAACTGTAAGAGGTGGCTCAGTAGGTGGCCCGTATCCTTCGCCTCTGACATAAGATGCTTCCTCATCTCACACATTGAAGCGTGAGATGATCTGAGGGTCAATGACTGACATGGGTGGCAAAGTTATCTCTTCTGGACCCCAATGGATACATGCCCTCTTGCACAGCCGGGTGGTCAAGGATGGTTGTGTAAGTCTCGCAGAGGTGGTGCTCTTGATTACCTTTAGGATCGATTCATGGATGAGAACTCCGATGTACACATTCAGACCCATGACAATGGAAAATAATAGGATCACTCTATCCTTAGTAACGTCGCTCAGGTGACGAGTCGGAATCATGTTGGCACAAATAAAGTTGAATCATGCCTTCCCATAGCGACTGAGTGCAGCATGCAGGAAACTGGTCCTCTCACCCATGAAGTTATTTGTCTTCCATGTATTCCCGGGCTTGTAGAGCCTCCTAATAATATCCTCGAGGTCATAATTACGGAGTCCCGGCTCCATATAGTCCCTACCCTCAAAACCAGGCATTGCGAATAGTGTAGTGATGGCTTGGCTTCCAAACGCCACTGACCGCCCCCTGACTTGGACAACAACAGGACCCTCGGCACTAGCATTAGCATAGAATTCATGAACTACGGAAACGATGGCCGATTCGGGTGGTTTTGTGAAGTGCACCCACTGGCGTCCCGCAATCATATCCACAAACTCGCCATCCTTTGTCTTGTCAGGCCTCAAGCCCCGTTCAGGAATTAAATTTCGTGCTGCAATGGAGTTTTTATATCATTTCCATGCCTCTTCGTTGACAAATTTGGTGTTGACCTAAGCCGTTAGTGCTGCGGACGAGGAACCGTCGATGCTCAGTCGCTGCCTCTTTGAAGCCATATCAGAATTTTTAGTTGGTGTGAACAAAAATAGTCCCTAAGCAAAGCCACTCTCTGTAGAAGCAACCCTTAAAAACCACTTAGATAGACCTTACTTGCAATGCTCTATACCAATTTTCGTTAGTGGAAATCACCCCAAAACACAGAGAAAAAAGATGCACAACCAAGCAATTATATCAAAATCTGTTTATGATTGAAGAAAACCAAAAAAATACCTTAATGGAGACAATAGTCGTAGAAGTCCTTCAGAGAATGGAGTCCAAATAAATTGTTTATAAGCTTGGAGCCACGAGAAATTGGATGACTGGGAGCAATGGATAGGAAAGCTTTGGTGAATAAAGAGTACCCTAAGGTTTGTTTGGGTTATATGGTGTTTGGGTTGCTAAAACTACCGAGAGAGAACAGAGGAATTGGGCACAACTGTTGGCTTTAGTTTGATTTTTAAAACAAATTTTTGCATGTGGTGCGGCCAATCCTTCCTTGATTGGCGCTGCAGCGCGAGTTAACAGTAGGTTGGGTTTACTGGTGGCGCTACGGCGCGAGAAATAGGTACATTGTTGGCACTACAGCGCGAGAATACAGTAAATCGTGCTAAATACAGGCGCTGCGGCGTGATATGCCCTTTATATCTTGGCGCTGTAGCGCGAGGCTTGAAATATGGATAGTAATCCGGTGCTACGGCACGAGATCCAATGTAATTGTCGGCGCTGCGGCGTCAGCCACATATCTGAGTTTTCCTACATTAAACAAGCCATGAGTAAGATAGTTTACTGTAATGGCTAAAATACAATATTAAAAACCACATGACCACTTTATATACAATACCACATACAAAATAACATGTTGCCGCTTTCTTATAGTCACAAAAACATGAATATGCATAAGAGAATAAACATTGTAGAACTAATCATATTGGTAGCTATGTTAACAACTAAAAGGAAAAACACAATGTAAACTAGACATAAGAAAAGAAAAGCAGAGAACATTGATACTGAGATGGGGATGCCTCCCCATAAAGCGCTTGTTTTAAAGTCGTTGGCTTGACTGTACCGATGCCGCTCAATCAGGCTCATAAGTGAAAATAACCATTTCATGCCGCCTATTTGTCAATTCCTTTAAATTTATGGCAGACATGGATGATTGGTCATCCCCCTTTTCTTTACCCTTCGGCGCGGAGAATCTTTCATCACTGGAATTATCCACTAATTCTCCTTGTTCATCAATTTGAAAACGTTATTCGTGCTCTAGTGCGCCCTCCAGGGTTTCTACAACCAAAAGCGTGGTTTCTAACTGTTGATTCGTCTTGGCAATACAACCACTCTTGATCCTCTCTTCTCCTACTTCAGACTCCATAGGTTGGTTGTAAGACCCCAACTTTTTATAAATAAAATCAAATTTCCTCTAATTATTATTGTGAATAATAAGATGTTAATTTGATATAATGATTTGGTTATGTGTGAAATATGCAAATTTTGCAAAATAAGCAAGTGGTTATAAAATATTCATTGTTGTCGGGGAATATTCGTTTAGTCGTGGAATATTCTTGCTGTCGGGTAATATTCATACGATGGCGCAGCCATTTGTGGGCCCCATAACGGAAAACGGTCGGATGAAGAAAACGACAAGTTTGAGTTTTTATAAATAACGACATAATTGATACCGTTAAACTGTTGAAATACCCGGTGATAAAAGTACAGTAATACGCGTAGTTGAATAGTAGCATACGGTATTGATTATTGATGCTTACGTGAGAAGTCACTCAGTTATACTCAATTATTGCTACAATAATTGATGCATAGTATCTCACGTTATTTGATTCAATTATTATCATAGTATCATCTGTATAATATTTTATATTATTTAATCAATAGTTGAGACGACAAAGTTATTCATATTATTATTTGCAATATTGACGATGTCTAGAAAGTTCTGTCGAGGAGAGGTTTGGTCACCTAATTGCGCGCTAATAGGGAGAAATCCTTATCGGAAATCCCCCGCTTTCCTGGGAATGATCTGGTTGTTAAATATTGTGAGTTATAATATTAATGATGAATATTGTTAATAGATTAAAAATACGTTTATTAAAGATTAGTGATTTGTGGTAATTATTTATTCAATTTTTTCTATAAATATAGGGGGCTTGTTATGAGGTGTTTGTTATAAGTTTGGCTTATTATTCCATGAGGGGATGTGCTAATTTTTCAGACCGTTGGTTGAAGATATTATTGTAAATCAATATAGACCGCTGGTGGAAAGTTATAATAGTAAATCAATATGGATCGCTGGTTTAAAGTTTTAATAGTAAATCAGTATGGACCGTTGCTTTAAGTTTTAATAGTAAATCAATATGGACCGTCCGTTTAAAAGTAAATTAATCTGGGTCGTTCATGAATTAGTTACTATTCAATTCTTTTTCCTATAAATTGAAGTTCATTCCTTCATTATTTTTTATGAATTCACTAAAATTCTATAGAGAGAAACCATAGAGAGAAAGAATAAGAGTATTATGCTACTATTCTACTTCAGTATTCAATCTTCTACTAAGGTAAGGGATATTAGTTGTTGTATTCGTAAGGAGTATTATTTCTTTCGTATTCATAAAGAGGGTTATTTTCTTTCAATACTCGTAAGGGTTGTTATTACATTCTTTATTATTCTGTTGAAATAACCTGTCTATGCGGACTACCGCATGCATGGTGAAATCTTTTCGTTATTCCATTCTTTATTATTCTGTTGGAATAACCTGTCTATGCAGACTACCGCATGTATGGTGAATCCTTTTGTTATTCCATTCTTTATTATTCTGTGTGAATAACCTATCTACGCAGACTACTGTATGCCTGGTGAATAACCCTTCATATTCAATTGTTATTAAATTATGGAAATGATCTGTCTACGCGGACTATCGCATGACAGTTGAAAATTCATTTACAGTTTCGTATATTATTCATTTTAGATTCCTAACTCTAAACTTACTACAGCAAGTATTGCTTCTATAATTCCTGAAATGATAAAAAATTCCTTGAGTTTTCTTTTTGTATCCAAGTTGTCTGTTATGGTTCCTATCTTTGATTGGATCTATGTTTTGAACTTTATTCTTGAATTTTGCTCCACAATTGATTATTATGGATTATTCTTGAACTTGGATAAACTAAATTATGAATCCCTAATCGTGTCCTTTATCTCACTGAATTCGTTCTTTAAAATATTTTTCATCATCCTCGGTCTTAAATGGTGATACTTTATGAATATCTTTGGCCTGTAGTGCAAAGATGAATGATTACCTGGAATATCTTTGGCCCGTAGTGCAAAGATGAACAGGTGTTGAGATGAACATGACCAACTGGTGATAGAAATGAATATCTTTAGCCCGTAGTGAAAAGATAAATATTTGATTCAAAATGTATATTGATTGATGTTACATGGATAAAATATTGATGGTGGACTTTTAAATTCATAGATGATAGTAGATTTCATTCTCAACTTAACTCTTCTAATGAATTTTTACTTTCGCTGTGAATATTGATCTAAAACTGGTTGTCCATTATATTTTATTTGATTTGTTGAAGGCTAACGATAATTTGTTGTTCATTATCTTAGTCATAATATTCTTTACTGGGCTAGTTGAGCTCACCCTTTTCCTTTTTGTTCCATTTTTCTTCTCAGGAGGAGAGAATATAGCGGGAACTAATCGGAGTATGGAATGATGGATCAAGATATTTTTTTAGTAGTCCTCACTATTTTGTAAAATAGTGTATCAATAATTGTAAAGAGGACTTATTTGAGTTTGAATACTGTCTAGAAGATAATATTTGTATTTAAACTCACAATATATGTGTTGTCGTATTTTGCATGACAACTATAATAATAAAGTTGTAGTTATTTTCTGTACCTTTATTTGGCAACTCAGAATGGGTGATGTATACCTATTTTGGGGGCTTCATAGTTGGTATCAGAGCTTAGAGATATTGTAGCATCCCCGAATCCGGGCCCCGAATCGCCTCGGATCCGGTTCACTATTTCTATCACTATTTGCGGAAGATATAAACATAAATTATTTATACATTACATTACACACTATTCCCCAAGGTCGAGTAACCTTAACTTAATACACATTTCTTAAAATATCTATTACACAACAACATTTATCAAAATAGACTATTACAAACAAGTCGCACACTTTAACCCAAGTAGAACTTGACTTTAACCTTTTCCTGTATCCGAACGCATTCGCTTTATCTGCAATATTTTATCATGATATAGCAAGGGTGAGCATGAAAGTTGCCCAGCAAGTTTATATACAATAACATAACAATATATCATGATTGAAGAGTATGAACAATTGGTTGGCTATAATTCAACAATATGATTGTGAACTAGCAAGAACAAAATTTTGACTGAACAAGTAATTTACATGAACAAACATTTCTGAACCAACTGGTAATGAAGGTGATCAGCCTTTCATACCTGACTTATACATGCAAGATGTACAGAGTACAAATTTCATGGCAATCAGTAATGATTAACCATAAGCTTGAAGAAACTACTCTTATTAGAGTTAAGTACAAGAAAACTTGTCTGAACCGTTGATTACCGCACGCAATTAATAACGCTTTATCCGAAGACCTAATATTAATAATATAGATCTCCAATTATTAGAGTAATATCATCACAGTATAATACTGTTATACTTATATCCACAGAATAACCTAAACACATTACCACATAAGCCTATCAGTCTATAACACACATAAGACTATGAATCAAGTCAAACTATTACAGTCTGAGTTGAACCCGACACAATTCTATCATCCCGACGGTCTAGTCGGACAATAATCGAGTTTAAGTTCAATTAAACTCTGACTAAGCACTTAACAATATCACAGATAATTTCTTATCAGTCAAAACATCTTTTCTAGACTCGTAATAATTTTTGGATAATTATTACCATTTATCAATATTTTAAAACCGTATTTAATGAATTAAATACCACATAATTCCTTAATCATTAATATTTATTTAATATAAAATATTAATGAATATCATTACATAATATTATAATATATCAAAGTATTTTTAATACTTTAAAATCATAATTATATGATTTTTAAACACTTAAATTCATTATCCGATAATTAATATTAATATTAAAATATTAATATTTTCATGCCAAAATATCAAAAGTTATATTTTATAACTTAAAATATTTTTATAACACTTAAATCATTTTTATATGATTTATAAAGCATTAATACTATTTTTCCATAATTTATTTAATATATTCATTAAATAAATTAATTATCATTAATATTTATTAATTAATGAATTTCATCACAAAATATCAGAAGTTATCAAAAATAACTTAAAATATTTTCTTAAACCATAATATTATTTTTCATGATTTTTCATGAATTAAAAACTATTTTTAAATAATTTATTTAATATTATAATTAAATAAATAAATACCATTTATATTCCAAAAATAATAAATATTTTTGAAATATACTCAAAATAGTTAAAAACTATTTTTCAGACTTTAAAATAATTTTTCATAATTTATTTTGTATTTTTAATAATTAAAAACTATTTTTTTCTAATTTTAAATTAATTTCCGGAAATTATAATAAATAATCTGTCGCTAAAGGCCTATAGCGACGCTTTCTGTCGCTATAGGTGTTCTTGAGGGATTTTCCAGATTTTCCGGCAGTGGCAGGGTGGTTGCTTTGACCGGACTTAATTCAGTGTGTACTGCGTTTCTGGGCATGTTGAAACTTTCAGATTGTAGTACTCGTGTAGTACTACAACTACAAACTCATTTCATAGCTAAACAACAACATAATAGCAAGATCCACGCTTCCAAAAATGAGTCCAGGCCTTGTTCTTCAAATTCTGGGTTTTCCAGATTTGAAGAACAGCCTAGGTTCCTACTTTAACGCTTAATAACTTTCTGATCGTGCAACATTTATGCGATCTATAAATTACAAGTTGTAGATAACATGTAGAACTACAACTATAAAGCAAAATAACACCAAAATATCAAATAATGAACAAGATACGGCCGGTAAAACTAGGACACGGACCACTGCCTTAACGTTTTCTGGGTTCATGATTTTAGCAGATCGGTCAACGTGGTTTGACCGCTTGTAGCGTTTGATCTAAACGTGATCTAGCTCTGATTCTTTTTGAAACTTAAAGTCCTCATGTCAGGCTACATGTTAAAAGTTTTAGACATCAAAAACATGTAACACACACGGATCTATAAGCCTCGACATTTGACTGAAAATCACTATTTTTACCCATTTCCAGATTTTGTAAAATTTTAAATTCGTGCACTTTGATATTATGGGTCATGGATTTAACAACCCAGAACATCAATTGACACCTATTAACACTACTTCTCACAATCAATTGCAACAATTAACCTCGAATTGAAGGATTTCCAAAAATTAGAGAAATTATACCTTTTTGGCTTTGATTTCTCAATTCTGCCTTCTGATCTGTTGTGATCAACGTGGGGCTGGATCTTTGAACTGATTTGGCTATATATTTCGTGGGTTTGGTGAGAGAGAGTTGGTAAGAACAAGAAATGAATTTGGCTATGTTTTTGTGACATTTCTCTCTCCAAAACCTTTTATACAAAGTTTGATTCATTGTATTTTGATTGCTTGGGAGCTGAGTTGCTGAGATTACATTTAATTTTTAGGCACATGCTAGGCTAGTTAGGCTTAGGGTTGGTGAACCACTAAAGTCTTGGCCAAATTTGCAAGCAATCACCTAAATAATGCAATAAGGGCATTATGGTCATTTCCCTTTTGTTCTAGATTTTGGAATTTGATGAAACCCTTAGGATTTAGGGTTTGAGCATACTTAGATTTATGATTTGGACAAATTTGGGTTTAAGTTTTAAATCCTCATATTTTTAGCAACTTGAATTTCCAAAAATTTTCTAATTAAAATTTTAAACTAGAAAACTTTTGATTTCTAAACTATAATTAGGACCTTCTAATTATTTTGTAATTTTCTAATCATGAATCATTATTTGCTAATTAGGACCATTTTATCCTAACTAAAATTGCTAATTTAGCACTTAGGATCACAATTGTACATTATATTTCAAAACCACATTTTAGGTTTTAAATAGAATAATATTTAAATTTTTGAATTTAGATTTCCTAATTAGATTAGGGTTTCTAATAACTTAACAATTAGAATTTATATTTCCTAATCAACATTGCAATTATAGCAATTTAATCCACCACTGAACAATTAGGGTTCAAAAATGGTCATTAGGATTTTCAATCCACAATTAGGGTTTCTAATAGAAATTAATTTCTAAAATAGAAATTAACTATTCGTAATTAGATTACAGTTTTCTAATTACACAATCTTGAAAATTAGAATTAATATATTCTAATTAACATTAAAAGTATTCAATTAACACTTTCATTTTTCCTAATTATAAAATTAGGGTTTCAAATTCAAAATTAGAGTTTTGTAATCAATTTGTTATGATTAACCTTAATTAATCTTTTAATTATTTACTCTTATGCCATTAAGTTCCCAATTTAGGGTTTCATGCTCCGAGTTAGGGTTTCGGACTCCCGGAACTGAAACTAGGGTTTTCAGAACCGATTTCTAGGGTTTCTTGCTAAACGCTAGGATTTTCTAGCCGAACATTGTCATTCTTAATATATTCTTAGGGTTTGTTACAGATAAAATTTATCTAGTCAACCCTTGACCCTTAACCATATTCTGAACACATCATTAACCATAAACACCGAACATAATCACATAACAATTAATCCTGAATAATTCACCTATTTCCTTCACCGAATTTTGAAATCCTCAAAATTCAATCCCAATAACATTAAACACATACACTTGTTTTCTGTCTAGGTCTAATATTTGACCTTAAATCAATCATTTAAGATTTTACTAAATTGCCCAAATTTTCGGGTTGTCACAGATATGGTCTCTGGCGGAGATCGGGGAATAGAACTAGGAAGGGAGAGACGAGTAAATCCTTTGCTAGTGTGTCCTACCTAAGCTTATTTGTTGGTCGGTCATAATATAGGGGTATTATGTTGTATGTCAATTTCTTTAATTAACCCTTGTTTTATGGCAGTATTTGAGAATGACAGCTAAGAATGTTAACAATGGAGTGAATGAGACTGTGGAGACACATTTAATCACCAACCAGGGGAACATTCAACAAGAAGGCAATATTCCTCCTGTAAACAACACTAACGAACAAACGATTAATGATGGAATGTTTATAATCTTTTTGTAGTTCATGAAAAATCAGACGAGGGAGAATCGTGTACAAAATACGGGTGAAAATGATAGCAACACGCGACTTGTCACAGCTAATCAGTTCAAAATGATGGGACCACCAAAATTTATGGGAAAGCCAGATCCGATCAAGGCAGAAACGTTGGTTCCGCTACCGGGTCCCTTATTGCCACTTTCCTTCTCTGTATTTCTCTTCAGACAGTTCTGAACCAGATGATAAGTCGATCCGCACGTAAAGCAACCTTGTATCTTCTTTGATTGCAGTTATAGCAAAATCCCTTCTTCTTCAGACAAACTCCAGGATGATTCTTCCCACAAGTTGCACATGGCTCCCTCCCTTTCCTATTATCTTCTATCTTGTTACCCGATTGGGTATTTTTGCTCCACTTTCTCTTATTTGGATTACTACCACCACTGCTTCCTCCATCATTTGTCTTCTTATTCTTCTCTTGATGAAATCGAGATGCAGTTTTGCTCCCTCCTTCAGCAATTAATACTTTTTCCATTAAAGCCGCAAACGTATTGATCTGCAAATCTTCCTGACTTCAGTTAATTCTCAAATCTTCTCACTTTTTTCGCCTGTGTATCCACCTGATGAGGTGCAAATCTCACTAACTCGTTGAATTTGGCAGCGTATTCTGATAACAACATGTTCTCCTACTTTAATTCTAGAAATTTGACTTCCATCCTAGATTGCATACTCGGTGAAAAGTAGTCCTCGAAGAACAACTCCTTGAATCTTGCCCAAGTCACCACAGTTGTACCAGCTCTCGCCTGATTAGTCTTCCACTAGTAATTGGCTTCTCCCTTCATCAAGTATGTTGCAAAAGTTGTCTTTTGTTCTACCACCACCCTCGCAATAACGAATGTTTTCTCCATCTCCTTCACCCAAGTTTGGGCTTCAATCGAATCTATAGTCCCTTTGAATTCAAGCGGTCCTACTACTTTAAAGTCTTTGAAATTAGCCAATCTATCAGTTGGTTGTTCTCTCGCTCTTCCTCTTGCTGCTGGCGCTCTATTCCCCATAGCTTCGGCTATCATATTTACAAAATTCTACATCGGGTCAGCTTGACCTCCTTCATTATTCACTAACTTTTCTTCTCTTTGGTTTCGATTATGTCATCTAGGTGGCATGATCTGATTTAAATAAAAATCTTACATTAATTCTCTTTCTCTACATAAATTCTTAACACAATAAAAATTCAACACATAATTCTCATATAATCGCTTATTTATTCAAATAGCACATAGCACATTTAGTACTTAACACATATTATTATCCCTTTTTAAATAATATCAGGATTAAAAACACAACTTTACACAAAAAATTGCAATTCTCCAACTTTACACAAAATGTTGACATTTTCCATTTTCACATAACTATTTCCAGTTTGTCAAATTTACCACACTTATGAGTTCAGGAACTTGCCATAATTATATGAGTGTATGAACTTATCCTAGTCAGACCTTTGGCGTCCATTCGCTGAGGGGTTCAAAACATTTCATATAATTATGAGTGATGAACTTACCATAAGTATGAGTTTTAAGAACACACAAATTAATCTTAATCTTATATTCATATAGAAAATAAAAATTTTATTCATACAAACATATATATATATATATATATATATATATATTTACATATGCTTACACATCGTTCTCGATATTACAATCTTTAATATCATAACCTACTACCAAAAGATACTACTACTTATATCTAAGTTGTCTACCGTCCACTCCCTTCACCATTCTACTTCTTGCTAGGACACTTGTTGAATCTGTGACCCGTTCTCGCACATGAATAACACTTGTCATATTCGGCTTCGGACAATGTAAGGAAATATGTCATTCCTGCTTACAATTGAAGCACACGTTCTTCCACATGATGCATTCTCCCGCGTGAGTCTTTCCACATTTGCTACAGACTTGTTTCTTCTTTGGGTTTGAATTTTCAGAATTGTCGCTTTCATTGTCCCTCTCTCTTTTTCTTGCCTTTCTTCTGTTTGATTGTTCCTTCAGATGAACCACCACCGTCCGTCTTCATCCTTTCCATCTGCGCCTTCAGCTCGTTCCGTTCTTGAGTCATTTCGCGTAACGCTCGCTCCGTCTTCCATAACTCCTCTAAGAGAAATACTTTACTCTGGAGTTCTTTGACTTCTGCAGATACTTGATCTTGTTCTCCAACTTTGGTCTTATTCTTTTTCTCCAACTTAGCTTCTTCGGACTCCACCCCCTCATCACCACTCAGATACATCTCGATATAATCGTCATGATCACTCCCCAGATTAATCATAGGTTCATCTTCTCCCACCTTCTCAACTGATTCTCTTTGCGCTGGCACATCGGCTACTGGCACTGGTGCAATAGCCGCTAGCATCTCTGTACTCATTTCATCTTCTCCTGACATCCTACAATCAGTTTAAAAAACTTGGTTAATACTTCACCAGTACGAATTTCTCACACTATGTGTCCACATATCTTACTCTTGATGCACTTCGGCAATCCCTCACTTAGTACTCTAAATGAGTATTCTAGATTTCGCTTATGGTTATAATCCTAGGGGTTTCCCCACCCCACTTAAGGTTTATAACCTAGAACTTTGATACCAACCTATGATGCCCCCAAATCCGGGTTACCTGACCCCCGAGTTTGATGCTAACGATCCACAATATAATAATATCTAACTAACCATTCATTGATGAATATAAACTTACATAACATTAAATAATAGGTTAATAACATCATCCAAGTTCATCTAACCTTAACATTACAAACATACCCTTTAGATATATAAAAAGGGTTTACAAATAAAACATAATAATAATAATAATGTTCATCATATACTACTCCAGTATTTTGCCTTTGCCTTTATTCTTCTTAGACCCGCTGGCCTCTTCTTCCCTAGCTGAAATGTTTTATTTAGCAAGGGTGACAAACAGATTTGCCCCGCAAGTTAAGATATACAATAAATGTATAAGAATCAAGAATAACAGACTATCTAATTTGATAGAATAACACCAAAGTTCGAGGAACTTTGAAATAGTTGAATAAATCTTTAATAACTAACAAGTCTTCTCGTATTCTATGCAACACAATAATTTGATAAATGAAAGAGTACAACGCTTTCAAAGTTTCTACGATATTCTATTAAATAATCAAGAATCAATTCTACGCAATAACAAAGTGGAATGATTTCCAGATTTATGCTGAGTAATCCGTTGGATCTTGAACTTCTCTTCTCGAGTAACTATCAAATATTGGACTTTGATATACCCAGATGTATCAGATAACCATAAAGATTAAATTATACCCCTTTGCAAGTACTTAGAGCGGCCAACTCTTTGTACCCTATATTATGCATAATACTTACACGCGCGCAAAGGTCGAATATACGACCAAAAATGTTCCCTTCTGTATAAAAGTTTGTTCTTCTTTGTCTTATAATTAGAATTTGATTTAACAACGAAACATTATGATTTCAATATCTAATCACTTCTCGATCTAGCCGAAATAATTGGCATCGATCTATTAATACTAATTGAATTATCTTCTCGAACCTATCAAGTTCTAACCAATGTTCGTCTAGCCAGAATAATTAGCTAAGACATTTCTCTACACAATTCGATAATAGACAAGAATTATATGTACTATCAATAACAACTTCTACGGATGTAAGTATTCAACAACATGTATTCTCCAAGTATATTCTCAGAATCACTAATTCAATTTAAATTAATAAACATACACTAACTGCGAATAATCAACAATAATTCTCAGACGTGGACTAATCAACAAAAATTAACCACCATCATATTTGAAAAGTAATAACTCAAGGTTGAGTTAAGGAAACTTGTCTTCCGCGTTGATTACTGCTACACAATATACTTAACTGCATATGTAAGACCTATAATCAATAATATCGGTCTCACAATTAGCACAATAATTTATAACACGTATTACTGTAATTTATAGTCAATCTGTCTTCTAGACACATTATCACATAGCCACATTAGTGTCTATAACTTATATAAACACTTATCAAGTCTAACTAGTTTGGTGTAGTTGGACTTTGGTCTCATCTCGGTGTCTTGGTCACCCTATTTGACAATTTACACATATATTATCAATTAAACTCGGTCTCAAATCTTCAATATTATTTTAGATAAGTCAAATATCGTTTATAGTATTTTTTGGAAGATTTGAATAATTTTTAAATAATTATTATAATTTATAATAATTTTTCAAACACCAGAATCATTTTTAAATGATTTAAATATTAATTAATTTTTTCATCATTAATATTTAATAATATTAAAATATTAATGACATACTTGTCAAAATATTAAAGTTATTAATAATAACTTAAAATATTTTTAAATCACCAATATTCTACTTAAATGAATTTTAAAATAATTAAAATTATTTTTAAATCATCACCATTAATATTTAAATATTATAGAATTTATCATAAAAATAAAAAAGTTATTAATTATAGCTTAAAATATTTTAAAATTATTTTTCTCATTTTTAAATAATTTTTAAATCAATAAAACAATTTTTAATTCATTTATTTAATATAATAATTAAATCAATATATTATCATTAATATTAATTTATTAATGAAAATTACTCAAAAATATTAAAAGTTACATTTAATAACTCCAAATATTTTTAAACATTTTATTCTTATTTAAAATGATTTTTATAATATTAAAATCATTTTTCTCTAATTTATTTAATACAGTAATTAAATAAATTAAATATCATTAATATTCAAATAATTATAAATATTAATGAAAAATATCCCAAATAATTAAAAGTTATTTTTCATAATTTAAAACAATTTTTAAAACAATTTTTGTAGTTTTTAGAATTTAGTTTCTATTTTTAATTAATTTCTGGAAATTCAAAAATTAAAAATAAAAAAATCGTCGCTATAGCCTATAGCGACAGTAACCGTCGCGATTGGTGTTCTTGTGCCTCAAGAACACTGACAGGCCACTTACCAACATGCCAAGTTTGACCGTGATTAGTTCTTGTCCAAATATGTTTCTGGGCCAACTTAGGGTTCAATCATGTAGTATAAATGTAGTACTACAACTATAAATCATCACCAGAGTCTTATCGCATTACACTATGAAGATCTGGCCATTCAAAGTTGTTGTCAGACTTGATCTGGGTTTTCTAAGTAACCTAAAAACCCAGAAACTTCAAGGATCCATTTTGGGGCTCGATTTTAGCTTAGTTCTGGTCATTAGTTAAGTGATCTCATGGTCCAAAAGTGTAGTAAACATGACAAGGAACAACTAATTATCCTCATCTCAGTCCAAATCTAACACATGTTCCAGATCAAGCTCGGTCCAAGGCTGTCAGAACACAAGTTCATCCAGTTTTTTGGGTTTTCCAGAAATGCTAAATCAGTGCGAGTCGCCTACTTTGACCACCTATTACTTACAATATGTTGACTGTTTACATGATCTAAAGCCATAAATATAAAGTACACATGACAAGCTATAAACTGGATACAAAAACATCATCAAGTCACTTCACAACTGACAAATCTGGGACTAACAAAAACTAGTCAGACCCTGTTCATGGCTTTTTGGGTTACCAAGAATTCGCCTAGTCAATCTCGGCCAACGGGTTTTGACCGTTAATAACTCACGATCTAGACCTGTAATGGTTGTGATTCCACTTCCATATCAAAGACCACATGACAAGCAACATATTACAACTTTAAAACAACAAAAATCATAATCATAGAAAGATCTAGAGCGACTGACATATGTTTGTCAAACGACTTTAGGTGTGACGCCCCCAAAATAGGTATACATCACCCTTTTTGAGTCGCCAAATACATGGTACAGAAACAAATATAACTTCAGTAATACAACTGTCATGCAAAATACGACAACACATATATTATGAGTTTGAATACAAATATTATCTAATAGACAGTATACAAACTCAAAGAGTCCTCGTTACAATTATTGATACACTATTTTACAAAATAGTGATGACTACTAAAATTAACAACTATCCTGAACCATCACTCCAAACCCTGGCTAGTTCCTGCTATGTTCTCACCTCTAGAGAACAAAAATAGAACAAAAAGGAAAAGGGTGAGCTCAACTAGCCCAGTAAAGAATATTATGACTAAGATAATATACAACAATTTATCATTAATCTTCAATAGGGAAAAATCTGATAAAATATAATAAACAACAAGTTTTAGATCAACAACTACAACGGAAACATCAATCCACTAGAAGAGTCAAGTAGAGAAAGAATTCTACTACCTTCTAAGATTTAAAAGTCCATCATCAATATTTTATCCCTGTAACATCAATCAATATACATCTTGAATCAAATATTTATCTTTGCACTACTGGCCAAAGATATTCATTTGTATCATCAGTTGGTCATGTTCATCTCAACACCTGTTCATCTTTGCACTACGGGCCAAAGATATTCATCAGGTAATCATTCATCTTTGCACTACAAGCCAAAGATATTCAATAATATCATCATTTAGGACTGAGGATGATGAAAATATCTTAAAAAACAAATCCAGTGAGACAAAAAGGACAAATATTAGGGATTCGTATTACAGTTTATCCAAGTTCAATAATACTCCATAATAACCAATTGTGAAGCATAATTAAAAAATAAAGATCAAAACATGGATACAATCAAAGATAGTAACCATAATAGACATCTTGGACAAAAAGAAGAAAATTTCATTTTCGGTAAATAGTGTCGTATTCGTGAATAGTGTCGTATACATGAATAGTAACCCCGACACAAAAAGGAAGAAATTCCACAATCAATATTCCGGCATAATGATATTGAAGAAAATAATATCATTTACGAAGAAAATAGCATCCCTTACCTCAAAAGAACAGTACTTCCGGCTGAAATATCAGGTATAAGGCTAAAGGAAACTTGCACTGATGAATAGTAACTCACAAAGTATCTAAATACTCACAAAATACGCTCGATAATATAGAGAGAGAAAGAGAGAAAACTTATTTCTAGTGTGATTTTCAATTCTAACTAAGCACCATATTTATAGGAAAATGCTTAGAACGTCATAGCAGACTAACCTGCTACCTGATGGCTTTACCTGCTATAATTCATGCCCACCACTTTTGAAAATAAATTCCAGCACATTTCATTTCTCACCAACCAAAAGTGGGGCCCACCATGTTTTTAATAAAAACATTAATTTCCGAAACTTCAATAATTCATAATAAATAGCCCTTTTATCAGAAAAATACGAATTTTATGTCCATTCCATAGAAAATCGAATTCTCTACAACTTTGTAGAAGAAAGTTTTTCCAAATTCCAAACAGAAAATGCCCGAAATCCACATAAAGACGCTTTTTAATACCTCCATTCTGACAAAATACTGATAAAACACATCAACATTAATTCCTTCATTTATATCCACATAAAATAAATATATACATCATCTATATTCATAATAAATATTTTTCTTATCATATAAATCAATAATTAATTATTCATAAATAATATTATAGAATCACAATTATGACAATCAGTCGTTCCCAGGAAAGAGGGGGCTTTCTGATAAGGATTTCTCCTTATTAGTGCGCAATTAGGTGACCAAACCTGTGACGCCCCCAAATCCGGGTATCTTCCAACCCGATAGATAGTGCTCCACGATACTACAATCCATACAATCATTCCATTGAGATAACAACAAAATGAATGTAATTACTATCTTTGTATTACATCTGTAATAAATCATTTCCCAGGTTCATAACCGAATACATTCATTGTTCTTCATAAGTATATTACATACAAATATACTAGTCTATTACATGACGATTAATTGTCCATCTTAGCCTTGCCTTTATCTCTCTTAGAACTCTCAGTTCGTTCAGATTTAGCTGCAAATATATGGTTCAAGCAAGAATGAGCATAACTAGCTCAGCAAGTCTTAACAACGAATCATATGAATATCACCCCAACAAATACATGCTTTAATTCTATATCTGAACAATTATCTATGAAGAATTATGACACATTTGACTAATACTTCTCATACAGCAATCCCAGAGCATAATTAATAGCTTAGGAATGATGAACCGGTCAATAGACCATGAACATAGTCTTTTTGTTTTCATACTTGAAAATGATATCTGGCACTAAGGCCATCCATCCGTCTTTACTTACAAGCACTTCTAGGTGATTAGCCTATTGTACTCTATGTTGATCAACACTCTTACGTTAAACGTATTTACGTTCAACATTTGGCAACCTCGCGTGCCCATCGAATAAACGATGAAAATACTTTTATTTGTAAATAGACAAACTTACCTTCTCATCCGTACCAAATACTTAGCATAGGATAGAGTTAATAGTTCTATATCAACAGACTTGTAACAAATCAATCAACTCTTCAATACTTGTCTAGCCAGGATAAAACAGGCATCGACTCTTTTCGATTTACCACTCATGCATTGTATAACATGCATCACGTAAAAACTTGACTAACACGAAGGTCAGACAAGCGTTAAGAAAGACTTGCCTTCAAGCGTCGTCGAATATATATTTCAACTATTCTCAGTCTTTATAGGATCTACATGAGATATTCGCATAGAACACTGTAATTAGTTATCAAACAGACTCACTTTACGGTTCTAACCAACTTCTTTTTCTTCTATGTCTTACTTGTTTCAACTTCGTTATTAAAGTCGATTCAACTTTCTATACTTCGTTACGTTTCATTAACGTTCTTACATCCTTAGCCGACATTCGATCATTATTGGTTAACTAACAATGTTTGATCGTCATTCTTGGTCTATTTATTACGTCTTTGCGTTCTTCGTTTAATTTCCATTAAACCTTACCCGTTCTTCTTACATTAACATCTTATAAGTGTTTTAAAGTAAGTCTCATTATGTACTTTAAGTACCTTTAACATCTTACTTTAGGTCTACATTTAAAATGGAACTAAACCTAACTTGGTCAACTTTTTCCCACTGTCGGCGTTGCGGCGCGGCATCCCTTGTGTTTTAGTGGCGCTGTGGCGCGAGTTAGCAGGGTACTCGGCCGAGTCTGGCACTGCGGCACCATCACTTTATACTGGTTTTGGTGCTGCGGCGCCGAGTCTGTGCACCAGTTGGCCAAAACAGATTTGGTTTCTTAACCAAACTCCCGACTTTCTAATTTGTTCGTTTAACATCCGAATTGACCCATTCGAATTCCTACAAGTCACAAATTACATCCTTTACGTGTTCGTATAAGAATTTCACATTTCTGAATTCGTTAACTCAGAATTCACCTTTAAGTTCATTTTTGAGCGTTCGTTTAACGTTTTCGTCCGTTCAATACTCGTTTTCTTCGTTATAAGTCGGAATGCGACGATTTTTTCGCCAACGATTCTTAATTACCTTATCACACGTGTTGACATTAGAAACCAACGTTTTCAAGTCACACGAGAACTTTTGACCTTTAATCCGGACTTTATACGTTTTTGACGTTTAACGTCTATTTTCGTAAAATCCGCCATAACTTCGTTACTAATGTTCTCTAAGCCAAATCACATGGAATACTCCATGGACATCATATCCACATTCTAACCAAGCAATAGGTACATTCCTTAGCTATATTGATTCTTAAACGTTCATTCCAAACTAAGTTCACGTTCAAGACTTTTTATGGTTTTAACTCACGTAAATACTTACTATTCTTATTTGGTCATGACCTATCCATGATTTGGTCATTACTAGGAATCCCTATCTCTCCTCCATACACATACTCCACTCATCTACGATTCTTCTATGAGAAATAAATTGAAAAGGATAAAGATTATGGTTTATAGGAATTTACCTTTGACGTAGTTAACGTTCTTGATAAACGTCTATTGAGTTGCTTGGAAGTAGAAGGATTGTATGATTCTAGCTCTTTCTCACTCTCAATATAGGTTGAACAAACTTTTTAAAACCACAAAAACTCAACCTAAGCCTTGTATTTATAGAAAATACAATGAGGGGCAAAATGGTCCAATTTAGCACCTCCTCACTTATTTACAATTTTGTCACCAAGAAAAATACTTGGTGACCAAGTGATACACTTAGCTTGCACACCAAGTGGCCGGCCCACCTTGCACAGGGGTTATCCCCATGGGTTTTACCCATCCCTTGACCCGCCGGTTCGACCCACGGTTTAATTCTTTGGATTGGGCTTGACATTAATTAACATTGGGCTTTAACCAATATTATATTGGGCCTTGACTTGGGCTTGTATACTTAATTCATTGGGCTTGTTTATTAATCCAAGTCCAATTGGATTGGATAAAATCCTTAACTCATATTGTAATAATACAACTCGTATTCTACGTGTATTACTCACGTATTCTCTTTGTATAATACTCATATAATGATCGTGTCATGCGTCGTACTATTCTTCATACCATACTCATATACATACTAGTATAATACTCATATTCCTTATGTATAAAAATCGAAAAGACTATACGCATTACATTTCCCTTTCGGAAATCTCTTTCACAAACCCTTAGGTTTTTAAGTTCGCAGGCGAAAACTTCGTTTGCCATAACGAAAATATTATTGAATATTCCATAATATCGTCATATTCTAACATTACGCGTTTCTCAAAATTTCAAACCCTAGCTCCGAACGACATCGGATGAATAATGTTTTTACGCAAACAATCTCAGAAAACCTTCGTTCTTGTCTTGATAATTCACAAAAATTAATTCTAGCACAAAGCCATAATACTAACCACATCTGGACCTTCTAGGTCATAAAACGACCTTCGAACATCTTACTCATATAATTACTCAATTAAATTCATTTAATCCACATAATCAAATAAAAATTTAATTCATTGGAAATTCAAAATTCTCGGGAGTTACATTCTTCCCTCCTTATAAGGATTCTGTCCCCAGAATCTCGCTATTCTTACACAAACAAATGAGGAAACTTTTCCTTCATTTTACTTTCGAGCTCCCACGTTGCTTCTTCAGCATCGTGGTTACTCGAAATTACCTTTACTGAAGGTATTATTTTATTTCTCAAGACTTGTTCCTTCCTATCAATAATCTGAATTAGAAGTTCTTCATACGTTAAGTCTTTTTCTACTTGAATAGACTCATACTCTATTACATGTTTATGGTCCGGTTTATAAAGACGCAACACAGACACATGAAACACATTGTGTATTCTTTCCATTTCTGGAGGTAAGGCTACTTCGAAAGCTACCTCTCCTATCCTCCTTAAAATCTCAAAAGGTCCTACAAACCTTGGACTTAACTTCCCTTTCTTCCCAAAACGTATCTTCCTTTTCCAAGGCGATAATTTTAGGAAGACATAAGACCCTACTTCAAACTCCCTCTTCTCTCGATGCGGATCTGCATACTTCCGTTATCTATCTTGAGCCGCTACTAATCGAGCTCTTATCAGCTTTACCATGTCTGCCATCTGTTGTACCATCTCAAGCCCCAACATTCGACGTTCACCTACTTTATCCCAACAAAGTGGTGTTCTACACTACCTCCCATACAACGCTTCGTAAGGTGGCATACCTATACTAGTGTGAAAACTATTATTGTAAGTGAATTCTACCAACGATAGATGTTCTTCCCAACTCCCCTTGAAATCCATAACGCAAGATCTTAACATATCTTCTAGCATTTGAATTGTTCGTTCGCTTTGCCCATCCGTCTGTGGATGATACGCCGTACTCAGTCTCAATTGTGTTCCCATTTGTTCTTGCAAACTCCTCCAAAAGTTCGACGTGAATCGTGGATCACGATCGGATACAATCGAAATAGGTACTCCATGTCTAGAAATGATTTCTTTGACATACAGCTTAGCTAACTGTTCTAAGTTATACCTAACTCCTATTGGTAGAAAATGAGCCGATTTAGTTAACCAATCCACTATTACCCAAATAGCATCGTATCCTTTTCTTGTCGTTGGAAGTCCCACCACAAAGTCCATAGTGATATGCTCCCATTTCCACTCTGGAATCTCCAGTGGTTGTATCAATCCACTCAGTCTTTGGTGTTCAGCCTTAACTTTTTGACAAGTTAAGCACTTACTAACATGTTCTGCAATCTCCCTCTTCATGTTCGGCCACCAAAAGTTCTGACGAAGGTCTTGATACATCTTAGTACTACCAGGATGTATCGAGTACCTCAAACTATGGGCCTCACACATAATCTTTCCTTTCAACTCGGAATTATTTGGAATCCAAATTCTTCCTTCAAAATGGAGTAAGCCTTCTGTATCAAGGTTATACTTAGTCTTCACGTCATCCTTCATTATCTTCTTCATCTGCTTCCATTTTTTCAGTACTTAGATGTACTTCCTTAACTCTTTTAACTATCGTTGGTCAAGTTTCTATTGCAAATAACATCTCTCCCATTTCACTTAGTAACTTAACTTCTAATTCCATCATGGCCCTCTCCATTATTAACTCGTTCTGAGTCGTTAACATTGACATCTTTTCTTTACCCTTCCGACTTAATGCATCGGCTGCTACATTCGCCTTCCCCATATGATATAAGATATCACAGTCATAATCTTTTATCAATTCTAACCACCTTTTCTGCCTCATGTTCAACTCCTTCTATGTGAAGATATATTTCAGACTTTTATGGTCCGTGTATATCTCACATTTTTCCCCGTATAAATAATGTCTCCATATTTTTAATTCAAACACTACAGCTGCCAGTTCTAGGTCATGAGTAGGGTAGACCTTCTCATAATCCTTTAACTGACATGACGCATACGCAATGACCTTGACATGTTGCATAAGCACGCAACTTAGTCCTCTATGTGAAGCATCTCTATAAACTAAAAAAATTCTCTGTATCATCTGGTAAAGATAATACAGGTACCTCACTCAACCTCCTTTTTAATTCTTGAAAACTACGCTCACACTTTTCTGTCCACTCGTACTTCACCGACTTCCTTGTCAGATTTGTCAGCGGAGTAGCTAATTTAGAAAAGTCCAAAATGAAACTTCTATAGTATCCCACTAATCCTAGAAAACTCCTAATCTTGGTTGGAGTTTTCAGTTGTTCCCATTCATTCACCGCTTCCACCTTCGCTGGATCTACGGATATGCCATCTTTGTCTATAACATGTCTTAGAAACTGCACTCTTTCGAGCCAAAATTCACACTTAGTGAATTTTGCATATAACTTCTCCCTTCTTAGTGTTTCCAACACTATTCTTAGATGTTCAGCATGATCTTCTGGCGTCTTAGAATAGACTAAAATATCATCAATGAATACTACGACGAACTTGTCCAAATACTGTTTGAACACTCTGTTGATCATATCCATGAATGCGGCTGGCGCATTCGTCAACCCAAACAACATAACCAAAAACTCGTAATGCCCATAACGAGTTCTGAACGCCGTAACGATACATCCTTTTTCTTTAAAAACAACACCGGTGCTACCCACGGTGACACACTTGGTTGAATGTACTTTCTATCTAATAGTTCCTGTAACTGAACCATTAACTCCTTCATCTCAACTGGCGCCATCCTATATGGTGCCTTTGAAACTGGTGCCGTAGTTGGCAACAAATCAATCACGAATTCTACATCTCTATCTGGCAGAATACCGGGTAACTCCTACGGAAACACATCCACGAATTCTTGAACCATCGCTATTTGTTCTAATGATGTTCCCACTCTTTGGGTATCCACCACGTGACACAGATAACCCTTACACTCCTTCTTCAACATCTTCCTAGCTTGTGTCATGGTTAGACAACAAGAACGTCCCGGTGATTTATTTCCATAAAATACCACCTCAGGTTTCTTAGGAAGCCTTAGGATCACACTCTTTCTATGACAATCTATTATTACTTTATGGTTAATTAACCAATCCATACTGAGAATCACATCAAATTCTCTTAACCTTATCGGCAAAAGATCTACCGATAATCTATTACCCCTGATATCTACGAAACAATTCCTATGAATGTGTTCAATGGGAATTATCTCTTCGTTTGCTACCTTAACGTCTAAAGGTATTTCTAATTTTTCAGGACTTAATCCCAATCGCTGAGGAAATCCACATGATATAAAAGAACAAGTAGCACCCAAGTCAAATAACATGTAAGCATTTATTTCATTGACTGGAATGATACCTGCTACTACATCCGTTGATGCAACCGCATCTTGGACTGTCATATTAAACGTTCGGGCTGAGGGTCTACCCACTGATGGTGTTGGTCCAATAATGACTAAATTACAACTACCAGAACCCTTACTACCCTCCGCCTCTTTCTTTGGGAAATTTCTTGCCATGTGGTCTACCGACCCACAAACAAAACATCCCCAGCTTTTCTTAGGATTAGGACAGTTGGGAGATATATGACCCTCCTACCCACGGTTATAACAACCGGTCTTCCCCTTCAGGCAGACTCCCAGATGAGTCTTACCGCATGTCTTACATACCTCCATCCTCCGTTTAGGATCCCCTTGTTTTGCCCCAGTATTCCCAGGGTTAAAATTCTTCCTCTTAGGCATATTGCCACTTCCATTGGAAACCTCTGCCTTATCTCCTCCCTCTCCCTTACCCTTACTCTTCCTATCCTTATGGTACTGGGTCAACGCCTCGCTACCACCCTCCGTTATTATCACCTTTTCCATAATGGTCCCGTAGGAAGCACTTTGAAAAACTGATATCCTACTATAGAGTCAGGGTTTTAGGCCCTGCTCAAACCTACGAGCCTTTCTCTCCTCCGTGTCCACTTGGTGTGGAGCGAACCTTGCCAATTCATTGAATTTGGCCGCATATTGGGGAACAGTCATGTCCCCCTTCTTTAAGTTCTAAGAACTTAATCTCCATTCTCCCTTGCATGCTAGTGGGGAAATAGTTCTCGAAGAATACCTTCTTAAACTGTTCCCATGTAGCAGCTTCCGCTCCAGCCCCACCCTGGTGAGCCTCCCACTAGAAGTTGGCTTCCCCCTTCATCATATAGGTCGCAAAAGAGGTCTTTTGCGCCTCAGCTATGTTTGTAATAACAAACGCCTTCTCTATTTCCATGACCCATGTCTGGGCCTCCATTGGGTCCGTTATTCCCTTAAATTTGGTTAGACCTACACTTTTAAATTCCTTAAAAGTAGTCGTTCGGGCTACTCTAGGTCCTGTGGGTACTCTACCCCCGGCTTGGTTAAATGAAGTCGTTAATAAATTAACGAACTCTTGCATTGGTTATTAGGACCCCCCCCCCCTCATTCACATTATGCAATTCTGCTTCTTGATTACGTTATCTTCTTCTTGGCGGCATTCTGATTAAATAAATAAATTTCCATTATTACTTATTTACTTACTTCGTTATTAATCGTCAAACAATTAGACAATAACTCATACAATCAAAGAAAATTAAACATAACAACTTCCTTATATTAAAATGCTTCTTTATAGTTCAAAACTATTTACAAGTTGCTTTCCATAGCCCAAAAGCTAGTTCATATTCATCCCGCGATTGACTTCTACAAAAATTGAGATTTACAAAAAGACTACCCTTTAATTATACAAAAGAGGGTTTTATGTCACTACACAAAAGTATTTATCATATTACTCCTAATATTGCTTAACAGAATTCTCATGCTTCTAGTTTGCCAAAATCGACACAATATCTCGACTTATAGTATGTCGAGTCTGTCCCGACTCAATAGAATAACAAGCTATCTTAAGCTTGAAATCCTCGTGCGCACTGTCATTTATATATGACATTCGTGTTATCTTCTGGTCTTTTTCAACCAGTTTCTTGCGAAGTTCTATGACCTCGTTCTTATAGTCCTGGGCCTTGTCAGTCATGAGCACTTTCTCATCGTGCTCTATCTCATAGTCTGACTCTGTAGACTCTTTCGCCCCATAGAGATCATTGATCTCTTCCTTCTGGTGCTGCACCATATTGTGCAGTTGCACGTTACGGACAAGCACGGAGAGATACATTGCCCTCATAGTCTCGGTAGGTGTAGACTCTAGGGAAGGCATCACCGTATTAATCGATGTTACCTCCATGTCATCCTCTACATCAATCATCGTATTCAAATATGATGTTATCCCCATGGTCTCCTCTGAATAATCCTCCTCTGAGTAATATTCCTCGGGCTCTGACTCATCTAGAATCACTACAGGTATGTCTGCTATAGGCACAGGTACTGTCTCAACTCGGTTCACGGACTCCTCGCTGATCACATGTATATCCCTATACATCAAGCTATTAACCGACATCTACAATAACACATAGCAAATTGATTACTACATAATACCCAACAATATAAGCATAAATCACATTTAATCCATTTAGGGTTACTTTCCATCTTTTAAATCTTTTGGTACTGAGTTTCCTCAATACCTTATTAACTCATTTGACTCGAGTTAACTTTCTTCAGACACTTTCTTTCCTACGAGGTTATTAGCCTAAGGTTCTTCCCCCTTAAGTTTTATAACCTAATGCTTTGATACCAACCTGTGACGCTCCCAAATCCGGGTATCTTCCAACCTGACAGATGGTGCTCCACGATACTACAATCCATACAATCATTCCATTGAGATAACAGCAAAATGAAAGTAATTACTATCTTTGTATTACATCTGTAATAAATCCTTTCTCAGATTCATAACCGAATACATTCATTGTTCTTCATAAGTATATTACATACAAATATACTAGTCTATTATAGGACAATTAATTGTACATCTTAGCCTTGCCTTTATCTCTCTTAGAACTCTCAGTTCGTTCGGCTTTATCTGCAAACATATGGTTCAAGCAAGAATGAGCACAACTAGCTCAGCAAGTCTTAACAACGAATCATATGAATATCACCCCCAACAAATACATGCTTTAATTCTATATCTGAACAATTATCTATGAAACATTATGACACATTTGACTAATACTTCTCATTCAGCAATCCCATAGCATAATTAATAGCTTAGGAATGATAAACCGGTCAATAGACCATAAACATAGTCTTTTCGTTTTCATACTTGAAAAGGATATTCGGCACTAGGGCCATCCACCCGTATTTACTTACGAGCAGTTCTAGGTGATCAGCTTATTGTACTCTATGTTGATCAACACTCTTACGTTAAATGTATTTACGTTCAACATTTGGCAACCTCGCGTGCCCATCGAATAATCGATGGAAATACTTTTGTTTGTACATAGACAAACTTACCTTTTCATCCGTACCAAATACTTGGCATAGGATAACGCAAACAGTTCTATATCAATAGACTTGTAACAAATCAATCAACTCTTCAATACTTGTCTAGACAGAATAAAACAGGCATCGACTCTTTTCTATTTACCACTCATGCATTGTATAACATGCATCACGTAAAAATTTGACTAACACGAAGGTCAGACAAGCGTTAAGAAAGACTTGCCTTCAAGCGTCGTCGAATATATATTTCAACTATTCTCAGTCTTTACAGGATCTACATTAGATATTTGCATAGAACACTGTAATTAGTTATCAAACAGGCTCACTTTACGGTTCTAACCAACTTCTTTTTATTCTATGTCTTACTTGTTTCAACGTCGTTATTAAAGTCGATTTGAATACTTAAATACTTACGATTCTTATTTGGTCATGGCCTATCCATGATTTGGTCATTACTAGGCATCCCTATCTCTCCTCCATACACATACTCCACTCATCTACGATTCTTCTATGAGAAAGAAATCGAAAAGATGAAGATTACGGTTTATAGGAATTTACCTTTGACGTAGTTAACGTTCTTGATAAACGTCTATTTGTTTGCTTGGAAGTAGAAGGATTGTATGATTCTAGCTCTTTCTCTCTCTCAATATAGGTTAAACAAACTTTTTAAAACCACAAAGGATCAACCTAAGCCTTGTATTTATAGAAAATACAATGAGGGGCAAAATGGTCCAATTTAGCACCTCCTCACTTATTTATAACTTTGTCACCAAGCAAAATACTTGGTGACCAAGTGATACACTTGGTTTGCACACCAACTGGCCGGCCCACCTTGCACATGGGTTATCCCAATGGGTTGCCCCATGGGTTTTACCCATCCTTTGACCCGCCAATTCGACCCACGGTTTAATTCTTTGGAATGGGCTTGACATTATTTAACATTGGGCTTTAACCAATCTAATATTGGGCCTTAACTTGGGCTTGTATACTTAATTCATTGGGCTTGTTTATTAATCCAAATCCAATTAGATTGGATAAAATCCTTAACTCATATTCTAATAATACAACTTGTATTCTACGATTATTACTCGTGTATTTTCTTTGTATAATACTCATATAATGATCGTATCATGTGTCGTACTATTCTTCATACCATACTCGTATACATACTAGTATAATACTCATATTCCTTATGTATAAAAATCTAAACGACTATACGTATTACATTTCCCTTTCGGAAATCTCTTTCACAAACCCTTAGGTTTTTAAGTCTGCATGAGAAAACTTTGTTTGCCATAACGGAAATATTATTGGATATTCCATAATATCATCATATTCTAACATTACGCGTTTCTCAAAATTTCAAACCCTATCTCCGAACGACATCGGATGAATAGTATTTTTATGCAAACAATCTCAGAAAACCTTCGTTCTTGTCTTGATAATTCACAACAATTAATTCTAGCACAAAGCCATAATACTAACCACATCTGGACCTTCTAGGTCATAAAATGACCTTCGAACATATTACTCACATAATTACTCAATTAAATTCATTTAATCCACATAATCAAATAAAAATTTAATTCATTGAAAATTCGAAAATTCTCGGGCGTTACAAAACCCCTTTCCTAAATAGAACTTCCTTAGACATTGCCAATAATGCTATCTAACAATATTATTCAAATAATATGAATTATTGATCTTATAATTGAGATATTGTGCAGTGACAATTATTGAAACAACAATAAGATAAAATATCAACGTAGAAATTATTGAATCATTAAAATAAAATATTTAACACTAATTACTGTAACAATTATTGAGTAGTGCCTTCTTACGTAAGAATCAATAATTAAAAAATAATGTGCAATACCGTGTGCTAATATGCAACCACGCGTATTACTGTATTTTAACCACCGGGTATTCCAACAGTGTTAACGGTAACAACTACGCCGTTATTTATAAAAACTCAAACTTGTCGTTATCTTCATCCGACCTTTTTCGTTATAGGACCCACAAATGGCTGCGTCGTCGTATAAATATTCCCCGACAGCAAGAATATTCCACGACCAAACGAATATTTTCCGACAACAATGAATATTTTATAACCACTTTCTTATTTTGCAAATTTTGCACATTTCACCCATAACCAAAGCATTATATCAAATTAACACCTTATTATTCACAATAATAATTGGAGAAAATTTGATTTTATTTATAAAAAGTTGGGATCTTACAACCTCCCCTCCTTATAAAATTTCGTCCTCGAAATTGATGTACGTACCTGGTGATTTCGAAAAGGTGAGGATACCTCACTTTCATTTCTGATTCCAACTCCCAGGTCATTTCTTCAATAGCATGGTTTCTCTACAAAACCTTAACTTGTGGTATAACCTTGGTGCGTAGGACATGCTCTTTCCTATCCAAGATCTTAACAAGTACCTCCTCGTAAGTTAAGTCTTCGGTTATGTCGTCTGGTTCTAACTCAATAATGTGGTTCGGGGCTTTCATATATTTACGAAGCATAGATATGTGAAAAACATTATGAACACTTGACATGCTTGGAGGTAATGCGAGTCTATAGGCCACATTTTTTATTCGGTCAAGAATCTCAAATGGACCATTAAATCTTGGATTGAGTTTTTCCCTCTTCCCAAATCTTGTAACTCCCTTCCATGGAGCAATAGGTAACAATACATGATCCCCAATATTAAATTTTACTTCCTTTTGATAAAGATCCACATAACTCTTTTGTCGATCATGTGCCGTTTGTATACGTTGTCGAATCGTTTGGATCTTTTCTGTAGTTATGCATACCAATTTTGGTCCCAACAATGTTGTTTCTCCCACCTCATCCCAGCATAATGGAGAGCGATACTTTCGTCCATACAATGCTTCAAATGGAGCCACACCTATACTTGCCTGATAATTGTTGTTGTAGGAGAATTCCACTAATAGTAGGTACTTATCCCAACTCCCTTTGAAATCTAGGACATAGAGTCTTAATAGATCTTCAAGAGTTTGAATAGTCCTCTCTGATTGCCTGTCCATTTGAGGATGGTATACCGAACTGAATCGTAAATCTGTGCCCATAGCTTTCTGCAAGCTAACCCAAAATCGTGAAGTGAATCTTGGGTCACGATCCAAAACTATGGATACTGGCATGCCATGTAATCTCACAATCTCATTTACGTACATACTATCAAGTCGTACAAGGGAATAAGTCTCCCGTATAGGCAAGAAATGGGCAGACTTGGTTAATCTATCAACAATAACCTAAATCGCATCTATGCCTTGAGAAACCTTGGGAAGACCCGTAACGAAATCCATAGTAATGTGTTCCCACTTCCATTTCAAAATCTCAAGTGGTTGCAATGGACTCTTTGGCACTTGATGCTTCGCCTTTACACGTTGATAAGTTAAACACCTCGAGATAAACTCCGCGATCTATCTCTTCATATTGTTCCACCAAAATGTATGTCGAAGATCATGATACATTTTGGTACTCCCAGGATGGATTACAAACGGTGTGTTATGTGCCTCCATCATGATTCTATGCTTCAAGTCAGAATCATTAGGAACGGAAAGTCTGGAGTTGACTCGAAGTATTCCTTCTTCATCGATTCTTGCTTCTGGAATAACACCTTCTTGCACTTTCTTCTTCATACGCGTCAGCTCCATGTCCGTAGCTTGAACAACTTTAACTTTATCGATTAAAGTCAGTTCTACTCGTATGTTTGATATTATCACGTGGGTACTTGGAGCCTTTACCTCTATCTCCATCCTTTGCAAGTCATACAAAATGGGCCTTTGTGTTAATAACATTGCACTCGTACCCGCATATGATCTTCTACTCAATGCGTCAGCTACTACGTTCGCTTTTCCAGGATGATATTGGATGGTATGATAGTAATCTTTCAACATCTCGAGCCAACGTCGTTGCCGCATGTTGAGTTCCTTTTGGGAGAAGAAATATTTGAGGCTTTTATGATCTGTATAGATCTCCACTTTCTCCCCATATAGGTAGTGTCTCCAGATCTTCAATGCGAAAACGACTGCTGCCAACTCCAGATCATGAGTATGATAATTCCTCTCATATTATTTGAGTTATCGCAAGGCATGGGCTATGACTTTCCCATGTTGCATGAGAACACATCCTAACCCTTTGCCTGAAACATCGCTGTAGATAACAAATCCATCCGAACCAGATGGTATTGTCATAATAGCTGTCGAAATGAGTCTTCTCTTGAGTTCTTGAAAACTCTTTTCACAATCCTCGCTCCAACCAAATTTTGTATCTTTACGAGTCAGCTGGGTTAACGGAGTAGCGATTCAAGAAAATCCTTCCAGGAATCTCCGATAATAACCAGCTAAGTCCAGAAAGCTACATACTTCGGTCACCGACTTCGGTTTCTCCCAACTTTGTATTGCTTCAATCTTCGTCGGGTCAAAATATACTCCATATTTTGACACCACGTGCCCAAGGAATGCTACTTCCTCAAGCCAGAACTTGCATTTCTTTAACTTGGCATATAGCTTGTTATCATGAAGCCTTTAAAGTACAAGCTTCAAATAGTGCTCATGATCTTCACAGTTTTTGGAATAGATGAGGATGTCATCAATAAAGACAACAACGAACTGATCCAAATATTCTTTGAACACACGGTTCATCATATCCATGAAAGCAGCAGGAGCATTAGTCAATCCAAAAGACATGACTAAGAATTCATAATGCCCGTACCGAGTTCTGAAGGCAGTCTTTGGAATATCCTCAGTTTTAATCTTCAGCTGATGATATCCAAAACGAAGATCGATCTTTGAAAAGAATTGTGCTCCTTGCAACTGGTCAAATAAGTCATCTATGCGAGGTAGCGGATACCTATTCTTGATCATGACATGGTTCAATTCTCAGTAGTTAATATAAAGTCGAATACTCCCGTCTTTCTTCTTTACGAATAACACAGGAGTAGCCCAAGGAGATGTACTAGGACGAATGAAACCGATGTCCAACAACTCCTGTAGTTAGACCTTTAACTCCTGAAGTTAAATAGAAGCCATTCGATATGGGGTATTAGAAATGGGCTTTGTACCAGGTTCAAGGTCAATAAAGAATTCAACTTCACATTATGGGGGTAGACCGGAAAGTTCTTCAGGAAATACGTCAGGAAATTCACTAACAACAAAAATTTTATTCAAATATGACGTGTTTTTGTTCAGGTCCGTGATATGGGCTAAGAAAGCTTGACATCCATTTTTCAATAAATGAATAGCTTTATGGCTTGATATGACAGTGATTGACTTTAGTGGTTTGGTTGTTTGATTTCGCATAATAGGTTGGTTAGGAATATGAAAACTAACACCCTTACGAAAATAATCAATTTTAGCATGATGAGTGGTTAACCAATTAATCCCTAAAATCACATCAAATGCAAGAATTTTCAACGAAATAAAATCGGCAGGTAATGTGATGGTACGTACTTGAATCAAGCTAGATTTATAAAAAGTACATGTAATGAAAGTTTCTCCTAACGAAGTCTCAACAGATAAGTCAAGGTCTAATTTCTCCAAGGTCAAGTTCAAACGTTGAGCACAAGCAGGAGAGATAAAAGAATGGGTAGAACCGGTATCTAATAAGGTATAAACTTTGCAAGAGTTTATGATTATCTTACCCGTGATCACCTCGTTCTGGTTCCTCGCGTTTTGGATAATCACGACAAACGCCTTTCCGGGAACCACCGACTTTAACTTGTCCGGGACAGCCTTTGGAGTCACCATCCCCGTTGAACTTGGTTTCGCTACAAGACAATCTCTAGCTATATGACCTTCCTTTCCACAGTTATAACACACCTTGGATTGTTGTGGGTAGTTCAGGCTTGTGATAACCCGGGATTTCGAATAATCCAAATTTTATGAATAAATTTTTTTATTTATTTAATATTAATGTTGATTATCAATTTTGTGATGAGTATTTGTGATATGAGTCTCGAGAAGTAGTCAATTTGTGTATTGACTGGGAAAATAAGAGTAGAGTTGTGCTTAACATATCTAGAAACCCTAACCTTAAGTCCGGATAGGGATTCGATAGAAAATATAATTAAAATAATTATATTAATGAGTACGTGTTTGTACTATTTAGAATTATTGATCAATGATTGATCGGGTGGGGTACAAAATTAGTAAACCCTAATAGGGATTAGAAACCCTAATTTCAAGATTAGAAACCCTAACTCGTAGTTAGGAACCCTAATCGGATGGGTTAGGAACTACGCATTAGGGTTTTTAATCTTAAGATTAAGGTTTCTAATCCCCTATTAGGGTTTACTAATTTTTTACCCTACCCGATCAATCATTGATCAATAATTCTAAACAGTACAAACACGTACTCATTAATATAATTATTTCAATTATATTTTCTATCGAATCCCTATCCGGACTTAGGGTTAGGGTTTCTAAATATGTTAAGCACAACTCTACTCTTATTTTCTCAATCAATACATAAATTGACTACTTCTCGAGAATCGTATCACAGATACTCGTCACAAAATTGATAATAAACATTAATATTAAATAAATAAAAAATTATTCGTAAAATTCAGATTATTCGAAATCCCGGGTTAACACAAGCCCGAACTGTCCACAACAATCCAAGGTGTGCTATAACTGTAGAAAGAAAGGTCATATAGCTAGAGATTGTCTTATAGCGAAACCAAGTCCAACGAGGATGTTGACTCCGAAGGCTGTCTTGGACAAGTCAAAGTCGGTGGTTCTTGGAAGGGCGTTTGTCATGACTGCCCAAAACGCTAGGAACCCGAACGAGGTGATCATGGGTAAGTTAATCATAAACTCTTGCGAAGTTTATACCTTATTAGATACCGGTTCTACCCATTCTTTTATCTCTCTTGCTTATGCTCAACGCTTGAACTTGACTCCAGAGAAATTAGACTTTGACTTATCTATTGAGACTCCGTTAGGAGAAGCTTTCATTACATCTACTATATATAAATCTTGCTTGATTCAAGTTGAAACCATTACATTACCTGCCGATCTTATTTCGTTGAAAATACTTGCATTTGATGTGATTGATTGGTTAACCACTCATCATGCTAAAATTGATTTTTTCGTAAAGTTGTTAGTTTTCATATTCCTAACCAACCTGTTATGCGAATTCAAACAACCAAACCACTAAAGTCAATCACTGTCATATCAAGCCATAAAGCCATTCGTTTATTGAAAAATGGATGTCAAGCTTTCTTAGCCCATGTTATGGACTTGAACAAAAACACGTCAGATTTGAATAATATTTCTGTTGTTAGTGAATTTCCTGACGTATTTCCTGAAGAACTTCCCGGTCTACCCCCAGAACGTGAAGTTGAATTCTTTATTGACCTTGAACCTGGTACAAAACCCATTTCTAAAACCCCATATCAAATGGCTGATATTGAACTTCAGGGGTTAAAGTTCCAACTACATGAGTTGTTAGACATCGGTTTCATTCGTCCTAGTACATCTTCTTGGGTGCTCCTATTTTATTCGTAAAGAAGAAAGATGGGAGTATGCGACTTTGTATTGACTATCGGGAATTGAACCATGTCACCATCAAGAATAGGTATCTGCTACCTCGCATTAATGACATGTTAGACCAGTTGGAAGGAGCACAACTCTTTTCAAAGATCGATCTTCGTTCTTGATATCATCAGCTGAAGATTAAAACTGAGAATATTCTGAAGACTGCTTTTAGAACTCGGTACGGGCATTATAAATTCTTAGTTATGTCTTTTGGACTGACTAATGCTCCTCCTGCTTTCATGGATATGATGAACCGTGTGTTCAAGGATTATTTGGATCAGTTCGTTGTTGTCTTTATTGATGACATCCTCATCTATTCAAAAAGTTGTGAAGATCATGAGCGCCATTTGAAGTTGGTACTTCAAAGGCTTCGTGATAACAAGCTATATGCCCAGCTAAAGAAATGTGAGTTAAGGCTTAAGGAAGTAGCATTCCTTGGGCACATGGTGTGAAAACATGGAGTATATGTTGACCCGGCGAAGATTAAAGCAGTACAAAGTTGGGAGAAACCGAAGTCGGTGACTGAAGTACGTAGCTTTCTAGGCTTAGATGGTTATTATCGGAGATTCGTGGAAGGATTTTCTCAAATTGCTACTCCGTTAACTCAGTTGACTAGGAAAGATACAAAATTCGTATGGAGTGAGGAATGCGAGAAGGGTTTCCAAGAGCTCAAGAGGAGACTCATTTCGGTACCTGTTCTGACAATACCATCTGATTCGGATGGATTTGTTATCTATAGCGATGTTTCAGGCAAAGGGTTAGGATGTGTTTTCATGCAACATAGGAAAGTCATAGCCTATGTGTAAGACCCCAACTTTTTGAATAAAGATTAAATTTTCTCAAAATATATTTTTGAATATTATGGTGTGGATTTGATATAATGTTATAGTTGTGGGTAATATTTACAAATTTTGCAAAGTACGCAAGTTATTATATAATATTCGATTTTTCGGGGAATATTCGTACAATGGAACAATCATTGGTGGACCCCCACAACAGAATTATTGTCGGATTGAGAAAACGACAAAAATACATTATAAAAATAATAGCGGAAGTTATACCGTTAACTGTTCAAACACCCGGTGTTAAAAGAACAGTAATACGCATGGTTACATAGTAGCACACGGTATTGATTATTGATGCTTACGTGAGAAGTCACTTAGTTATACTCAATTATTGCTACAGTAATTGCTGCATCATATCTCTCATATTATTGATTCAATTATTGTTATAATATCATTTGCATAATATTTTATATTATTAAATCAGTAATTGAAATGACAAAGTTATTCATATTATTATTTGCAATATTGACAATGTCTAGAAGTTCTATCAATGAGAGGTTTGGTCTCCTAATTGCGCGCCAATAAAGAGAAATCCTTATCGGAAAGCCCCCTCTTTCCTGGGAACGACCTAGTTGTTAAATATTGTGAGTTATAATATTAATGATGAATAAGTTGTATTGATTAAAAATGAATTTTGATAGTTCTATTGTGTTGGGATTATTAGTGTTAGTGGAAATCGACATCTGTTCTGATAAATCGGGTAATTTATCGAATAAATGAGCAATTAATTGCTACTAATTCACATGTTTATATAACTATTTGTTCACATGTGTGTACTATTGAATCACATTATTTACTATTAGGGGAGTTAGTGCAAGATTGATAATACTTGCATGACTAAGTTAAAAATGGAGGTATAGATGGAGGTACTATACTGTAATTTATATTTTTCAAATGATTATACTATTGATTCACATTATTTACTATTAGGGGAGGTGGTGCAAGTTTGATAATACTTGCAGGACTAAATTAAAAATGAAAGAAAAGTTGGAGGTATTGTACTGTAATTTTTTGAGCCCCAAAACGTCCAATTATTCAAACTATATTTTCCTATAAATAGAAGCTCATTCTTCCTTCATTTCTCACCAATTCATAAAAGCTTTAAAGCGATTATTATAGAGAGAAATTATAGAGAGAAAGAAGAAGAGAATTCTACTACCTCACTATTCCAATATCCAGTTTTTCCAAGGTAAGGAGTATTATTTCTTTCTTATCCATGAAGAGAACTTCTGTTATTCCATTATTTATTATTCTATTGGAATAACCTGTATACGCGGGCTACCATATACTTGGTGAAATTCTTCTGTTATTCCATTCTTTATCATTCTATTGGAATATCATGTCTGTGCATTTACGCCGGACCTTGTTCCATTATTTATCATTCTATTGGAATATCTTGTCTGTGCGTTCTACGCCGGACCTGGTTCTGTCTTTATTATTCTGTTGGAATATCCTGTCTGTACGTTTTACGCCGGACCTGATTCCGTCTTTATTATTCTGTTGGAATATCCTGTCTGTGCATTTTACGCCGGACCTGATTCCGTTATTTATTATTCTGTTAGAATAACCTGCCTGTGTGGTCTATCGCATGCCTGGTGATTTCTTTTATTATCCCATTCCTTGTTATACTCAGTTGGTTAATGGTTTGACTTCTATACTCCATGAAATTAGTGGAATATTCTTGATATTTGCGCTTCATCTAGTATCTTTTCTTTGAAATATTCTTCTGAGCATTCTTGAATTTTACTCCACAAAGCAGTATCATGTTGACAATTTAGACTTTATCGATTCCTGGATAAAATAATTCTTGAACTTGTTTTATTGAATTCTTATATCATTGTCAACATCCTCATGTTTATATTTTGTTGAAAGTCATCTATGGCCTGTAGTGCATAGATGGACTTGGTATGATTATGACCAAAGATTATTAGGTGTAATCATAACCGTAATATTACGAATGATGTGGTAAAAGTCCTCATTGGCCCGTGGTGCATTGATGGACAGTTGTTGGCATGATCATGACCATTAATGAACACACAAATATTCTTGGCCCATAGTGCATGGATAATTGTGGTCGTGATACTAAAGAATATCCTTGGCCGTAGTGCAGGGGTGATTCGATGTTGTGGATTATTTATTAAGCTGAGTCCCAGCGATAAAAGTGATGAAAAACCTTTTAAATCATAAAAGATAGTAGATTTTATTCTCTACTTGACTCTTTTAATGGATTGTTTGTTCCTCTGCAGTTAAACTTGATGGTTGTTATATTATATCAGTTTAACACTGTTGAAGGCTAATGATAATATATTCTGCATTATCTTAGTCAAAATATTTCCTACTAGGCTAGTTGAGCCCACCCTTTTACTTTCATTGTTCTCTTCAGGAAATGAGAACGTAGCAGGGACTAGTCGGGGAACGGAGTGACGGACCAGATGATAGCATTAGTAGTCCTTATTATTCAGTGAAATAGTGGGAAAATAAATGTAATAATATTGAATTTGAGTTTGTATATTGTCTAGACGATAATATTTGTATTAAAACTCACAGCTTATGTTTTGTCGTACTTTGCACGACAGTTGTATAATTAAGTTGTATTTGTATTCTGTACCATGTATTTGGCGACTCAGAATAGGTGATGTATACCTATTTTGGGGGCGTTACACTATGCCTCGCGATAACTCAAAGAATATGAGAGGAGTTATCTTACTCATGATCTGGAGTTGGCAGCAGTCGTTTTCGTGTTGAAGATCTGGAGACACTACCTGTATGGGGGAGAAAGTGGAGATCTATACAGATCATAAAAGCCTCAAAAATTTCTTCACCCAAAAGGAACTCAACATGCGGCAACGACGTTGGCTCGAGCTGTTGAAAGATTATAATCATACCATCCAATAGCATCCTGAAAAAGCAAACGTGGTAGCTGACGCATTGAGTAGAAGATCATATACGGGTACGAGTGCAATGTTGTTAACATAAAGGCCCATTTTGTATAACTTGCAAAGGATGGAGATAGAAGTAAAGGCTCCAAGTACCCACGTGATGATATCAAACATACAAGTAGAACCGACTGTAATCGATAAAGTTAAAGATGCTCAAGCTATGGACCTGGAGCTGATGCATATGAAGAAGAAAGTGCAAGAAGGTGTTATTCCAGAAGCAACATTCGACGAAGAAGGAATACTTCGAGTCAACTCCAGACTTTGTGCTCCTAATGATTCTGACTTGAAGCATAGAATCATGATGGAGGCACACAACATACCATTTGTTATCCATCTGGGAGTACCAAAATGTATCATGGTCTTCAACATACATTTTGGCGGAGCAATATGAAGAGAGAGATCGCAGAGTTTATCTCGAGGTATTTAACTTGTCAACATGTAAAGGCCGAGTATTAAATGTCAAAGGGTCTGATAAGTAGATTTTATACCTAATTATCCGGTATCTATTACTTGAATTAGTTGCTTAAACTCATGTTTCTTATTTACTTTTCATGCATTTCATGTTCATTTTGTAGGTTACACGTTTGGGAGCGGTGTGAGCGATTATTGGTAAGGAAAATGCAAACAAAAGTAAGCCGGACATCATTTATGCTTTCATGTTCAATTCATGTTCTTGGCTTAGAGCTCAGACTATATTGTAGAGCGTTTTCTTAGCATTCCAGAACATCTTGAATCATTCAAATCGGAGTTTGGATGAAAGAGTTATGACATTTCTACCAACGGTCGTTGAACTTCATTGTTTTGAGTGGTCATTTGCATAGCAGTCACTTCCAGTCCAATTTCGACAGTCATCCGTTCGTTATTTCTCAAAAATAAAAGAATAAAAGTTGAAGATCTCGTCGATATCTTCGATTTGATAGGTCGTGGGCCCTGTAACTCCTCTCGGTTTAAAAGTTATGGCAGTTTTAACAGAGGAGATTCCAGCAGAAAAAGTAATTCGCAGATTAGTACCCAGCCGGGGCTGGGCCTTTTTGTGCCTTAGGACCCAGCTGGGGCTGGGGTCTTGGGTGTTTTAGCTGCTTGCCATCCATCTGGGGCTGGCTATTACAAAGGCAAATACCCAGCCGGGGCTGGGTATGCGCGAAAATGAGTAGTTTTTGTCCGAATTTGAGTCCGAAAAGGATTGTTTCGAGTTGTTTGATTCAAGGACTTCTAAGAGGACTTAAAGACATGTACAAAGGCTTATAAAAGGAGGGGAATAACACAGATTAGAGGAGATTATTTGGAGATTAGAGAGGATTCTATTAAATTAGATTAGAGTAATTAGATCAAAACACTAGTTTTTATGAGATTTGGAGATTGATGCAACTTGGAGACCATTGAAGATTCAAAGTAGGAGCAAGGAGGGAACGTCAAATCTACAGACAATAGATTATTTCTTCTCATCTTCTTCTATCTTTATCTTTTAATGATTATTCAATTGTGGATTCTTAGTTTAAATTCAATAATCATGAACTAATTCTTTGTTTGAGATTACAATGGATCTTATTGTGTAGTTTATTTTAATATGTTTCGTTATCAATTATTATGTTCTATTGTGAGGATTGTCTATTGTGATTTGGACTTAATTGTTTAATTGTTTGGCCATCAATTACCGTGATAATCTATATGAACTCGAGAGATGAAGTATAGATTTAGATCTAATCATGATAGCATGTGTTCAGGATTTTGTTAATAGCTTAAACTTGATGTGTGTTAAGGTAGAGATATGCTTGACATCGCATGTAATCGGATAAAGAACTTATTCTTAAACTTTCTTCAATTGTAATTCACATATAGATATAGTGGGTTAGTTGATTAAGGTGTTTAACAGATTTCTATCTTAATTGTAGATTGACGTTAATACGGTATTAGTGCATCGAGAGGTGGTTAATACTACTTTCGTGTTCTTGATTAACAATTCGGGATAAAGAATAATTGATGAGAAGTGTGTTAACCTAAATGAAGCAATAAGTGAAGTTGTGATCTTAAATCTCCATAATCTGATTTTTAATTAGTGGTAATTAGAATTAGTTTAGTTAAATATTTTAATTTATAACATTAAATTCATTTGTTTAAATAAGATTGAGTTGGTTACGGGTTAGTACTTGGTGATTTTTATTAAATAATTCTCTGTGGGAACGATACTCAACTTATCACTTTATTACTTGTTGACCACGTATACTTGCGTGTTGTGCGTAACTAGATTTTACCCAACAGGGTCCATTGCAACCACTTGAGATTCTGAAATGGAAGAGGGAAGACATTACCATGGATTTCGTTACGAGTCTTCCCAAGGTTTCTCAAGGCATAGATGCAATGTGGGTTATTGTTGATAGATTAACCAAATCTGCTCATTTATTGCCGATACGGGAGACTTATTCCCTTGAACGTCTTGCTCGTATGTGCGTGAATGAGATTATGATATTGCATGGCATGCCAGTATCCATAGTTTCATATCATGAACCCAAGTTCACTTCACGATTTTGGGTTAGTTTGCAGAAAGCTATGGGCACAGATTTACGATTCAGTTCGGCATACCATCCTCAAACGGACGGGCAATCAGAAAGGACTATTTAAACTCTTGAAGATCTATTAATACTCTGTGTCCTAGATTTCAAAGGGAGTTGGGATAAGTACCTATCATTGGTGGAATTCTCCTACAACAACAGTTATCAAGTAAGTATAGGTGTGGCTCCATTTGAAGCATTATATTGACCAAAGTGTCGCTCTCCAGTATGATGAGGTGGGAGAAGCAATGTTGTTAGGACCAGAGTTGGTACGAATGACTACAGAGAAGATCCAAATGATCCGACAACGTATACAAACGACATAGGATCGACAAAAGAGTTATGCGGATCTTCATCGAAAGGACGTGGAATTTAATATTGGGGATCATGTAGTGTTACGTGTTGCTCCATGGAAGGGAGTTACAAGATTTGGGAAGAGAGAAAAACTCAATCCATGATTTGTTGGTCCATTTGAAATTTTTGACCAAATAGGAAATGTGGCCTATAGACTCGCATTACCTCCAAGCATGTCTCGTGTTCATAATGTTTTTCATATATATGTGCTTCATAAATATGTGAAAGACCCAAACCACATTATTGAGTTAGAACCAGACGAGATAATCGATGATTTAACGTTTGAGGAGGTACTTGTCAAGATCTTGGATAGGAAGGAGCATGTCCTAAGCACAAAGATTATACCACAAGTTAAAGTTTTGTGGAGGAACCATGCTATTGAGGAAATGACCAAGGAGTTAGAATCGAAAATGAAAATGAGGTATCCTCACCTTTTTCGAAACACGAGGTACGTACGTCAATTTCAAGGACGAAAATTCATAAGGAGTCGAGGTTGTAAGACCCCAACTTTTTATAAATAAAATCAAATTTCCTCTAATTATTATTGTGAATAATAAGGTGCTAATTTGATATAATACTTTGGTTATGGGTGAAATGTGTAAATTTTGCAAAATAAGCAAGCGGTTATAAAATATTTATTGTTGACGGGGAATATTCGTTTGGTCGTGGAATATTCTTGTTGTCGGAGAATATTCGTACGATGGCGCAGCCATTTATGGGCCCTATAACGAAAAACGGTCGGATGAAGAAAATGACAAGTTTGATACCGTTAAACTGTTGAAATACCCGATGATAAAAGTACAGTAATACGCGTGGTTGCATAGTAGCACACGGTATTGATTATTGATGTGTACGTGAGAAGTCAGTTATACTCAAATATTGCTACAATAATTGTTGCACAGTATCTCACGTTATTTGATTCAATTATTGTCACAGTATCATCTGCATAATATTTTATATTATTTAATCAATAATTGAGACGACAAAGTTATTCATATTAATATTTGCAATATTGACGATTTCTAAAAAGTTCTGTCGAGGAGAGGTTTGGTCACCTAATTGCGCGCCAATAGGGAGAAATCCTTATCGAAAAGCCCTCTCTTTCCTGGGAATGATCTGGTTATTAAATATTGTGAGTTATAATATTAATGATGAATAATTTTTAATAGATTAAAAATGTGTTTATTAAAGATAAGTGATTTGTGGTAATTATTTATTCAATTTTTGATATAAATAGAGGTGTTTGTTATGAGGTGTTTGTTATAAGTTTGGCTTATTATTCCATAAGAGGATGTGCTAATTTTTCAGACCGTTAATTGAAGATATTATTGTAAATCAATATGGACCGCTGGTGGAAAGTTATAATAGTAAATCAATATGGATCGTTGGTTTAAAGTTATAATATTAAATCAGTATGGACCGTTGCTTTAAGTTTTAATAGTAAATCAATATGGACCGTCCGTTTAAAAGTAAATTAATCTAGGTCGTTCATGAATTAATTATAATTCAGTCCTTTTTCCTATAAATAGAAGCTCATTCCTTCATTATTTCTTACTAATTCACTGAAACTCTAGAGAGAGAAACCATAGAGAGCAAGAAGAAGAGTATTCTGCTACTACTCTACTTCAGTATTCAATCTTCTACTAAGGTAAGGGATATTAGTTGTTGTATTCGTAAGGGGTATTATTTCTTTTGTGTTAATGAAGAGAGTTCTTTTCTTTCAATACTCGTAAGGGTTGTTATTCCATTCTTTATTATTTTGTTGGAATAACCTGTCTACGCGGTCTACCGAATGCATGGTGAAATCTTTTCGTTATTCCATTATTTATTATTCTGTTAGAATAACTTGTCTACACGGACTACCACATGCATGGTGAAATCCTTTTGTTATTCCATTCTTTATTATTCTGTGGGAATAACATGTCTACGCGGACTAGCGCATGCCTGCTGAATAACCCTTCGTATTCAATTGTTATTAAATTATGGAAATGATAAATCTACGCGTACTACCGCATGGCAGTTGAAAATTCATTTACAATTTCGTATGTTATTAATTTCAGATTCTTAACTCTAAACTTACTACGGTAAGTATTGCTTCTATAATTCCTGAAATGATCAGAAATTCCTTGAATTTTCTTTTTTGCATCCAAGTTGTCTATTATGGTTCCTATCTTTGATTGGATCTATGTTTTGAACTTTATTCTTGAATTTTGCTCCACAGTTAATTATTATGAAGTATTCTTGAACTTGGATAAACTAAATTATGAATCCCTAATCATGTCATTTATCTCACTGGATTCGTTCTTTAAAATATTTTTCATCATCCTCAGTCTTAAATGGTGATACTTGATGAATATCTTTGGCCTGTAGTGCAAAGATGAATGATTACCTGATGAATATCTTTGGCCCGTAGTGCAAAGATAAACAGGTGTTGAGATGAACATGACCAACTGGTGATACAAATGAATATCTTTAGCCCGTAGTACAAAGATGAATATTTGATTCAAAATGTATATTGATTGATGTTACAGAGATAAAATATTAATGATTAACTTTTAAATTCATAGATGATAGTAGATTTCATTCTATACTTAACTCTTCTAATGAATTGTTATTTTCGCTGCGAATATTAATCTAAAACTGGTTTTCCATTATATTTTATCTAATTTTTGGAAGGCTGGAGATAATTTATTGTTCATTATCTTAGTCATAATATTTTTTACTGGGCTAGTTGAGCTCACCCTTTTCCTTTTTGTTCCATTTTTCTTCTCAGGAGGAGAGGATATAGCGGGAACTAGTCGGGTATGGAATGATGGATCAAGATAGTTGTTTAGCAGTCCTCACTATTTTGTAAAATAGTGTATCAATAATTGTAATGAGGACTTATTTGAGTTTAAATATTGTCTAGAAGACAATATTTGTATTTAAACTCACAGTATATGTGTTATCGTATTTTGCACAACAATTGTAATAATAAAGTTGTAGTTGTATTTTGTACCATGTATTTGACAACTCAGAATGGGTGATGTATACCTATTTTGGGGGCGTCACACTGTGTAAGTTGTTATGAAATTATAATCTGTTATACAAACTCTTTAACTCTATTATTATAGATCCAAATTTATATTTTGTTCGTTAATTTCTAAATATTTTTATACAAGTGTCCTCACTTGGATAATTGTCGTACCTATTGATACATACTTATTAAATTATAGTATGTATACATTGATTAAAAGTTGTCTAAGCTATTTAACTCGGCTAGACATAGATTTAAATATAGCGTTGAGATATGTCTTAACTAATTATTCTAGCTAAACGAACATTTGTTAGAACTTGATAGGTTCTAGAAGAGAACTCAATTATTATTGACAGGTCGATGCCAATTGTTTTGGCTAGATCGAGAAAGCGATTAGATATTGAAATCATAGTATTTCATTTTTATAAGTCAAACTCTGATTATAAGACTGAGAGAAACAACCTTTTATATAAAGGGAACCTTTTGATCGTATATTCGATCGTTGCTCGCGTGTAAGTATTATGCATAATATAGGGTACAAGGAGTTGGCCGCCCTAAGTACTTGTTGGGGGTATGATTTAATCTTTATAGTTATTTGATACACGTGGGTATATCAAAGTAAATCTTTGATAGTTACTCGAGAAGAGAAGTTCAAGATCCTATTGGATCACTCAGCATAAACTCCAGAAAATATTCTACTTTGTTATTGTGTAGAATTGATTCTTGTTATTCAATTGAATATCAAAATTTTAAAATAAAGTTCATAGTCTGTCGACCGCTCTCCATTTATGGTCAGTACGTAGTTTCAAAATTTGAAATAGAATTGATATGTTGTATAATGTTTCTTCAGTTTACTTCACGACTCGTTGTAGAAGTGCCATTCACAGAAAATATTTACTTCTTTCAGCTAACGTTTTTTGTCTGCTATTACTTGTTGGGCACCCAAATGCTCATTCTTGCTTAACTTAAATGTTTTCAGCTAAGTGTGATTAACCTGAAAGTTCAGACAAGGACAAGGGAAAGGGAGAGCTAGCAGAATAAACTTTATGGTATCTTATGTAATAGTTAAACTTAATTAAAATGAAAATATTTATTATTTATCATGTAATGCAATGTATTAAAGGTTGTGAACCTAGGATTTAGACAACTCTGATATGGAAATTAAGTTTAATATTTATATTATTATTATTATTCCGCTCAAAAAAATGGTATCGTGAAGCACCGAGTTCGGGTTTCAAGTACTTGAATTTGGGGGTGTCACAGTGGACTTAACGACCACAGTGCAAACTCAACGATCGTAAAGACTACCTCAACGATCGTAGTCCTCCCAAAAGATACAGTAGCTCAGGAGGAGCTAAGGGAAAATCAGTATATTCCACATCAGTTAAAATCATGGAGCCAAGCAGAACGTGACACATGCCCCACTAAGCAGATAGAGAGGAGTGAAGTTATAAGTACAGTTTGAAAATATCTTTTTGAAAATTCATCTCAGAAGTTCAAAAGGCATATTCCTCTTTCTCTTTCTCTCTACAAGCAGAAACCCTAGCTTTTCGAAAAGCTCAACCAACCTCAGTGCAAAGAAATCAATGGCGGCTTCAAATGTTATCACTTGTTACAGACTCTGCTTCAACGAGTTCAAGACAGCTGACTCTCAATTCCACAAGATTCTATCACTGTTAAAGAAAGCTGGTCTTGAAGAAACTCTAGGTACCAGCACGTGGATCTACCCCAAGCTGGTAAAAGAGTTCTACAGAAATGGAGCGTTTAATGACAAAGTTATAACCACAAGAGTTAAGGGTGTGGAAATCAAACTTAAAGCTGAAGATATAAACCTAGTCCTAGGTTTCAAATCGAAAGGACTTCCATCTATGGAGGTCATCGACTTCCATGAAGGACTGAAGAAGATGCATCCTAAGAAATTTCAGACCGTCAAGGGGTATAAGAAGAAAGCGTTTCCCCAGAGATATGATTTTTTGGCTGACATTGTTGGGAAATGCATATGTTGCAAGAGCTCTGGCCATGACTCTGTGAACGAAGTTCAACTTAAGCTCATGACAGCAATCTACTTCGGGGTTCAACTCAAATATGGAGCCCTACTCATCGACTGGATTGGTAAGTGGATTCTCAATTCGAAGAAATCAAAGAGCTCTGGAAAGATGTTCTACGGGCGGTTTATAATCATCATCCTGCAGTCAGCACTGGGTGGCAAAATTGGGTATAATAAAAGAGAATCCATCAATCCCAATAGAAGGATGACCCAGCAGCTATTTGAAAACTGGAAAAGAAATCCAGCAGAAAATGTCAGGATGATGTCTTAATCCAGTGGAAGAACTGGTGATGCAAAGGAGTCTGGGGTACCAGGAAATATGTCAGTTGTAAAGGAAACTGATGAAGAAGAAGAAGAAATCAACAAAGATGAACCCATTTCTTTGGTCAGAAAAAGCAAGGGAAAGAGGAAGATTAAGGCTCAGACAACAGAGGAGCCTCAAGGTTCAACTAATGATGCACCTCAAGAGAATTGAGGCACTGAAACTCTGAGGAATTTGAAGAGGAAGGAACAATAGTCTGAGGAAGAAGAAGACAGAGTTACCATCTCTCAACTGCTTAAGAAAGGAAAGTGTAGAAATAAGTCAAAGAGAAAACTGGTCAAGAAGTACATCCTTGTAAATGAAGGAGTGCTAAAGGAGGAAGACAGAAGGATAGCTGCAAAGAAAGGGCTACCCGAAGCTGAGAAGGGGTTATCCGAAGATAGTAAGGAGAATACATCTCAAGTTGAGGGAGAGCTTCCTGAAGTTCTTACACTAGAGAATACTCCAGCTGAGGGGAGCTGTTTGAAATTCAAATGGATGATCGAGTTAAGGGGGAGCCTCACGAAGTCCTAGTGTCAAAAAAGGTTGCAGCTGAGAAGGAATTGCCAAGAGATCATCATGAATCTTCCTCAGTCCCTTAAGAGATTCTAGTTTCAGAAACTGCAGAAATGGAAATTGATGAAGATATGGAGGATGAAAGAGTAGAAGAGCAAAGAAGTAAAGTGGAGATAATTGATGTAGTGGAAACTTCAAATGAAGACAGAGAAGAAGAAGAGGATGACGAAGTTGAGATCATTGCAGTGGGCTGTGATGGATATAGGAGAGCCAACTACAATAAACTGTTCTCATATCTACCTATGATGCCATTTCACAGAGCTCAAATCCTCAACTCCTGGGATCACATGTTTTGGACCTTCAAAGCCTATCCAGCAATCTCGGTGCTAGCTCATGGATTCCCAAGCAACCTCAACTTTTTTCGAAAGCGGATCACCAATGGCCCCTCTTCCGAAAATAGGCATGAGGTACAAATTATTCCCATCTCTTTCAGGGTTAGTCACTGTCCACCATCATTTTTCAACCAATTCTATGAATTACCAAGATGGTTGGAAGTGATACTTTATCCACTCAATCAATTTCCAGTTACAGAATCCCAACATTCTGTAATTGATGAACCAAATGTGCCTAACTTTATATTGATCCAATCTCCTATCATCTCTCACTATACGATTACTAATCCAAATCAAATCATAGAGTCACCTACTCAATTCGTAGAGTCACCTCCTCATGAAGCTCAACCTCACACACCTGCCCCTCCATCAGACATCCCTTCCTCATCAACGAATGAGTGTTTCAATCTTGATCTTGATATCTACGATATGCAAGATCAATACACAAGGTCATCTCCTCCGAACAATCAACAACTCCTTGAGCTCATATCAGATCTTCCCACCTAAATGGAGTTGTCTGAAGCATCCAAGAAGGTGACCAGGACATACAAGAAGACCTTGAAGTTTACTCAGACCTTGTTCACCTAAGGCTGACTCATTTGATAGATGCTGCTAGCATGCTCCCCAGCAACCTAAGTTTTGAGCTTTCAAAGAAGCTTAGGGAGATTATAAAGGAGATAATTCAGAGTATCAATGAAATGGATCAAATCCACTTTTAAGGTGCTAAGAAACACAGGGAAATTGTTCTTATCTTGCAGAATACTCAGGAATCCCAGGATAAATTTATAATGGAAACTCTCATGAGTCTACGAACTTCAATGAAAGAATTAATTCCAAGGATTCTTTATGGGCCAAATGCAACAGACAGAAAATGTCTTGGCCATTCTCCAAAAGAGGGAAGCTTGAACTGATTCTTTGATTCAAGAAAATCGTGAAGACATTGCTCAATCTAAGAATCAGCTCAACGAGCTTGTACAAGGCATGACTCACCTATCTGATGACATTCGAACTCTTGATGCTGATATAAAGGGGGAGAATAAAGGGGAAGAAGAGAAAGACAAGGGCAGAGGTAGAGGCAAATTCATCGCTCAATCATCAAGAAGCCCACCTGCAAGGCATCCTCACCATCAGACTCCACGATCTGAACAACAACAAAAAATTCTCAAGGCTCAACCGCTAAGAAGTTAAGTGCCCAGCTCGTAAGGTGTAACCACTACACACCTAAACTTGCCTATTGGAGATCCTGCATTCATGAACAGACACGAGAATTGGGAACCACTAAGTCAAAATGAGCTAAAAGATATAGCATGGAAAAACGAAGCCAGCGGGAGAATGAGAGCCCAAGAATATGTCAACCCTCTAAGGAACAAAAGGCAAAAGAAATAAAGATAAGTTGAACTCAATTCATATTGATGTAACAAAGCTTAATTGTAATATATGTCTTTACAAACATCAATAAAATCATGCTTACTCTCTAGAAATTTCAGTTGCTCACTGAAACACTAAGTCATATTTACTTTCTAGTAAATGCATTTAGAAATTAATAATCATGACACAAATCTCCTTGGTTATGTTAACATCAAATAGGGGGACATTGTTGGGAGATTACATATTTAAATTTGATGTTGAAAGTAAATATTCATAATTATATGTGAAGTCCTTCAAATAACATATGTACAAGGACTTAGTGGTAGATCAAAACTGTTAGGTTGATCTGAGCTATTGATGTTTATCATTCTGAAAATGAATATATAGATGAAGAAATCAAAGTTGTTAGGTTGATCTATAACTTAAGATGTAATAGATAGGCTTCAATGAAATCGTAGTCTATCGAGCTGATCAAGAGATTGCAAAAGTCGAGGTAGAATCGTAGAGCATCAAGAATCATGGTGTATCTGATTTGGAGTGCCTCTCCCAGAATCGTAGAGTGATCCAAACACTTTTCGAACCAACTCAGAGATCGTAGTGTGCTCTCAGAAGCGTAGAGTCTGCAAGTCAACCAAGTGAAGATTGTAGTGTGCCAATACTTAAAAGAAATCGTAGTGTTCTCGTTTGCTAGTATTAGATCAAGCACCAAAGGTGGCTAGACACCATGACCATAATCGTAGAGCATCATCTATCTGTATCAGAAGCATCGACCCTTGCCCATTTGTTTAAAGAATAAATCCCAACAAATGTGGAATGAATTATAAACGTTAAAGTCCTCGGGAATCCCAATGACAACAGTCATCCTTAGTATACAACAAAGAAACGTATTGAAGAAGCTAAGGAAAGTACTATGGGTCAGCGGAAAATACCTTTTCAGGTGTTAGGTAAGATAATAGTCTGATGTGTTAGTGGGCCAGACTGCAAATCAGAAGTTGTGAAAAAATTCTCCATCAAAGTTCAGAAATGACAAATGCATTTAATGCTTCAACGGATATCTTCAACGGATATATCTCAAAGGAATCATATATACAAAATAGCAGTAGATGAAAAAAATCAAGCAAGCACTGAACAAAAACGCTGAAGAACACTCAACGCTCAACTTTACGATCTGAAAAAGAAAGTTTTCTCAGCTGCTCAGTTCTTTCGAACAGAAGCTTAACGATAATTGAGTAGCACCATTCAAGAACTCAACTATTATCAAGTGAAGTAAGAAGTTCCAAGTCAGAAGGACTTGAAGAGTTCTAAGTGAACTGAGAAGTACCAAGTCCGCTGGACTTGAAGAGTTCAAAAGTGAACTAAGAAGTTCCAAGACTGCTGGTCTTCTTTGAGATTCAGAAAGTGTAAAGATATCCTTAGTGGATTTCCTACTCGAGGAGTAGAAGAGTGGACTAGGAGCTTTAAGTGCTCTAAATCATTTAAAAACATGGTGTCTCTTATATTCTTGCTATAACTGCTATAACTGCTTAACTCCCATTAACTCGTTATTTCTTAAAGGGAAAACAAACAAATCACAATTCCGTTATGTTTAAGTCATTATCAAAACTAACAAGTATTTCGAAAAGAATTTAAAATATCTATTCAACCCCCCTTCTAGATAACTATTGTGCCTCTGGGAACTAACACTTATGTCTCAAAATTATGCTTTCTTGGACTATAAAGTGGAACTTCTCCTAATTCAATACTAAATTCGTTTTCACACATTTTTTAACACAAGAATTAGGTTTTCTAGATATTGGTCGAACGAATCTCCAAAAACCAAAAAATCACCGTAAATACCTTTAGATTATGTTCTACTATGTTAGAAAATATTGTCATCGTACACCTTTGGAAAGTTACGGGCGCATTGCATAATCCAAAAGATATCCTCCGGAAGGCGAATGTTCCATATGGACAAGTGAACGTAGTTTTCTTTTGATCCTCGGGTGCTATTGTAATCTGATTATAGCTAGAATATCCATCTAAAAGACAATAAAATTCTTGTTCGGTCAATATATCAAGCATATGATCAATGAATGACAGAGGGAAATGATCTTTGCGAGTTGCTTTGTTGAGCTTTCGATAGTTCATGCATACTCACCAACTAGTTAATGTCTGGGTCTGAATTAGCTCATTATTCTCATTTGTCACCACAGTCACACCACCCTTTTTAGGAACATATTGTACTAAGCTTACCCACGAACTATCGGAGATCGGATAGATGATGCCTGCATCCAACCACTTGATAATCTTTTTCTTAACCACCTCAGTCATGATAGGATTTAGTCGGAGTTGTTGCTCAACCATCGGTTTAGCATCATCTTCCATAAGAATTTTATGTATGCAAAATGAAGGACAAATCCCCTTAATGTCAGCCAATGTCCATCCCAAAGCTATTTTATATTCTCAAAGTACCCGCAAATGAGTTGGTAAAGGTTTTAGCTCCAATAAAGGTGGTTCTTCCAAAGATGATTTTGACTGTGTAAAAGAGCATCCAGAGTGATCCAAAGTCTTATATTATTCCTTAAACTTGAAAACCCTTTAGCAAGAATCCAACAATTACAAATATTAACGTGGTGCAGTAAAGTTCGCAGTAAATGGGCTAACCAGTGCAGTCTCAAAGGGATCCGAGTGATAACTTCCATTCATCCACTAAATTTGTAATTAGATATATTCGAAAACAACATTCCACTTCATTTAGAAATTTCATGATTTTGAACACATTGAATGTCACCTCTTGGTCTTGAACGTGCATAGTTAGCTCGGCTTTTTGCACATCTATAAGAGTTCTCATTTTTACTAAAAATGGTTGCCCAAGAATAATTGGTATCTCACGATCTTCCTTAAAATCTAGCATAATGAAATTTGCTAGAAATATGAATTTACCCACTTTAACCAACACAACTTCAACTATGCCTCACGGATAAGTAAGTGATCTATCTACAAGCTACAATATCACATTTGTAGGCTTTGCTTCCTTTAACCCAAGTTGTTGATAAATTGAGAGTGACATCAAATTGATACTATCTCCCAAGTCACATAATACTTTCCCAAAAAATTGATTGCCAATGGTGTATGAAATTGTAAAGCTACCCAGATCTTTAAGTTTTGGTTATAACTTCTTTTGAAGTATTTCAATACATTCCTCTGTGAGCCCCACTATTTCGAACTCTCCTAACTTCCTTTTCGTTGATAAAATCTCTTTCATAAATTTCAAAAAAGTTGACATATGTTCTAATGCATCAGCAAATGGGATATTAATTTGTAGCTTTTTGAATACTTCCTAAAACTACAAAAGTTGAAAATTGCGTATTCAACTTTTGTTTCTACAACCGTTGTGGAACGGTACAAGAGGCGCAAGAGGGATCTGTTTGCTTCCATTAAAACTCACAATTTGATCTGCTTTATTCTTTTCTTTTTCCTTGTCTTTCTCAACTTCCTTCTCAACGACATTATTATCTTCATGTAAATTCTTTATAGTTCCATCCACCTCGGCTAACTCCTTCCCGCTTCGCAATGTAACTACCTTGCACTGCTCCTTCTCATCTCTTTTGGAGTTGATTTTTGTCTCGTTAGGTATAGTGCCTTGAGGTATATTTCTTATGGAAATCACGATCTTCCCCATTTGATTCTTCAAGTCTCAAATTATCTCATCCTAACTGTTTATCATAGTCCTGTTTTGCGCTATGTACTTGGAAAGAAACTCCTCCATAGTTGACTTTATCTCTTTGTTGTGGTGGAACTGAATTCTGGAAGCCTGATGGGTTTGGTTGACTAGGAGAAATTTTTTTTGTTGGTTGTTATTTCTCCATGCTAGATTGGGTTGATTTCTCTATCATTGATTGTAACTGTTAGGATTATTGCTACCTTGCTGAGTTTGATATTTTCTGACGTACTACACCGACTCTGAACTAATAGCAAATTGTTCACTTGGATGATCTCCTGCATAAAGCTCACATATTATCACCATATTCCGAGTATGATGAGCTAATAAACCATCGATCTTCTTTGTTAGTGGAGCCATCTGTTCTACCAATGTCGAGACTGCGTCTAACCCATTAATATCAGTCGCCCTAGGTTGATTCATTCTTACAGAAGGCCACAGGTAATTATTTGTTGCCATTGTCTCTATAATTTCATAAGCTTCATTAAAGTTCTTCCCCATTAAAGCTCCACCAGCAGTTGTATCGATATTAGTTCGTGTTGCACTAAACAACCCGTTGTAAAATGTCTGGACTTGCAACCACTTTGGAATACCATGATGTGGACACATTCGGAGTAGTTCTTTAAATCTTTCCCAAGCTTTATATAAAGACTAAGAATCATATTGGGAAAAAGATGTTATTTCATTCCTCAACTTTGCAGTCTTAGCCAACAGAAAGAATTTGGCTAGGAATTTATGTTGCAAATCTTTTCATGTAGTGATGGATCCTGCCGAAAGTGAATGTAACCAACTCTTTGCCTTATCACGAAGTGTGAAACGGAAAATTCGAAGTCTGATTGCATCCTCGGTAACTCCGTCATACTTAAATGTATCACAAATCTCCAAAAAGCTTATCAAATTATCGTTAGGGTTGTTGTTAGGAAGACCCCCAAACTGTAAAAAACTCTAAATCATACCCGAGTGTATTTCAAAACTGATTGCTTGAATTGTCGGTCTCTAAATGCTTGATTGGATTTCTTTTACTAACGACGTAACATAATCCCTCAACAATTTATGTTCCTCCGCAGCTATGTTCTCTAGATCTTGTATTTTTATACAAAATTTAAGAATGTTCGCAAAAGAAACACAATAGTAAAAATTACGTTTAAACAAAAATCAAATTGATTGTAATTAATATTGGAAAAATTAATAGAATTATTCCCCGACAACGACGCTAAATGCTCGTTTGCCCAAATTGATATTGACAATTTCATACGCAATTATATGTGATCAACAAGTAATAAAATGCAAGTAAAGTATCGTTCCCATAAGGAATAAACTAATAATATTGACCAACTACTAATTTTATATCAATTTAGTTTTATTTAAATAATGAATTCTAGAATATTGACTATTAACTAAAAATTTCACTAGATATTTAATGCAGATTAATATCAGATTTAATGACTAAGATTATAATTTTCCCCAATGTCTTGTCTAAATCTCTTTATTGTCTCTTTGATTAATTAACCATAACAAGTTTCTAACCAAGAAATTAAAGTTATTTATCAAATCTCTTTCGATGATTAGATAAAAATATCTATCCCAATTAATTAACTATATTTCTTTGCGAAATAAGTTAGAATAGATTATTTCAACAAATTCTCATACAAGTTACATGTGGTGTATAAGTATATTCCTATCATATTCACAAATCACATTATTCACTCGTAGGAAGAATAGTAACAACACATCACATGTTATCATATTCAGATCTTAAACCTAGATTTTATTTTCCAATATCATCTAGAACATCGAATTTATTGTTGGCCAAACAATTATATCGTGAAGTAAAAAATATGATAAACAACTTGCATATGATCAATAATAATCAATATAAGAGTAATTTAATTCACACTAATCATTGGGTTCCATTGTAATCTTAAAAAGAATTTAGTTCATAACGTTGGAAGAAAATAACATCATAATATCCATAAGCATCCTTGAATAACAAAAATAAAAAGAAAAGAGAGAGAGATAGAGAATAAATTTGTATAACATCTTCAATTCCAATTCTCCGCCTTTAATCCTCGTTATTATTTTGTGTTATCTTCCACGGTCTCCCAAAAAATCTAGAGTTAATTTATGTTATATATCAATATATTGTTGTCCTTTTTTTCCACTATGATCAGTCACCGCCATAAATATGAATCCACATAGCTTTATAATGACCAATCCTAATTAAATTTCGCATATCATAGAGTCCCAAGTCAGTTAGAATTGCACAACTTCGCATCCATGCCCAAGATCAGCCACATCCCCGCATCCCTGCATTGCAGTGCTACAAAGTCGCCTCTCTATGTCCACAGCTCTGCAGCGCACGAAACCAGCGCCAAAACGCTCTCACTCTGTTATGCCATCAATGCACGCCAATGCGTGCCCAAGACATCTAATGTCGTGCCAATAATGTGTAAAACTTACTTTGCCATGTTTCATCTTGCCACTTGCTGGTCGTCGATGCCTGATGCATGCCAACACCAAATGTTGCGTTTTGCTACATAACCATGACTGATATTCCATCTTTTAGCATTTTATACATCATTCAGATTTAAAACTCAATTCCTACATAAAAACACTAAAATGCGTTAAAATGAACTAAAAACACTTTAACTTTACAAAATAATCAAGCTAAGTGTACCCAAATCATAGGTATAAAACTCATTCATCATCTACTATATTTAATGTGCTCTATGATCTCTATCTGACTCAGTGTTATTCAACTTGATTTACGATCTTGGAGTAGATAGCTCTACGATGTTTGGCAGACTCTGTGATCTTCAATATGCTTTACGATTTATTAGTAGACTCTACGATTATTTGAACTTTATGATCTCATACTAGACTTTACGAACTTGACTATTATGCGCAACGATAGTCCAATAAGCCTTACGATCGTCTAAACAACTTTATGATTATTTAATCTCCCAGAGTCTATACATTCAATTTACTTAACGAAATAGATCAACCTAACACGTTTAATCTTTTACTCTCAGTCCTTTTACATCAATTTTATTTTAAGGACTTCACAAAAGCTACTGATTACAAATATACATTATCTCATCATCAAATTAAATATTCATGTGTCCTAATGGTTTGTAATTACATAATTATTAAAGTGCAAACTATCAATGACAACTTTAAGGTAATTATGGGGTATGCAATTTTATTTCCTTTTAATAATGTAAGGATTATTTTATAATTTGTGCTTTTACTAAAAGTGCTTTAGTCAAAAGCACAAATTTTCTACTTTAACTAAAATTGTTTTTGAGATAAAAACTATACTATTTAAAAAAAAATTAAGAGAATTATCAAATCTAAAATATTTTTATTTTTAATTTAAAAATGGTTTTTGTCTAACCATAAACTGACTCTTACACTCTGTTTCTGAGTTTTGAACAGAAAAGAAAAGAATAGAAAATTTAAATTAGAATAGAAAAGAAAAGAATAGAAAACTTGAAGTTTTTCTTTGTGTTGTTTCTGAGTTTTTAATAGAAAATTTAAAATTAAGGACATGAGTTGTAATTTAAAATTTATTATATTAAAAGTTGAGGATAATATGAGAATTATAAAAATATTACTTATTCCAATTTCTTTTCTTTTCTGTTTATTAAAAAACTAAGAAACATAAGAATTGGAAAGAAAACTTAAATTTTCCGTCCATTTCTTTTCTTTTCTGTCAATTTTAAAACTCAAAAACAGAGCGTAAATCTAAAACTTTTGACATAATTTTATACTTTGTACATTTATCAAAAAGTACTTTAACCAAAGCACAAATTTGATGCTTTACTAAAATATTTTTGAACTAAATCTTTACTCTTTAAAAGTATTTTCAAAGAGTTTAAATACCAAAATATTTTTATTTTTTATTTAAACATAACAACTGAAAAATCATGGGGATAATATTATTTTTTGTTGTTCATTTTTATATCAGTGTATTTATTCTATTTTGAGTAAAATACAATGACACCCCCTCTAGCCCAGTAAGAAATATTATGACTAAGATAATGCAGAATAAATTATCATTAGCCTTCAACAGTGTTAAACTGATAAAATATAACAAACATCAAGTTTAACTGCAACGGAACAAGTAATCCATTAGAAGAGTCAAGTAGAGAATAAAATCTATTATCTTCTATGATTTAAAAGATTTTTCATGACTTTTATCACTGAGACTCAGCTTAATAAATAATCCACATCATCCCTGCACTACGGTCAAGGATATTCATTAGTATCACAACCACAAATTATCCATGCACTACAGCCAAGGATATTCGTGTATTCATCAATGGTCATGATCATGCCAACAACTATCCATCAATGCACTATGGGCCAATGAGGACTTTTACCACATCATTTGTAATATTACGGTCATGATTATACCGAATAACCCCTGGTCATAATCATACCAAGTCCATCTATGTACTACATGCCACAGATGACTTTCAATATAATATAAACATGAGGATGATGACAATGATATAAGAATTCAATAAAACAAGTTCAAGAATTAATTTATCTAGGAACTGATAACGTCCAAATTGTCAACATTATACTGCTTTGTAGAGTAAAATTCAAGAATGCTCAGAAGAATATTTCCATGAAAAGATACTGGATGAAGCGCAAATATCAAGGATATTCCACTAATTTCATGGAGTATAGAAGTCAAAAATTTAACCAACTGGGTATAATAAAGAATAGAATAACAAAAGAAATCACCAGGCATGCGATAGACCGCACATACAGGTTATTCCAACATAATAATAAATAATGGAACCAGGTCATGTGTAAACGCACAGACAGGATATTCCAACAGAATAATAAACAACAGAACCAGGTCATGCGTAAACGCACAGATGGGATGTTCCAACAGAATAATAAACAACGGAACCAAGTCATGTGTAACGCACCGACAGGATGTTCCAACAGAATAATAAAGAATAGAGTAACAGAAGAATTTCACCAAGTATAGGGTAGCCCGCGTATACAGGTTATTCCAACAGAATAATAAATAATGGAATAACAGAAATTCTCTTCATGAGTAAGAAATAAAGAATACCCATTACAAGTACAACAAATAATATCCCTTACCATAAAAGAAACTGGATATAGGAAAAGGGAGGTAGCAGACTTCTCTTCTTTTTTCTCTCTGTAATTTTCACTCTCTAGAGTTTCAGTGAATTCGTAAGAAATAATGAAGGAATGAGCTTCTATTTATAGGAGAATTATCAGGTAAAATCTAATTACGCACAACACGCAATTATACGTGGTCAACAAGTAATAAAGTGATAAGTTGAGTATCGTTCCCACAGAGAATTATTTAATAACAATCACCAAAGACTAACCCGTAACCAACTCAATCTTATTTAAACGAATGAATTTCAAATTATATAAATTAAACTACTATTAACTTCCACTAGTTAAATTAAGATAACGGAGATTTAAGATCACAACTTCACTTATTTCTTCATTTAAGTTAACACACTTCTCATCAATTATTCTTTATCCCAAATTGTTAATCAAGAACACTAAAATAGTATTAACCACCTCTCGATGCACTAATACCGTATTAATGTCAATCCACAATTAAGAAAGAAATCCGTTAAACATCTTAATCAACTAACCCACTATATCTCTATGTGAATTACAATTGAAGAAGGTTTAAGAGCAAGTTCTCTATCCGATTACATGTGATATCAAGCATATATCTACCTTAACATACATCAAGTTTAAGCTACTAACAAAATCCTGAACACATGCTATCATGATTAGATCTAAATCTAAACTTCATCTCTCGAGTTCATATAGATTATCACGGTAATTGATGGCCAATCAATTAAACAATTAAGTCCAAATCATAATAGACAATCCTCACAATAGAACATAATAGTTGATAATGAAGCATATTAAAATAAACTACACAATAAGATCCATTATAATCTCAAACAAAGAATTAGTTCATTGAATTAAAACTAAGAATCCACACTTAAAATAACATTAAAGGATAAGAATAAGAGTAGAGTAAAGAATAAATCTGTTGTCAGCAAATCTCCATCTTCCTCAAGCTCCTGCTCTTGATCTTCAATGGTCTTCAAGCTGCTTCAATCTCCCAATCTCATCTAATCTAGGGTTCCTAATCTAAGAAAGAAAGTAAAGAATTCCCTTATTGAAATATATCCCAAGAGGGATTTAATAAAATCTTAGAATTAGCCTCCCAATCCAAGTTAAACTCAAGTAATTATAGTTCTAATAGGTATCCTAGCAAGTTAGGCCATTAATAATCCTATTCTAGCTCAATTTGGACATCAAATAACCTAATTTGACTCAATTCCCGCCCCCTAGCGCAGTCAGCGCTGCTGTGGCGCAGTCAGCGCCGTTTGTGCAGTTTGTTGGCTTAGAATACTGATGTAGTAGCGCTGTCAGCGCTGGCCTGGCGCGGTCCGCGCTAGTCTGTTTTCTGCTGCGACGTCCTTTGGTAAAATAGTCATAACTATTGATCCGCTTGGAGTTACGGGGCCTGCCACCTATCAAATCGAAAATAACGACGAGATCTACAACTTTCATTATTTGAGGATGGACAGATTCGGACTGGATCAAGGCGGAAATCGGGCTTGAAGTAGACGCTATGTAAATGGCAAACATGACAACTCTTAACTTTGATCTTCGTTGATAAAAAGGCCATAACTCTCACATCCGAGCTCTAATTGAGATGATTCAAGATGTTTCGAGAAGCTAAGAAGTAGAGTTACCATAAAATCCAAGTTCCAAGCCAAGAACATGCATTCAACTTGGTGTTAAAAGTCCTTCAATATTCCATTCTTGCACTTGCTTGTGTATTTTAGTCCAAAAGATGTCCGAATTGCTTTCCTTTGCTTCTTCATGCCAATGTCATGTCATAGCCTACAAAATAACATAAAATGTATGAAAAGTAACTAAGAACATGAATATAAGCAACTAATTCAAGTAACAGATACCGGATAAGTGGGTATAAAACCTACTTATTAAATACCCCCAAACTTAAATATTTGCTTGTCCTCAAGCAAAATAACATAATGCAATGCAATACAACTAATCTACATGCTTACGAATCCAGCAGTAATGACAGAAACAAGTCTATTCAACCGGCCTTAGAGAAATTAAGTAAACATGATAATACATCATATCAAAACAAATCATTAACTTCCCAATCAATCATCAAATCTTAGACTGTTATCACTAATATAGTGTGTGTGTGTGTGTGTGTGTGTGTTCAACAACAATGTTCACTGATATAAAATCAAATTTAACACATAATAAGTCTCTTCGAAGGCATCATACAGTGTAAACTCAAAAATCCAAAAACAAGCTAGATCTAACAAAAATCAAACATCCACCAAGTTCAAGAGTCCAATCCGAGATACTTATGTTTTACTTTTCATTGCAGGGGCTTTTTGCACTTTTCCTGTTTTATTCACTTCTTTTTTACTTTCTTTTTTTTCTTTTTTTTTAACTATGACTGTGCAATGTCTCATTCCATTAGGCTAACAGTGCTACCCCTTAGCGAACTTTCGACCAACGACTCCCAGACCAAATAAGACCTTAGGGCGCTAGGTGTTAAGACACCCCTTTGGGCGTACTTGCTCAAGTAACAAAGGCCCCGAAACAAAACTAGCCATGGTATTTGTTTTCATTTTTTTTAAGCTTATATATCCCAAATATTCCCCCAAACTTAAGCTTTTGTCTAACTTTAGCCATCACTACTTATTCTTGTCATTCTTTCATTTAAACTAACATTATCCTTTAGAGTCTCATTATGTATCAATTTAAACTCAATCAATCAACAAGTTATTTTTATTGTGTTATCCTTATTATACCAGTTTCAAACAGAAAAAGATTCAATTCATAACAAGAAATCAAATCAAAGCTCTAATAGTCAGTACTATACTTGTCTACCCAATTCCAAACTCATCATTGGCCAAAACAAACTTTAAATATCAAACAGCTGGACTCATGCAAGATGTACTAAATGCTATATAAACATAGTAATTTTTTTTTGTCAAAAAAAAAAACTAAATGCAAAAACTAAATGTAACTATATGAACTACAATGTAAATAACTAACTATATGCAATATGACACTAAAATGCCCCCAAACTTAAAAACAGACATTGTCCTCAATGGCTAAGATATGAAAAATTAAAAGAGAGGACTTCCCTGAAAATACAACATGTTCCTCCTTGTCTGCTAAGTCTGAAGAATAAGCCAGACACATTAAAATAAATCTGGAACCAAACTTGAGTTGGACTTGACTAATATTGCAATTAAACCCCTTTTAATGCCTGGGATGTCTGAGCGCCGCAGAAATTGAAAACCAACGTGGATTGGAAGTTGAAAATTGATGTGTTTAATGGGAATGGAAGTTGAAAAGGAGAAGTAAGGATGGTGTAATGGGGGTTATGGAGTATTGGAAGTGTAATGGGTGTAGGAGAAGTGGAGAAGTGGTATTGTTGTAATGGAGAGGTGGAGAGGTGGAGTTATTCAATTAAACCATGCCTCTTTAGTTGTTGAAATCCCATGCAGCGCGGTCAGCGCCCGTTGTGGCGCAGTCTGCTCCGTGACTGCTCTGTTAGTTGAATAGATACTGACCCTCTAGCGCGGTCAGCGTCGGCCCGGTGTAGTCAGCGCTAGGTATGCAGTATGTTGGCTCAGTTAGCGTTGTTGTGGCGCAGTCTGCGCTGGGTTCCGACGTTGATGGCGCAGTCTGTGCTGCTGTGGCGCTGTCAGCGCCGGGCGGTCTTGAGAAACTAATTGGGTAGCGCAGTCAGCACCGGTCTGGCGCAGTAAGCGCCGAGTCTTTTGTTCTTCGCGCTCTATAATGATGTTTCTTGACTGCACCTGCTTGGGGTTTCTGCAATTATAGAGATTTTGTTACTCTCCAAGTATAATTTCTAATGAATAAACTATAACTAAAAATTTAAATGTAAGTAAGAGATAGAGTTTAGAGCTTGGGTTGCCTCCCAAGAAGCGCTTGATTTATAGTCTTTCAGCTAGACTTTGTCTGGTCAACGCTATCCAATTCCTCTTCGAAAGTTGAGGAACCCTCCATCCATTGGAAATAATGTAGCTTTTGGTAGGTTCCCAATTATGATAGCCATTGCTTTAAAGTCACCTAGCATGCTCTAACTCGGTATGATCTCAATCAAGAACGTCCCACAGTTAGGTGTTTTCTCCATTGTGTATGTGATCACTTTGGGGCATGGAAGCGTGTCACACATAATGGGCTCTTCATCTATCTTCTCTTTCTTGTTCCACCATGGATTCAAAATTGTATTCGCTCTTTTGTCATCAAGAGCTTCGCCGACGACATGACTACCAAGTGGGCATGATTTTGCAAATCTGACTGACTCGTTGATCTTTGGTGGAGAAGGAACTTGGGGCACTAATAACATCGGCTCATCCTCGTTAGTACTTATAGTTAGCTCTTCACCGACCTTGTTGTCATTATCCCCACTTGTCTCTTTTTCAACCTCTTGTGGCTCATCTAGTTGAAGATTTGGCTCAGGCACTTCATCAATTTTGAAATCCTCGTTATAACACCACTTGTTTGGAGAAAGGTTGCTTACAACTTTGGTCAATTGATCTATCTTATTTTGAAGATTTTGAATTGCTACCTCTTGATTCTGAATCGACCGCTCTTGATTAATCCTTCTTTCCTCATTTGATGCTATGAACTTGGAGAACAATTCCTCCAATCTCGAATTAACTGTCTCATGTGACACTGTAGGTGGACATGAAAAATCCGGTGTGTATGATGGATTTAGAGCGTAATGTTGGTCATAATAATTATAGCTCCATGAAAAATTTGGGTGATACCCCCAATCTTGGTGATAGTTAGGATCAACATAGTTATTGAGGTAATCACCACTATATTGTACCGGTTCAAAATTGACGGTGCATATATGACTTTGATGGTTTACAGCACAATAGTCACACGTAACTGCCATCCTTCGCCTCTGTTGGGCTGCGATAACCTCCAAGGTCTTTGAATTTGCCTCAATTTGTACTGACTTTGCGGAAAATGTATTAAGTCCATCAATCCATGTTTCCCTTGATTCAGTCATGTTCGTGTATGGCCATTGATATGCAAAGTCATCCATAGTACCTGAAAAGAGAGAAAAATAGGAAGAGAATTAAATAAAAAGATAAAAAAATGTTTAAATTAAGACTAAGTTGCTTTAAGCTAATATTGGCAAAAAATATTAAACTAATTCCCCGGCAGCGGCGCCAAAAACTTATCGGGTAAAATCTAATTACGCACAACACGCAAGTATACGTGGTCAACAAGTAATAAAGTGATAAGTTGAGTATTGTTCCCACAAAGAATTATTTAATAACAATCACCAAAGACTAACTCGTAACCAACTCAATCTTATTTAAATGAATGAATTTCAAATTATATAAATTAAACTACTATTAACTTCCACTAGTTAAATTAAGATAACGGAGATTTAAGATCACAACTTCACTTATTGCTTCATTTAAGTTAACACACTTCTCATCAATTATTCTGTATCACAAATTGTTAATCAAGAACACTAAAATAGTATTAACCACATCTAGATGCACTAATACCGTATTAACGTCAATCCACAATTAAGAAAGAAATCCGTTAAACACCTTAATCAACTAACCCACTATATCTCTATGTGAATTATAATTGAAGAAGGTTTAAGAGCAAGTTCTCTATTCGATTACATGTGATGTCAAGCATATCTCTACCTTAACATACATCAAGTTTAAGCTACTAACAAAATCCTGAACACATGCTATCATGATTAGATCTAAATCTAAACTTCATCTCTCGAGTTCATATAGATTATCACGGTAATTGATGGCCAATTAATTAAACAATTAAGTCCAAATCATAATAGACAATCCTCATAATAGAACATAATAGTTGATAACGAAGCATATTAAAATAAACTACACAATAAGATCCATTGTAATCTCAAACAAAGAATAAGTTCATTGAATTAAAACTAAGAATCTACACTTAAAATAACATTAAAGGATAAGAATAAGAGTAGAGTAAAGAATAAATCTGTTGTAAGCAAATCTCCATCTTCCTCAAGCTCCTGCTCTTGATCTTCAATGGTCTCCAAGCTGCTTCAATCTCCCAATTTCATCTAATCTAGGGTTCCTAATCTAAGAAAGAAAGTAAAGAATTCCCTTATTGAAATATATCCCAAGAGGGATTTAATAAAATCTTAGAACTAGCCTCTCAATCCAAGTTAAACTCAAGTAATTATAGTTCTAATAGGTATCCTAGCAAGTTAGGCCACTAAGAATCCTATTCTAGCTCAATTTGGACATCAAATAACCTAATTTGACTCAATTCCTGCCCCCTAGCGTAGTCAGCGCTGTTGTGGCGCAGTCAGCGCCGTTTGTGCAGTTTGTTGGCTTAGAATACTGATGTAGTAGAGCTGTCAGCGCTGGCCTGGCGCGGTCCGCGCTAGTCTGTTTTCTGCTACAACGTCCTTTGGTAAAACAGTCATAACTTTTGATCCACTTGGAGTTACGGAGCCTGTAACCTATCAAATCGAAGATAACGACGAGATCTACAACTTTCATTCTTTGAGAATGGACAGATTCGGACTGGATCAAGGGGGAAATCAGTCTTGAAGTATACGCTATGTAAATTGCAAACATGACAACTCTTAACTTTGATCTTCGTTGATAAAAAGACCATAACTCTCACATCCGAGCTCCAATTGAGATAATTCAAGATGTTCCGGGAAGCTAAGAAGTAGAGTTACCATAAAATCCAAGTTCCAAGCCAAGAACATGCATCCAACTTGGTGTTAAAAGTCCTTCAATATTCCCTTCTTGCACTTTCTTGTGTATTTTAGTCCAAAAGATGTCCGAATTGCTTTCCTTTGCTTCTTCATGCCAATGTCATGTCATAGCCTACAAAATAACATAAAATGTATGAAAAGTAACTAAGAACATGAATATAAGCAACTAATTCAAGTAACAGATACCGGATAAGTGGGTATAAAACCTTCTTATCAAGAATGGAAAGGCACTGTGTAAGAATTTTTCTCACGAACGCAACTGTGTTTGAAATTCACTAGCTGAAATCATACGCTAGATTTTCAAAACCAAATTTTATAATATATATATATATATATATATATATATATATATATATATATATATATATATATATAATATATATAACACATGCTATATTAGAAAAATCATACCACCCGTGCATCATTTTTCAAGGTGTTGGCCAATTAGAAGAGAGGAAAAACAAAACTATCACATGTCAAGTTGAGAAAATGGCCTCATACACATGTTTGATAGCATTATTGGATTATTCAACCAATAAGGGGCAAGCTTTGAAAATAATATCACATATCCTACCAACTTCATCCACCACCACAACCCACATTTAATATATATAATACACTCCACCTTTTCCACCATCCTCCACTAACATTACAAACACACATATATAATATATATAAATACGTACCTTATGTATATATATACATATAAAACTTATATATACATATAAGTAATAAAACAAAACTGAGATAACTTTCTCCCGACGATTTTGAAAAATGAGAAAGTGGGGGGTTCATATAATATGCAAAACTTCATAAAATCACCTTAATAATTTTAATAACATTTATCACCTTTATTATAATTCACAATATTAATCGACCAAGTCGTTCCCAGGAAAGAGGGGGCTTTCCAAAAAGGATTTCTCCCTATTGGCGCGCAATTAGGTGACCAAACCTCTCCTTGACGGAACTTCTAGACATCGTTAATATTGTAAATAATAATATTAATAACTTTGTCGTCTAAATTATTGATTTAATAATATATAAAATATTGACAATAATTGAATCAAATAACGTGAGATACTATGCAGCAATTACTGTAACAATAATTGAACAAAATTGAGTGACTTCTCACGTAAGCATCAATAATCAATATTGTGTGCTACTGTGCAACTACGTGTATTACTGTACTTTTAACACCCGGTGTTTCAACAGTTAACAATAAAACTTCCGTCGTTATTTTCATAAAGTATTTTTGTCGTTTTCTCAATACGATAATAATTCCGGTGTGGGGTCCACCAATGATTGTGTCGTTGCACGAATATTCCCTGTTAAAACGAATATTCTCCAACCAATCGAATATTATATAACAACTTGCGTACTTTGCAAAATTTATAAATATTACCCACAACTATAACATTATATCAAATTCATTCCATAATATTCAAAAATGATATTTATAGAAAATTCATCTTTATTTATAAAAGTTGGGGTCTTACAACTTCCCCTTCTTATGAAATTTCGCCCTCAAAATTAGGGTATGTACCTGGTATGTCGAAGAGGTAAGGATACCTTGATTTCATTTCGGATTCTAACTCCCAAGTCATTTCCTCAACATCGTGGTTTCTCCACAAAACTTTGACTTGAGGTATAACCTTGGAGCGTAGAATATGTTCCTTCTTATCCAAGATTTGAACAACAACCTCTTCATACGTCAAATCTTCCGCTATTTCATCCGGTTCTAACTCAATAATGTGGTTCGGGTCTTCCACATATTTACATAACATGGATATGTGAAAAACGTTATGAACACGAGACATACTTGGCGGTAAAGCGAGTCTATAGGCCACAGTTCCTACTCGATCGAGGATTAAAAATAGGCCGATGAATCGAGGATTGAGCTTTCCTCTCTTTCCAAATCTCGTAACTCCTTTCCATGGAGCAACACGTAACAACACATGATCTCCTATATCGAATTCCACGTCCTTTCGATGAAGATCAACATAACTCTTTTGTCGATCTTGTGAGGTTTTTATACGTTGTCAGATCGTTTGAATCTTTTCCATAGTCATACGTACCAACTCCTGTCCCAACTGTTAGGTTTGTAATATTCATGAACGCAATCAAATTGCAAAAATATAGCGGAAACGTGTAAAATCAGAGTTTAAAATTTTTACAAACCATAAACCCGGATCACCCTTTATGCACAATTATTAATTAAACGAAAAAGAAAGAATAGAGATTCATACCCTTGAAGATCCAAGCTTCCTCAGGTACAAGTTCACCTCCAATCTTTTTCGCGTTCATCTTGAATCCACCGGGTTTGGTTCCTTCCTTTGATCAACGTTAGCCACCCAAGTGTTTGGCCTCTAGAGGTGATCCACCAAGAAAGAAGAAGGATTCAAGAAGATGGGTATTTGGCTCAAACCCTAGTTTTCTATCTCTATAGAAAAAGGGGCGTACTCTCCAACAATTGGAATAACGTATATTTGATATCTGATATAAGACTCCTCTTATAAAGATATCAAGTAACCTTATTTAAAAATAAGGTATTATTTATTTAATTAAACTCTTTTAATTAAATGGGCTCCCTAATCTTATTAGGGATAATTAATTAAACTCCTTTAACTAATTTTCCCTCCTAATCCTATTAGGAATAAATGAGAGTACTTATATTAAATTAATTCCTAAACTCTTTTAGAAATTAAAATAATAATAATTGTAATAATATTAATAAGACTCCTCTTATTAATTTATATTTAATATTTCTAAAATATTAAATAATAAATATTAAGTTATTTAATTTATTCTATCACCATAGATTAAATTAAATATACTTGACATATTATTACGATTATGCCATTAACTTTTTAAATAATTATTCTTCCTTTTATGGTGTGACCCTTTAGGTTCTCCATATTAAACCGGTTGTGAATAAATCAATTAGAACAATTCTAATCTTATTTAAATAAATAAATTAAAATATTAATTTATTTAAATAAATAATATTTATTCTACAATAGGGATAAGCCTCCCTAGCGATCAACGACTTTCCAGATAATATAGATTTCAACATTAATCATAAAAGAACCTTTGAGTAAATAGTTACCGTACAATTCAATCCTTCTACCATACAATGTCCCAATTAAATATAAGACATGGAATTTCTATCAAGTCTTATTTTATTTAATTATATGTATTTCGACTCTTAAATGCACAACTCCAAATAATGCAAATTAAAAACTCCTTTCTAATTTCATTCTGCCATGGCCAAGGACTACTGAGTTGTCATTTATCGAATCACATAGGACATTTCTCTTCTTTTACTAGAAGTGGTAGATTCTTTATTGATCATACATTATCTCCATGTATAACTTATTATACCCAAGCATATCCTTTGATATACCCTAAGGGTCTTAAGGAATAAGTCAAAGTATAACTCATCATACACAAGATACTATGATGATCTCAAGTCCAAGGATCACTTGTACTACTATCACTACAGGAATTCCTATTGACATGCAAGTAAAACTCCATTAGGTATTCCTTAGCGAGTCACGTTCAGTGAACTTATTCTCTAATAAGCACCTACATACTTGCTTTAGTGTCTCCACACAAATGATCATGAGATCAATCATCCTCATCCAATGAGCAAGCAACGTATGTACCAATCTATCCGGATTCACTAATCCCCAATTTAGTAATCCAACGATTGGGAACTATTTTAGGTTTAAGCTTTCTAAGAATTTAGATCTCATTAGAATGATCATCATCATTATTCTAAAAGCATTGCTTAAAACTATGGGTTTATCACATATTATAAAACAGCATCATGCAGATAATTAAAAGCCTTTAATAAATTAATACTTTTTATTAATAAATGAATAAGATTGTTACAAAGTATATGCTTTATCATCAAACATGATTGGCTTGTGTGCATATTACTTTCAATCTCCCACTTGCACTAAAGTCAATCGTCATGGTATCTCATACTCTTCTTCTCTAAGTGACGATTATCCTGCTGTTGGATAAGCTTTAGTTAATGGATATGTAATGTTGTTCTTGAGAGTTCACTATCTCTATAGTGATTTCCCATCTTTCAATGATTCCTATAATCAAATGAAAGTGCCACAACACATGTTTAGATCCAAGATGAGACTTAGGAACTATTCCTAGTTCTGTAATGAACTTTTCATCCAAACAATCAACTTGTAGCTTCATTTATAGCTATATACTTTGTCTTTATCACTAAACCAACAACTTCTTGTTGTTTGGAACCTTTCCAATTCACTGCACCACCGTTCAAGGTAACCCTTTACCTTAAACTGGATTTTCTGTCGTCTTGGTCTGTCTGAAAAACTTGAGTCTGTTAAGCCCTCTAGTTTTAATTCAGACCCGCCATGAATTATATCACATCCTTAGTGCATGTTAAGTACTTTAAGATGTTTTTCACTGTCTCACAGTGAACTTCTCCAGAATATGACTAATCAACATAGGTCGCGTATATTTCATTGCATACATGATTGTCACTCATGCGATCTCTCTTTTAGGAGTCTATGGGGACTATTAAGTGAGATACACTCCATGGCTCATCAACATGAGACATCCTATGGAGTTTGCCATGCTAAACGACTTTAGCATCAAATGAATATACGTTCTTTGGGTTAAGCCGAGCATCCTCTTAAATCTATCTATATAGATTTGCATCCCCAATTAAGATACTTTTCCCAAATCATTTATGGAGGAATGTTTAGACAACTTTATCTTTACTGATTGTAGCATTGGTATGTTATTCCTCATCCGTAGTATATCAATATATAATACTAGAAATTACACGACGCTCCCACTGACCCTTTTGTACACACTAAAACTCTTATCTCGTCGTATGTAACTCTGGATCATCATCCTCTATGATGTGTACCTCATCATCATCATCCATGATGAATCCATACTTCCCAGGTATCTTCGGTACTATTCCAGATTTACGATTCGGTTGTGGTACAATAGGTCTATCTATAGGTTCCTCTTATTTGACTTATAGTGTTTTGTGGTCTTGAACTCTTCAAGATCTATTATCCTCCCACTAGCCTCTTCAATGATAAACACTTTTATCTTAGAAGGAAGCGTGTTTCACAACAAACACCTTTTGCTAAGTAGGATTATAGAACATATATGCCCTAAACTTACTTTAGGATGTCCACAAATCTGTACTTGTCAAATTTTGTCCCAAGCTTATCCTTTGAAACCTTTTCATATAAGTTGGACAACCCCTTATCTTAACATACTTAAGATTAGGAATCCTCCCTGTCCATAACTTTTATGGAGTCTTGGGGCCGGATTATGAGGTTACCTTTTCCGTAGATATGCAGCCATTTCTAGTACATGATCCTAGAAGGATACTGGAATGTCGGTAAAATCATTATGGACCGCACCATGTCCAACAAGGTACGATTTTTTCATTAGATACATCAATCAATTATTGCGTATCAGGATGTGTCCATTATGAGAAAACCATTTGAGATGATCTAGAAACTTATTGCACAAGTATTTATTCCTTGATCTAATCAAAGAATCTTAATACTTTGTCAATTTGTTTCACTTCTGAATTCTTTGAACCTTTCAAATAATTCACACTTGTATTTCAACAAATACATACATTCAACTCTTTGAATGATCATCTCCTTTTCTTATACTAGTTTGTTCAATTTGTAAAATATATTTTTCACGTAAGTCAAGTATACAAAATCCATTAAGTAATATTCCAGTTCTATACAAAACATTCTTATTATAAATAGAACAACAATTGTTCTTAAATATAATACCAAAGATTTCATTGTCCAACAATAAAATAGAAATAATGTTTCCAACTGGAATACAATAACAACTTATTGACTTAATAGACTTTCCCGTAGGCATTGCTAAACTATAAGTTCCTATGGCTAATGCAGCAACCTTTGCTTCATTTTCCACACATAGGTTTACTTATATTTGTTTAGCTTTCTACTTCTGTTTGGTCCCTTCATAAATCTATATTTATGATAACCAAAGTCGGTATCCAATACCCAAGTAGAACCTTGACTTAAAGAAAAATTTATTTCAATCATGAACAAAAACTGTATTGTAACCGAAACTTCACTAAGTTTCTTTGGTTAGCCTCTGCAAGATGCTCCTTGCAGTTTCCTTCCAGTGTCTAGGCTTATTGCAGTGGAAGCAAACTCCTTTGCTATCCGTATCAGTTTTGTTCTTATTATCCTTTGTTTTTGCCTTTATATTTACCTTCTTAGAATCGTTCTTCTTTTCAGAAGATCCTTTGGCCCCTACCAGTAAGACATGGTATTTCTTGGTTGGAAAGTGACTCTCAATATTTTTCAACATGTTAAGCAAATCAGCGAGGCTGATCTTTAGCTTGTTCATATGAAAAATTCACAACAATTGTGAAAGGAGTCCAGAAGTGAGTGCAAGATCAAATCTTGGCTCAACTCTCCATCCATGACAAAACTCGTTGTCCTAATTGATCAATCAAATTGATTATGTTAAGGACTTTTATCTGTACCGTAGTGTCATCGGTCATTCTAGATCGAAAGAGCTCCTTAGATATCTGATATCTATCAGTCCTACTTTCTTCACCATCAACTACTTGATGTGCAGGAATATAATAGGAGCATCCATAGTTTCATGCTGACGCTGAAGCTCGTTACTCATGGATGCGAGCATGATGCATTGAGCCAACTATGCATCATCTAGCCACTTTCTAAAAGTAGCAATATCTTCCTCAGAGGCATTGTTTGCAACCATTGCAGGGATAGACGTATTAAGGACATAAGACAAATTTTCAGCCATGAGAACTATTCTCAAATTCCTTAACCAATCCGTTTAATTCGGTCCGGTTAATTTAGCATCTAATATGCTACACAGTGGTAGTAATTTAGACATTGTAAAATTCTGTAAATGAATTTGTAATTAACAACATTTTAACATACATTCTTTTATTAATTACCAAAATAATTTAGGTCTTATTTTAAATTGGTATCTCCCACTATTTTTTTTAAACTATATTACCCTCACTTATATAGTTCGGCAAAATCTAATTAAAGATTTGCTAGTGAGAATAAGGATCCCATTTCAAATGTATATAGCCTTGTGTGTGCACAACAAACTATATATAAATAAATAGGTAGACAACTCTTGTCAATTACATCAACTATGTAACTCTTTGTATTTTGCCTCTTAAATCATAATGGTCAAGTGTGTGCACATCCGAACTAAAATGATTTAAGTTAAGTCAGACCCAGCATTTCCATATAAGTAAAGAGAAAACTACAGCCCTTGTGTGTGCACAACAAAGCAGTAATGTTCAATTCCTTATAAACATCATATGTAATAAAAACAACATCTTAAATATTTAATACTTGCCTTGTGTGTGCACAACAAACTCATATTAAATATTCAATACTCTATTGTTTATATCATGCTAGAAGGCGACGTTCGATATTCCAAATATCTTTGAACGTTACAACTTAATATAAAATATTTGAGGGTTTTGTTATTAATTTGTCTCATCTTGTTTAGCGCGCATGCACATATATATATAAAATACGCGTCATATTAATTAACATGCGAAGCATGTTTGCATAATATATAATATATATAATATAAGCATGCACATATAGAATACTATATTCTACCTGGATTGATTATGGACTTTTATTCTAGTTTGGTTCACTAGAGCCACCAAGTGAACCAAAAGGTCAAACCCTAGGGGTGCAAGAATTAATATTTAAATATAACTATTACATTTAAACCCGGGCTCCATTACAAACGGGTCTTCAAGCGCTCCTTGCTCCTTGATCTCTAATTCTTCAAAATAATTCTAACTATTCCTATTACAAAACTATTTAAAATAAATAGAAACCTTGATCAGCAGTCAAGGGAAAGTACATAGGAGGAAGATAGAATTTACATTAAGAAAAATTAGAGAAGACGAGGTACGCAGACCCCATTTAATAAAACCCATACATTCATGCATCCAACTAAAATAAAATCCAATCATATTGGTCAATAGTCCATAATCAATCCCATTTATTATCATACACATCACCATATGCATCAATAAATAACATTCATCTCATGAATAATAAACATTTAATATATATATTGATATCATTTAATGGGCAAATTTAGTTAGTATAAAATCTATTTTTGAATCAAAATAAACTCCTTTATTTTAATCCAAATTTAAATCAAAATAAAACTATTTTATTTTAATTTATCCAATTTTGAATAAAATAAACTATTTTATTTTAATCAAAATCTTTAATTAAAATAAACTCCTTTATTTTAACTAATTATGGAATCCAATTCCATATATAAAAAAAAAACTCCTTTATCAAAGGAATCACGGATTAATTTCCTATTCACAAATAAACTCCTTTATTTTGAATAATATGAAATCTTATTTCATATCTAAATAAACTCCTTTATTTAAGGAAATTAGGATTTTCTTTCCTATTCACAAATAAACTCCTTTATTTTGAATAATATGAAATCCTATTTCATATTTAAATAAACTCCTTTATTTAAGGAAACATGGATTCTTTTTCTATTCACAAATAAATTCTTTTATTTTGAATAATATGAAATCCTATTTCATATCTAAATAAACTCCTTTATTTACGGAAACATGAAATCCAATTTCAACTCCAATTAGTTAGCATGGAATCAAATTCCAACTCTAATTGGTTAGTATGAAAATCAATTTTAAAATTAAAATAAACCTTTTTATTTTAATATTAAAATAAACTTTTTATTTTCATATTAAAATAAATTTTTATTTTAATTATAAAATTATTATATATATATATAAATATATATTACGTTAATATATATTATATATATATAATCGCCTGGAGTAACTTAGTGATTCACGGAATTTTATTGCACTTTGATATCCTGCAAGTTTTCAAAAAAAATGCTCCTGTTCCTTTTTATTTCCGTGAAGCACACATCCAGGATAAAAAAATGGCTAGTGGAATTATAATATATATATATATATATGATACCATATATTCAAACATGATTGCCCACGCGAATTAAAATCCACGCAAAATCAATATCCTTTTCCCATGAAGCACATCGAAAAGAAATCCAGTCCGCGGTATATACTTGTGCAATTCAGTTCACGAATAACATATGTATTCGGAAATTGATTTTTTATTTTTATTTTTTTTTAAATTTTATACAATAAAATTATGCCCAATTAAATTGTTCAAAACACATATCAACATACATATCAAATCAAAACAATTAATAATTTGCATAAAGGTTTGGCTCTGATGCCACTGTTAGGTTTGTAATATTCATGAACGCAATCAAATTGCAAAAATATAGCGGAAACGTGTAAAATCAGAGTTTAAAATTTTTACAAACCATAAACCCGGATCACCCTTTATGCACAATTATTAATTAAACGAAAAAGAAAGAATAGAGATTCATACCCTTGAAGATCCAAGCTTCCTCAGGTACAAGTTCACCTCCAATCTTTTTCGCGTTCATCTTGAATCCACCGGGTTTGGTTCCTTCCTTTGATCAACGTTAGCCACCCAAGTGTTTGGCCTCTAGAGGTGATCCACCAAGAAAGAAGAAGGATTCAAGAAGATGGGTATTTGGCTCAAACCCTAGTTTTCTATCTCTATAGAAAAAGGGGCGTACTCTCCAACAATTGGAATAACGTATATTTGATATCTGATATAAGACTCCTCTTATAAAGATATCAAGTAACCTTATTTAAAAATAAGGTATTATTTATTTAATTAAACTCTTTTAATTAAATGGGCTCCCTAATCTTATTAGAGATAATTAATTAAACTCCTTTAACTAATTTTTCCTCCTAATCCTATTAGGAATAAATGAGAGTACTTATATTAAATTAATTCCTAAACTCTTTTAGAAATTAAAATAATAATAATTGTAATAATATTAATAAGACTCCTCTTATTAATTTATATTTAATATTTCTAAAATATTAAATAATAAATATTAAGTTATTTAATTTATTCTATCACCATAGATTAAATTAAATATACTTGACATATTATTACGATTATGCCATTAACTTTTTAAATAATTATTCTTCCTTTTATGGTGTGACCCTTTAGGTTCTCCATATTAAACCGGTTGTGAATAAATCAATTAGAACAATTCTAATCTTATTTAAATAAATAAATTAAAATATTAATTTATTTAAATAAATAATATTTATTCTACAATAGGGATAAGCCTCCCTAGCGATCAACGACTTTCCAGATAATATAGATTTCAACATTAATCATAAAAGAACCTTTGAGTAAATAGTTACCGTACAATTCAATCCTTCTACCATACAATGTCCCAATTAAATATAAGACATGGAATTTCTATCAAGTCTTATTTTATTTAATTATATGTATTTCGACTCTTAAATGCACAACTCCAAATAATGCAAATTAAAAACTCCTTTCTAATTTCATTCTGCCATGGCCAAGGACTACTGAGTTGTCATTTATCGAATCACATAGGACATTTCTCTTCTTTTACTAGAAGTGGTAGATTCTTTATTGATCATACATTATCTCCATGTATAACTTATTATACCCAAGCATATCCTTTGATATACCCTAAGGGTCTTAAGGAATAAGTCAAAGTATAACTCATCATACACAAGATACTATGATGATCTCAAGTCCAAGGATCACTTGTACTACTATCACTACAGGAATTCCTATTGACATGCAAGTAAAACTCCATTAGGTATTCCTTAGCGAGTCACGTTCAGTGAACTTATTCTCTAATAAGCACCTACATACTTGCTTTAGTGTCTCCACACAAATGATCATGAGATCAATCATCCTCATCCAATGAGCAAGCAACGTATGTACCAATCTATCCGGATTCACTAATCCCCAATTTAGTAATCCAACGATTGGGAACTATTTTAGGTTTAAGCTTTCTAAGAATTTAGATCTCATTAGAATGATCATCATCATTATTCTAAAAGCATTGCTTAAAACTATGGGTTTATCACATATTATAAAACAGCATCATGCAGATAATTAAAAGCCTTTAATAAATTAATACTTTTTATTAATAAATGAATAAGATTGTTACAAAGTATATGCTTTATCATCAAACATGATTGGCTTGTGTGCATATTACTTTCACCAACAACGTTGCTTCACCCACCTCATCCCAACATACTGGAGAATGACACTTTCTTCCATACAACGCTTCGAATGGAGCCATGCCAATACTTGCTTGATAACTGTTGTTGTAGGAAAACTCCACCTATGGTAAGAACTTGTCTCAACTTCCCTTGAAATCAAGGACACAGAGTCTTAATAGATCTTCAAGAGTTTGAATAGTCCTCTCCGATTGTCTATTGGTCTGAGGATGATATGCCGAGCTAAATCGTAAATCCGTGCCCATAGCTTTTTACAAACTAACCCAAAATCATGAAGTGAATCTTGGGTCTCGATCAGACACTATGGATATTGGCATACCATACAATCTTACAACCTCGTTTATGTACATACGAGCAAGACGTTCAAGTGTATAAGTTTCTTGTATAGGTAAGAAGTGAGCAGACTTGGTCAATCTATCAACAATGACCCAAATTGCATCTATGCCTTGAGAAACCTTGGGAAGACTAGTAACGAAATCCATGGTAATGTGATCCCACTTCCATTCTAGAATTTTAAGTGGTTGCAATGGACCTTTTGGTAATTGATGCTCCGCTTTAACTCGTTAACAAGTTAGACACCTTGAGATAAATAGCGTTATCACTCTCTTCATATTGCTCCACCAAAATGTATGACGAAGATCATGATACATTTTGGTACTCTCAAGATGGATTGCAAACGGTGTGTTGTGCGCCTCCATCATGATTTTATACGTTAAATCAGGGTCGTTAGGAACACAAAGTCTGGAGTTGACTCGAAGTATTCCTTCTTCATCGATTCTTGCTTCCGGCATAGAACCGTCTTGCACTTTCTTCCTCATACGCATCAGCTCCAGGTCTGTAGCTTGAGCAGCTTTAACTTTATCGATTAAAGTCGGTTCTACTCGTATATTTTCCATCATCACATGGGTCGCTGGAGTCTTTAACTTTATTTCCATCCTTTGCAAGTCACACAAAATGGGCCTTTGCGTTGACAATATCGCACTCGTACTTGCATATGATCTTCTACTCAATGCGTCAGCTACCACGTTCGCTTTTCCAGGATGGTATTGGATGGTATGATCATAATCTTTCAATAGTTCAAGCCAACGTCGTTGTCGCATGTTGATTTCCTTTTGAGTGAAGAAATATTTGAGGCTTTTATGATCCGTAAAGATCTCCACTTTTTCCCCATACAAGTAATGCCTCCAAATTTTAAGTGCAAAGATAACAGCTGCCAACTCTAGATCATGAGTAGGATAATTCCTCTTATATTCTTTGAGTTGTCGCGAGACATAGGCTATGAATTTCTCATGTTGCATGAGAACACATCCCAACCTTTTGCCCAAAGCATCACTGTAGATGAAAAATCCCTCCGAGCCAGATGGTATTGTCAGAACCGGTGTTGAAATGAGTCTCCTCTTGAGTTCTTGAAAACTCTTCTCACATTGTTCGTTCCAACTGAACTTTGTATCTTTTCGAGTCAACTGAGTTAATGGAGTAACGATTTGAGAAAATCCTTCCACGAATTTCCGATAATAACCAACTAAATCGAGAAAGCTACATACTTCGGTCACTAATTTAGGTTGCTCCCAGCTTTGAATTGCTTCAATTTTTGCCGGGTCAACAGATATTCCATGACTTGATACTACGTGCCCAAGGAATGCTACTTCCTCAAGACAAAACTTGTATTTCTTCAACTTGGCATAAAGCTTGTATTCACGAAGCTTTTGGAGTACCAGCCTCAAGTGTTGCTCATGATCTTCACTGCTTTTGGAATAAATAAGGATGTCATCAATAAAGCGACCACAAAGTGATCCAAATATTCCTTGAATACTCGGTTCATCATATCCATGAAGGCAGCATGAGCATTAGTCAATCCAAAGGACATGACTAGGAATTCATAATGCCCGTACCGAGTTCTGAAAGTCGTCTTTGGAATGTCATCTGTTCTAATCTTCAGTTGGTGATATCTGGAACGAAGATCAATCTTTGAAAAGAATTGGGCTCCTTGTAACTGGTTAAACATGTCATCAATACGTGGCAATGGGTACCTATTTTTTATGGTGACATGATTCAACTCCCGATAATCTATACAAAGTCGCATACTCCCATCTTTCTTCTTCACAAATAGAACAGAAGCACCCCAAGGAGAATTACTAGGACGAATAAAGCCAATGTCTAACAATTTCTGCAGTTGGGTCTTTAACTCCTGAAGTTCAATAGGAGGCATTCAATATGGGTCTTTGGAAATGGGTTTTATACCGGGTTCAAGGTCGATACAAAATTCAATTTCACGCTCTGGGGGTAGGCCAGGAAGTTCTTCGGGGAATACGTCAGGAAATTTATTAACAACGAAAATATCATTCAAAACTGACGTATTTTTATTTAGATCCGTGACATGAACTAAGAAAGCTTGACATCCATTTTTTAATAAACGAATAGCTTTATGGCTTGAAATGACATTGATTGATTTTAATAGTTTAGTTGTTTGAATTCGCATAACAGGTTGATTAGGAATATGAAAGCTAACAACCTTACAAAAATAATCAATTTTAGCATGATGAGTAGTTAACCAATCAATCCCTAGAATCACATCAAATGCAAGTATTTTCAATGAAATAAGATCGATGGGTAATGTGAGGGTACCGATTTGAAGCAAACAAGACTAATAAACAGTGGATGTAATAAAGGTTTCTCCCAACGGAGTTTCCACAGATAAGTCAAAGTCTAATTTCTCCGGAGTTAAATTTAATCGTTCAGCTCAAGTAGAAGAAATAAAAGAATGGGTACAAACAGTATCAAATAAAGTATAGACTTCACTAGAGTTTATGATAAGCTTACCCGTGATGACCTCATTAGGATTGCTTTGCTTTTTGGGAGGTTACAACAAACGCTCTCCCTTGCACTACCGGCTTTAACTTTTCTGGGACGGCCTTTGGTGCCTCCATCCTAGCTGAACTTGTCTTCGGTGAACGACAAAATCGGGCTAAGTGACCTTATCTTCCACAATTATAGCATGCTTTGGACGACATCGCGTAATTTGGACTGATGTGTCCCTCCCCTCCGCATTTGAAGCATATGATAGGTGGTCGTTCTCCTTCCTTAACAACGGGTGCTGGTGCTGCCGTCTTTCCATCATTATTGAATCTGCTCTTCTTGAAATGTCCATTCTTATTGTTTTGGCCCTAATTACCACCAAAGTGGTTACCATTTCTGACATGTTAATTCCCTCCATGCTTATTGTCACCGCTTTGATGACTGTTATCACCGGTATTATCATTTTTCCGGCTGCTCTCTTTTGGTTGCGTTGACTCGTTATTGCGCTCCAATAACTGAGCCTTATTTACAACATCTAAATACAAACACAATCTATTAGAAATAAGATGTTGACGTATCTCCGGCTTCAAACCTCTTAAAAACATCCGCGTCATTCTCTCTTAATTATCCACCAAGTGGGACGCAAATCGGGACAACTCGACAAACTTAGCTTTGTACTACAACACGGTCATATTATTTTGCTCCAACTTGATGAACTCTAGCTCTTTTATGTGACGAATACTTTCGGGAAAGTACTTGTTGTTGAATAGTTCTTGGAACTTCTCCCAAGACATCTTCAGTGCGGCAGGTTGAGTACGCTTTACTGATTCCCACCAGTAATCTGCCTCTCCTCGCAACATAAAGGCGGCAAAGGGAACCTTTTGCTCCTCGGAGCATCCCAAGACATCAAATATTTTGGTGATCTGTTTTATCCATGCTTCCGCCTTAAGTGGTTTTGGCTCTCCAATAAACTCCGGTGGTCCCAGCTCCTTGAACTATTTAGCGGTGACCGTCCGAGAGTTTCCAGTGTTTCCACCTATATTTTGGATAGGAGTCGCTCTCGCCTGCTGTTGCATGAATTGAATAAAGCCTATGAACATTCCATCATTCATCATTTGGTTAATGTTGTTGTTTGCATGAGGATTGTCGCCTTTCTGATGCACATTATCCTGATTATTGATATGTGGTGAATCAACGGTCGTTTGTGCTCCATTGTTATTCTCAACACTGTCGGATGTCATTTTCAGATACTGCTACAAAACAAAGGTTAATTAACATGTAACATATTATCCCTATATTCTGACCGGCCAATTAAATACCAAATAAACTTAGGTAGGTCATACTAGCGAAGGAATTTCCCGTCTCTCCCCTCCTAGTTCTATTCTCACATCTTAGTCAGGGATCATATCCCTAAGCTTTGATACCAACTGTGACACCCCCAAAATAGGTATACATCACCTATTCTGAGTCGCCAAATACATGGTACAGAATACAAATACAACTTTAAATATACAACATGAGCTGTGAGTTTTAATACAAATATTGTCTTCTAGACAATATTCAAACTCAAAATAAGTCCTCAATACATTTATTATCACACTATTTCATAGAATAGTGAGGACTACTAATGCTATCATCTGGACCGTCACTCCATTCCTCGACTAGTCCCTGGTACGTTCTCATTTCCTGAAGAGAACAATGAAAGTAAAAGGGTGAGCTTAACTAGCCCAGTAAGAAATATTATGACTAAGATAATGCAGAATAAATTATCATTAGCCTTCAACAGTGTTAAACTGATAAAATATAACAAACATCAAGTTTAATTGCAGCGGAACAAGCAATCCATTAGAAGAGTCAAGTAGAGAATAAAATCTACTATCTTCTATGATTTAAAAGGTTTTTCATGACTTTTATCACTGAGACTCAGCTTAATAAATAATCCACATCATCCCTACATTACGGTCAAGGATATTCATTAGTATCACTATGACGCCCCCAAAATAGGTATACATCACCTATTCTGAGTCGCCAAATACATGGTACAGAATACAAATACAATCTTTAATATACAACAAGAGAACTATGAGTTTTAATATAAATATTGTCTTCTAGACAATATCCACTCTCAGAATAAGTCTTCATTACATTTATTGTTACACTATTTAACAAAATAGTGAGGACTACTAATAATATCTTCTGGTCCATCACTCCGTTCCCCGACTCGTCCCAGCTATATTCTCATTTCCTGAAGAGAACAGTGAAAGAAAGGGTGAGCTCAACTAGCCCAGTAAGAAATATTATGACTAAGATAATGCAGAATAAATTATCATTAGCCTTCAACAGTGTTAAACTGATAAAATATAACAAACATCAAGTTTAACTGCAATGGAACAATCAACCCATTAGAAGAGTCAAGTAGAGAATAAAATCTACTATCTTCTATGATTTAAAAGGTTTTTCATGACTTTTATAACTGGGACTCAGCTTAATAAATAATCCACATCATCGAATCACCCCTGCACTACGGCCAAGGATATTCTTTAGTATCACGACCACAATTATCCATGCACTACGAGTCAAAAATATTTGTGTATTCATTAATGGTCATGATCATGCCAACAACTATCCATCATTACACTACGGGCCAATGAGGACTTTTACCACATCATTTGTAACATTACGGTCATGATTACACCGAATAATCCCTGGTCATAATCATACCAAGTCCATCTATGCATTACAGGCCACAGATGACTTTCAAAAAAATATAAAAATGAGGATAATGCCAATGATATAAGAATTCAATAAAAACAAGTTCAAGAATTAATTTATCCAGGAACTAATAATGTCCAAATTGTCAACATGATACTGCTTTGTAGAGTAAAATTCAAGAATACTCATAAGAATATTTCCATGAAAAGATACTGAATAAAGCGCAAATATTAAGGATATTCCACTAATTTCATGGATTATAGAAGTCAAAACTTTAACCAACTGAGTATAATAAAGAATAGAATAACAAATAAAATCACTATGCATGCGGTACTTCGCATAGACAGGTTATTCCAACAGAATACTACATAACGGAACCAGGTCAGGCAAAATTCGCACCGACAGGATGTTCCAACAGAATAATAAAGAATGTAATAACAACAGAAATCACCATGCATGCGGTACTTCGCATAGACAGGTTATTCCAACAAAATACTAATAAGGACGGAATCAGGTCCAGCGTAAAACGCACATGCAGAATATTCCAACATAATAATAATAAAGACGGAACCAGGTCCGGCGTAAAACGAACAGACAGGATATTCCAACAGAATAATAAAGACGGAATCAGGTCCGGCGTAAAACGCACAGACAGGATATTCCAACAGAATAATAAAGACGGAATAATAGAAGAATGTCACCAAGTATAGGGTAGCCCACGTATACAGGTTATCCCAACAGAATAATAAAGAATGGAATAACATAAGTTCTCTTCATGAAGACAAAAGAATAACACCCCTTACGAGTACAACAAATAATATTTCCTACCTTAGAAAGAAGAGTACTGGATATAAAATTAGTGAAGTAGCAGAACACTTTTTTTCTTTCTCTCTATAGTTTATCTCTCTAGAGTTTCAGTGAATTCGTAAGAAATAATGAAGGAATGAGCTTCTATTTATAGAAAAATGGACTGTATAGTAACTAACTCATGAACGGTCCAGATTGATTTACTTTAATCTGACGGTCCATATTTATAGCAAAATCATTTAAATAAAATATAATATACTCTATTTATAATCTAATAAAACGAATAACTTTATAAAAGATTTTACTTTGCAAATACTATGCAGGCACTATACAAATACTATACATAATAAAATATAATATATTCTAATTATTGTCTAATAAAACAAATAACTTTATAAAAGTATTTTATTTTATATAAAAAGATTTTACTATGCAAAATACTATACAAACACTATGCAACACTATGCATAATAAAATATAATATATTCTATTTATAGAATAACTTTATAAAAATATTCTGTTTTATATAAAAAGATTTTACTATGCAAAACACTATGTGTAAAACCCCAACTTTTTTGAATAAAGATGAATTTTCTATAAATATTATTTTGGAATATTATGGAGTGAAATTGATATAATGTTATAGTTGTGGATAATATTTATAAATTTTGCAAAGTAAGCAAGTTATTATATAATATTCGATTGGTCGGGAAATATTCGTTTTAATAGGGAATATTCGTACAACGGCATAATCATTAGTGAACCCCACAACGGAATTATTATCGGATTGAAAAAAATGACAAAAATACTTTATGAAAATAACGGCGGAAGTTTTACCGTTAACTGTTGAAACACCCGGTGTTAAAAGTACAGTAATACGCGTGGTTGCATAGTAGCACATGGTATTAATTATTGATGCTTACGTGATAAGTCACTCAGTTTTTTTGGTATTATTAATGTAATAATACAGAAAATCTTTTTATATAAAACAGAATACTTTTATAAAGTTATTCTATAAATAGAATATATTATATTCTATTATGCATAGTGTTTTGTATAGTAAAATCTTTTTATATAAAACAGAATACTTTTATAAAGTTATCTGTTTTATTATACAATAATTAGAATATATTATATTTTATTATACATAGTGTTTGCATAGTGCCTGCATAGTGTTTGCATAGTAAAATCTTTTATAAAGTTATTCATTTTATTAGATTATAAATAGAATATATTATATTTTATTTAAAAGATTTTACTTTAAATATGGACCGTCAGATTAAAGTAAATCAATCTGGACCGTTCATGAGTTAGTTACTATGCAGTCCATTTTTCTATTAATAGAAGCTCATTCCTTCAATATTTTCTTACGAATTCACTGAAACTCTAGAGAGATAAACTATAGAGAGAAAGAAAAAAGCATCCTGCTACTTCAATACTTATATATCCAGTACTCTTCTTCTTAAGGTAGGGAATATTATTTATTGTACTCGTAAGGGGTGTTATTCTTTTGTATTCATGAAGAGAACTTATGTTATTCCATTCTTTATTATTCTGTTGGAATAACATGTATACGCGGGCTACCCTATACTTGGTGACATTCTTTTATTATTCCGTCTTTACTATTCTGTTGGAATATCATGTCTGTGCGTTTTACGCCGGACCTGATTCCGTCTTTATTATTCTGTTAGAATATCTTGTCTGTGCGTTTTACGTCAGACCTGGTTCCGTCTTTATTATTATTCTGTTGGAATATCCTGTCTGTGCGTTTTACGTCTGACCTGATTCCGTCCTTATTAGTATTCTGTTGGAATAACCTGTCTATGCGAAGTACCGCATGCATGGAGATTTATGTTGTTATTCCATTCTTTATTATTCTGTTGGAACATCCTGTCGGTGCGAATTTCGCCTGACCTAGTTCCGTTATGTAGTATTCTATTGGAATAATCTGTCTATGCGAAGTACCGCATGCATGGTGATTTCTTTTGTTATTCCATTCTTTATTATACTCAGTTGGTTAAAGTTTTGACTTCTATACTCCATGAAATTAGTGGAATATCCTTGATATTTGTGCTTCATCCAGTATTTTTTTATGGAAATATTCTTCTGAGTATTCTTGAATTTTACTCTACAAAGCAGTATCATGTTGATAATTTGGACATTATTAGTTCCTGGATAAATTAATTCTTGAACTTGTTTTATTGAATTCTTATATCATTGTCATCATCCTCATGTTTATATTTTTTTGAAAGTCATCTGTGGCCTGTAGTGCATAGATGGACTTGGTGTGATTATGACCAGGGATTATTCGGTGTAATCATGACCGTAATGTTACAAATAATGTGGTAAAAGTCCTCATTGGCCCGTAGTGCATTGATGGACAGTTGTTGGCATGATCATGACCATTAATGAATACACACATATTTTTGGCCCGTAGTTCATGGATAATTATGGTCGTGATACTAAAGAATATCCTTGGCCGTAGTGAAGGGGTGATTCGATGATATGGATTATTTATTAAGCTAAGTCCTAGCGATAAAAGTGATGCAAACCTTTTAAATCATAAAAGATAGTAGATTTTGTTCTCTACTTGACTCTTTTAATGGATTGCTTGTTCCGTTGCAGTTAAACTTGATGTTTATTATATTTTATCAGTTTAACACTGTTTAAGGCTAATGATAATTTATTCTGCATTATCTTAGTCATAATATTTCTTACTGGGCTAGTTGAGCCCACCCTTTCTTTCACTGTTCTCTTCAGGAAATGAGAATATAGCTGAGACGAGTCAGGGAACGGAGAGATGGTCCTAGATGATGCATTAGTAGTCCTCACTATTCTGTGAAATAGTGTGATAATAATTGTAATGAGGACTCTTTTTGAGTTTGTATACTCTCTAGTAGACAATATTTATATTCAAACTCACAGTTTATGTTTTGTCGTATTATACACGACAGTTGTATTATTAAGTTGTATTTGAATTCTGTACCATGTATCTGGCGACTCAAGATGGGTGATGTATACCTAATTTTGGGGGCGTCACAGTTGGTATCAAAGCTTAGGGATATGATCACTGGCTAAGATATGAGACTAGAACTAAGAGGGGAGAGACGGGGAATTCTTTCGCTAGTATGATTTACGTAAGTTTATTTGGTATTTAATTGGTTAGTCAAAGTATGGGGATAATATGTTATATGTTAATTAACATTTGTTTTGTGGCAGTATTATGAGACCCCATATTTTATGAATAAAGATTTAATTTTCTCGAAATAATTTTTTTTTAATATTATGGTGTTGATTTGATGTAATGTTATAGTTGTGGGTAATATTTACAAATTTTACAAAGTAAGCAAGTGGTTGTATAATATTCTATTGATCGGGGAATATTCTTTTTATCGGGGAATATCCGTACGATGGTACAATCATTGGTGGACCCCACAACAGAAGTATTGTCGTAGTTAGAAAACGACAAAATTATCTTTCTATAAAAATAACGGCGGAGGTGTTACCATTAAAATCGTTGAACTACCCGGTAGTAAAAGTACAGTAATACGTGTAGTTGCACAGTAGCACACGGTATTGATTATTGATGCTTACGTGAGAAGTCACTCATCTATACTCAATTATTGCTACAGTAATTGCTGCATCATATTTCTCATATTATTGATTCAATTATTGTTACAGTATCATCTGCATTATATGATATATTATTAAATCAATAATTGAGACGGCAAAGTTATTCATATTATTATTTGCAATATTGACAATGTCTAAAAGTTCTGTCAAGGAGAGGTTTGGTCACCTAATTGTGCGCCAATAAGGAGAAATCCTTATCGGAAAGCCCCCTCTTTCCTGGGAACGACCTGGTTGTTAAATATTGTGAATTATAATATTAATAATGAATAAGTTCATGTTGATTAAAGATGAATTTTATAGTTCCATTGTGTTGGACTTATTTGTTTTAGTATAATTGATGTCTGGAGGATATATTGTTCAATTGGGTATTCGGCACAATTTTCGTGTCGGAGTACTATTTACGAGTTACTATTCACGAGTTACTATTCATGAGTTACTATTCACGAGTTACTACTCACGGGGTACTATCACCCGTAAGATATATTTATTTTCGGTCCAAATCATTTTTGGGTACAATATTATTCCATGAGGAGATGTGCTAATTTTTCAGACCGTTGGTTGAAGATATAATAGTAAATCAATATGGATCGATGGTTTAAAGTTTTAATAGTAAATCGGTATGGACCGTTGTTTTAAGTTTTAATAGTAAACCAATCTGGATCGTCCGTTTAAAAGTAAATCAATCTGGACCGTTCATAAGTTAGTTACTATGCAGTCCATTCTTCTATAAATAGAAGCTCATTCCTTCATTATTTCTTACGAATTCACTGAAACTCTAGAGAGAGAATTATAAGAGAACCTATAGAAAAGTATTATGCTACTTCTCTACTCTTATATCCAGTTTCTTTTGTGGTAAAGAGTATTATTTCTTTTGTATTCATAAAGAGAACTTCTGTTATTCCATTATTTATTATTCTATTGGAATAACCTGTATACGCGGGCTACCCTATACATGGTGACATTCTTCTAATATTTCGTTCTTTATTATTCTGTCGAAATATCATGTCTGTGCGTTTACGCTGGACCTGGTTCCATTATTAATTATTCTGTCAGAATATCCTGTCTATGCGTTTACGCCAGACCTGGTTCCATTATTTATTATTCTGTCGGAACATCCTGTCTGTGCGTTTACACCGGACCTGGTTCTATTATTTATTATTCTGTCGGAATATCCTTCTTGTGCGTTTTCGCTGGACCTGGTTCCATCCTTTATTATTCTATTGGAATAACCTGCCTGTGCGGTCTATCGCATGCATGGTGATTTCTTTTGTTATTCCATTCTTTATTATACTCAGTTGGTTAAAACTTGACTTCTATACCCATGAAATTAGTGGAATATCTTTGATATTTGCGCTTCATCTAGTATCTTTTCATGGAAATATTCTTCTGAGCATTCTTGAATTTTACTCTACAAAGCAGTATCATGTTGACAATTTGGACGTTATCAGTTCCTAGATATATTAATTCTTGAACTTGTTTTATTGAATTCTTATATCATTGTCATCATCCTCATGTTTATATTTTGTTGAAAGTCATCTGTGGCCTGTTGTGCATAGATGGACTTGGTATGATTATGACCAGGGATTATTCGGTGTAATCATGACCGTAATGTTATAAATGATGTGATAAAAGTCCTCATTGGCCCGTAGTGCATTGATGGACAGTTGTTGGCATGATCATGACCATTAATGAATACACGAATGTCCTTGGCCAGTAGTGCATGAATAATTTGTGGTCGTGATACTATAGAATATCATTGGCCGTAGTGCAGGGGTGATTCAATGATGTGGATTATTTATTAAGCTGAGTCCTAGCGATAAAAGTGATGAAAAATCTTTTAAATTATAGAAGATAGTAGATTTTATTCTCTACTTGACTCTTCTAATGGATTGCTTGTTCCACTACAGTTAAACTTGATAGTTATTATATTTTATCAGTTTAACACTGTTGAAGGCTAACGATAAATTATTATGCATTATCTTAGTCATAATATTTCTTACTAGGCTAGTTGAGCTCACCCTTTCCTTCACTGTTCTCTTCAGGAAATGAGAACGTAGCTGGGACTAGTCGGGGAACAGAGTGATGGTCCTAGATGGTGCATTAGTAGTCCTCACTATTCTATGAAATAGTGTGATAATAATTGTAATGAGGACTCCTTTTGAGTTTGTATAATCTCTACTAGACAATATTTGTATTCAAACTCATAGTTTATGTTTTTTCGTATTGTACACGACAGTTGTATTATTAAGTTGTATTTAAATTCTGTACCATGTATCTGGCGACTCAAGATGGGTGATGTATACCTAATTTTGGGGGCGTCACAGTTGGTATCAAAGCTTAGGGATATGATCCCTGGCTAACATGTGAGAATAGAACTATGAGGGGAGAGACGGGGAATTCCATCGCTAGTATGACCTACCTAAGTTTATGTGGTATTTAATTGGTCAGTCAGAATATAGGGATAATATGTTACATGTCAATTAACCTTTGTTTTGTGGCAGTATTTGAAAATGACATCCGATAATGTTGAGAATAGCAATGGAGCATAAGAGACCGTTGATTTACCACATATCAATAATCAGGATAATGTGCATCAGGAAGGCGGCAATCCTTATGCAAACAACAACACTGACCAAATGATGAATGATGGAATGTTCAGAGGCTTTATACAATTCATGCAACAGCAGGCGAGAGCGGCTCCTGTCCAAAATGTAGGTGGGAATACTGGAAACTCTCGGACGATCACCGCTAAACAGTTCAAGGAGCTGGGACCACCGGAGTTTATTGGAGAGCCAAAACCACTTAAGGCGGAAGCATGGATAAAACAGATCACCAAGACATTTGATGTCTTGGGATGCTCCGAGGAGCAAAAGGTTTCCTTTTCCGCCTTTATATTGCGAGGAGAGGCAGATTACTGGTGGGAATCGGTAAAGCGTACTCAACCTGCCACACTGAAGATGTCTTGGGAAAAGTTCCAAGAACTATTCAACGACAAGTACTTTCCCGAAAGTATTCGTCATATAAAAGAGGTAGAATTCATCAAGTTGGAGCAAAATAATATGACCGTGTCGCAATACGAAGCCAAGTTTGCCGAGTTGTCCCGGTTTGCGTCCCACTTGGTGGATAATGAAGAGAGAATGACGCAGATGTTTTTAAGAGGTTTGAAGCCGGAGATACGTCAATATCTTATTTCTCATAAACTGTATTTGTATTCAGATGTTGTAAATAGGGCTCAGTTAGTAGAGCGCGATAACGAGTCAACGCAACCAAAAGAGAGCAGCCGGAAAAATGATAATACCGGTGATAACAATCATCAAAGCGGTGACAATAAGCACGGATGGAATCAACATGCCAGAAATGGTAACCACTTCGGTGGTAATCATGGTCAAAACAATAAGAATGGACATTTCAAGAAGAGGAGATTCAACAATGATGGAAAGACGTCAGCATCAGCACCCGTTGTTAAGGAAGGAGAACGACCACCTATCATATGCTTCAAATGCAGAGGGGAGGGACACATCAGTCTAAACTGCGCGATGTCATCCAAAGCATGCTATAATTGTGTAAGAGAATGTCACTTAACCCGATTTTGTCGTTCACCGAAGACAAGTTCAACTAGGATGGAGGCACCAAAGGATGTCCCAGATAAGCCAAAGCCAGTAGTTTAAGAGAGAGCGTTTTTTATTCGTGACGAGGAACCTGAATAAAATTATCACGGGTATTTTAGTCATAAACTCTTGCGAAGTCTATACCGTGTTAGATACCGGTTCTACTCACTCTTTTATTGCACCTAGTTGTGTTCAATGTTTGGAGTTAACTCCGGAGAAGTTAGACTTTGATATATCTATTTAAACTCAGTTGGGAGAAACCTTCGTTACCTCCACTATTTATAAATCTTGTTCAAATCAACACTTTCACGTTACCTGTGGATCTTATTTCTTTGAAAATACTTGCCTTTGATGTGATTTTTGGAAATGATTGGTTAACTACTCATCATGTTTTTCATAAGGTTGTTAGCTTTCATACTCCTAACCAACCTGTTATGCGAATTCAAAGTAACCAAACCACTAAAGTCAATCATTGTCATATCAAGCCATAAATAAAGATCCCTGATCCTTTCGTTGTTGACTTTCTTGTGTGGAATGCACCGAAGTCAGACTTTCTGTAGGCAACATGTGAATGACGGTGACAAGTTGATAGGTATCAATGTGACGTGTTATCCAAGTCTTGGATGAGAGTCACAATTTTGAATGATATTTCTATTGTTAATAAATTTCCTGACGTATTCTTGAAGACTTCTTAGCCTACCCCTAAAGCGTGAAATTGAATTTTGTATTGGCCCTAGTACAAAACCCATTTCTAAAACCCTCAAATATTTTCTTCACCTAAAACGAACGTGTAATGTGCCAAAGATGTTGGCTCGAGCTATTGAAGATTACGATCATACCATTCAATATCATCGTGGGAAAAATGAACATGGTAGCTAACGCGTTGAGTAGAAGATCGTATGCGTTTACGAGTGTGATGTTGTTAACACAAAGACCCATTTTGTATAACTTATAAATGATGGAGATAGAGTTAAAGACTCTAGGGACCCATGTGAAGATAACGAATATACGATTAGAATATACTTGAATTGATAAAGTTAAAGCTACTCAAGCTACATACTCAAAGCTGATGAATGTGAAGAAGAAGGTTCAAGAGGGCGTTATTCTAGAAATAAGAATCGATGAAGAGAGGAAATCTCAACCCTCGATTTTATTGGCCCATTTGAAATCCTTGATCGAGTAGGAACTGTGGCCTATAGACTCGTTTTACCGCCAAGTATGTCGCGTGTTCATAATGTTTTTTTCACGTATCGATGTTACGTAAATATGTGGACGACCCGAACCACAGTATTGAATTAAAACTAGACGAAATAGCAGAAGATTTAATGTATGAGGAGCTGCGTGTTAAAATCTTGGATAAGAAGGATCGTATTCAACACTCAAATGTTATACCTCAAGAGTTAGAATTTGAAGTGAAGTCAAGGTATCCTCACCTATTCGGCATACCAGGTACGTACGTAAATTTCGAGGGCGAAATTTCATAAGGAGGGGAGATTGTGAGACCCCAGATTTTATGAATAAAGATTTAATTTTCTCAAAATAATTTGTTTTTAATATTATGGTGTTGATTTGATGTAATGTTATAGTTGTGGGTAATATTTACAAATTTTGCAAAGTAAGCAAGTGGTTGTATAATATTCGATTGGTCGGGGAATATCTGTACGACGGTACAATCATTGGTGGACCCCACAATAGAAGTATTGTCGTAGTTAGAAAACGACAAAATTATCTTTCTATAAAAATAACGGCGGAGGTGTTACCGTTAAAACTGTTGAACTACCCAGTAGTAAAAGTACAGTAATACGCGTAGTTGCACAGTAGCACACGGTATTGATTATTGATGCTTACGTGAGAAGTCACTCAGCTATACTCAATTATTGCTACAGTAATTGCTGCATCATATTTCTCATATTATTGATTCAATTATTGTTACAGTATCATCTGCATTATATGATATATTATTAAATCAATAATTGAGACGGCAAAGTTATTCATATTATTATTTGCAATATTGACAATGTCTAGAAGTTCTGTCAAGGAGAGGTTTGGTCACCTAATTGCGCGCCAATAAGGAGAAATCCTTATCGGAAAGCCCCCACTTTTCTGGGAACAACCTGGTTGTTAAATATTGTGAATTATAATATTAATGATGAATAAGTTGGTGTTGAATAAAGATGAATTTTATAGTTCCATTGTGTTGGACTTACTTGTGTTAGTATAATTGATGTCTGGAGGATATATTATTCAATTGGGTATTCGGCACACTTTTTGTGTCGGAGTACTATTCACGAGTTACTATTCATGAGTTACTATTCACAAGTTACTATTCACTAGTTACTATTCATGAGTTACTATTCACGAGTTACTATTCACGGGGTACTATTCACCCGTAAGATATATTTATTTTATGTTCAAATCATTTTTGGGTACAATATTATTCCATGAGGAGATGTTCTAATTTTTCAGACCGTTGGTTGAAGATATAATAGTAAATCAATATGGACCGCTGGTGGAAGATATAATAGTAAATCAATATGGATCATTGGTTTAAAGTTTTAATAGTAAATCAGTATGGATCGTTGTTTTAAGTTTTAATAGTAAACCAATCTGGATCGTCCGTTCAAAAGTAAATCAATCTGGATCGTTCATAAGTTAGTTACTATGCAGTCCATTCTTCTATAAATAGAAGCTCATTCCTTCTTACGAATTCACTGAAACTCTAGAGAGAGAATTATAAGAGAACTTATAGAAAAGTATTATGCTACTTCTCTACTCTTATATTCAGTTTCTTTTACGGTAAGGGGTATTATTTCTTTTGTATTCATGAAGAGAACTTCTGTTATTCCATTATTTATTATTCTGTTGGAATAACCTGTATACGCGGGATACCCTATACATGGTGACATTCTTCTAATATTCCGTTCTTTATTATTCTGTCGGAATATCCTATCTGTGCGTTTACACCGGACCTGGTTCCATTATTAATTATTCTGTCGGAATATCCCGTCTGTGCATTTACGCCGGACCTGGTTCCATCCTTTATTATTCTGTTGGAATAACCTGCCTGTGCGGTCTATCGCATGCATGGTGATTTCTTTTGTTATTCCATTCTTTATTATACTCAGTTGGTTAAAACTTGACTTCTATACCCATGAAATTAGTGGAATATCTTTGATATTTGCGCTTCATCCAGTATCTTTTCATGAAAATATTCTTCTGAGCATTCTTGAATTTTACTCTACAAAGCAGTATCATGTTGACAATTTGGACGTTATTAGTTCCTTGATAAATTAATTCTTGAACTTGTTTTATTGAATTCTTATATCATTGTCATCATCCTCATGTTTATATTTTGTTGAAAGTCATCTGTGGCCTGTAGTGCATAGATGGACTTAGTATGATTATGACTAGGGATTATTCGGTGTAATCATGACCGTAATGTTACAAATGATGTGATAAAAGTCCTCATTGGCCCGTAGTGCATTGATGGACAGTTGTTGGCATGATCATGACCATTAATGAATACACAAATTTCCTTGGCCCGTAGTGCATGGATAATTTGTGGTCGTAATACTAAAGAATATCATTGGCCGTAGTGCAGGGGTGATTCGATGATGTGGATTATTTATTAAGCTGAGTCCCAGCGATAAAAGTGATGAAAAACCTTTTAAATCATAGAAGATAGTAGATTTTATTCCCTACTTGACTCTTCTAATGGATTGCTTATTCTGCTGCAGTTAAACTTGATAGTTACTATATTTTATCAGTTTAACACTGTTGAAGGCTAATGATAAATTATTCTGCATTATCTTAGTCAAAATATTTCTTACTAGGCTAGTTGAGCTCACCCTTTCTTTCACTGTTCTCTTCAAGAAATGAGAACGTAGCTGGGACTAGTCGGGGAACAGAGTGATGGTCCTAGATGGTGCATTAGTAGTCCTCACTATTCTGTGAAATAGTGTGAAAATAATTATAATGAGGACTCCTTTTGAGTTTATATAATCTTTAGTAGACAATATTTGTATTCAAACTCACAGTTTATGTTTTGTCGTATTGTACACGTAAGTTGTATTATTAAGTTGTATTTAAATTATGTACCATGAATCTGGCTACTCAAGATGGGTGATGTATACCTAATTTTGGGGGCATCTCAAGTATCTGAAAATGACATCCGAGAATGTTGAGAATAGCAACGGAGCACAAGAGACCGTTGAGTCTCCACATATCAATAATCAGGATAATGTGCATCAGGAAGGCGACAATCCTAATGCAAACAACAACACGGACCAAATGATGAATGATGGATTGTTCAGAGGCTTTATGCAATTCATGCAACATCAGGCAAGACCGGCTCCTATCCAAAATATAGGTGGAAACACTGGAAACTCTCGGACGGTCACCGCTAAACAGTTCAAGGAGATGGGACCATCGGAGTTTATTGGAGAGCAAAAACCACTTAAGGCGGAAGCATGGATAAAGTAGATCACCAAGATATTTGATTTCTTGGGATGCTCCGAGGAGCAAAAGGTTCCCTTCGCCACCTTCATGTTGCGTGAAGAGGCAGATTACTGGTGGGAATCTGTAAAACGTACCCAGCCTGACGCACTCAAGATGTCTTGGGAGAAGTTCCAAGAGCTATTCAATGACAAGTACTTTCCCGAGAGTATTCGTCACATGAAAGAAGTGGAGTTTATCAAATTTTAACAAAATAATATGACCATGTCGCAATACGAGGCTAAATTTGCGGTGTTATCCCGGTTTGCATCCCATTTGGTCGATAATGAGGAGCGAATGATGCGAATGTTTTTAAGAGGTTTGAAATCGGAGATACGTCAATATCTTATTTCTCATAAACTGTGTTTGTACTCAGATGTTGTAAATAGGGCTCAGTTATTGGAGCGCGGTAACGAGTCAACGCAACCAAGAGAAAACAGCCGGCAGCATGAAAATACCAGTGGTATCAGTCATCGAAACGGTGACAACAAACGTGGAGGGAATCAACATGCCAAAAATGGTAACCACTTCGATGGTAATCATGACAAAGATAGTAAAAATGGACATTTCAAAAAAAGAAGATTCAACAATGATAGAAGGACATCAGCACCAGCACCCGTTGTTAAAGAAGGAGAATGACCACCTATCATATGTCTCAAATGCGAAGGGGAGGGACACATCAGTCCAAACTGCGCGATGCCGTCCAAAGCATGTTATAATTGTGGAAGAGAAGGTCACTTAGCCCGATTTTGTCGTTCATTGAAGACAAGTTCAACCAGGATGGAGGCACCAAAGGCCGTCCCAAAAAAGTCAAAGTCAATAGTGCAAGGGAGAGCGTTTGTTGTGACCTCCCAGAAAGCAAGGAACCCGAATGAGGTCATCACGGGTAAGCTTATCATAAACTCTAGCGAAGTCTATACCTTATTTGATACCGATTCTACCCATTCTTTTATTTCTCCTACTTGCGCTCAACGATTAAATTTGACTCCGGAGAAATTAGACTTTGACTTATCTGTAGAAACTCCGTTGGGAGAAACCTTCATTACATCCACTGCTTATAAGTCTTGTTTGGTTCAAATCGGTACCCTCACATTACATGTCGATCTTATTTCATTAAAAATACTTGCATTTGACGTAATTCTAGGGATTGATTGGTTAACTACTCATTATGCAAAAATTGATTATTTTCGTAAGGTTGTTAGCTTTCATATTCCTAACCAATCTGTTATGCGAATTCAAGCCACCAAACCATTAAAATCAATCGCTGTCATCTCAAGCCATAAAGCTATTCGTTTATTGAAAAACGGATGTCAAGCTTTCTTAGCTCATGTCACGGATCTAAACAAAAATATGTCAGTTTTGAATGATATTTCTATTGTCAATGAATTTCCTGACGTATTCCCTGAAGAACTTCCTGGCCTACCCCCAGAGCGTGAAATTGAATTTTGTATCGACCTTGAACCTGGTACAAAACCTATTTCCAAAGCCCCATATCAAATGGCTCCTATTGAACTTCAGGAGTTAAAGACCCAACTACAGGAATTGTTAGACATCGGTTTCATTCGTCCTAGTACTTCTCCTTGGGGTGCTCCTGTTCTATTCGTGAAAAAGAAAGATGGGAGTATGCGACTTTTTATTGATTATCGGGAGTTGAATCATGTCACCATCAAAAATAGGTACCCATTGCCACGTATTGATGACATGTTTGACCAGTTGCAAGGAGCCAAATTCTTTTCAAAGATTGATCTTCATTTCGGATATCATCAATTGAAGATTATAATCGATGACATTCCAAAGACGGCTTTCAGAACTTGGTACGGGCATTATGAATTCCTAGTCATGTCCTTTGGATTGACTAATGCTCATATTGCCTTCATGTATATGATGAACCGAGTATTCAAGGAATATTTGGATCACTTTGTGGTCGTCTTTATTGATGACATCCTTATTTATTCCAAAAGCCGTGAAGATAATGAGCTACACTTGAGGCTGATACTCCAAAAGCTTCGTGAATACAAGCTGTATGCCAAGTTGAAGAAATGCGAGTTCTGGCTTGAGGAAGTAGCATTCCTTGGGCACGTGGTATCAAGTCATGGAATATCTGTTGACCCAGCAAAGATTGAAGCTATTCAAAGCTGGGAGTAACCTAAATCAGTGACCGAAGTACGTAGCTTTCTCGGCTTAGCTGGTTATTATTAGAGATTCGTAGAAGGGTTTTCTCAAATCGCTACTCCACTAACTCAGCTGACTCGGAAAGATACAAAGTTTGGTTGGAGTGAGGAATGTGAGAAGAGTTTTCAAGAACTTAAGAGGAGACTCATTTCAGCACATGTTCTGACAATACCATCTGGTTCGGAAGGATTTGTCATCTACAGTGATGCTTCGGGCAAAGAGTTAGGATGTGTTCTCATGCAACATGGGAAAGTTATAGCCTATGCCTCACGAAAACTCAAAGAATATGAAAGGAATTATCCTACTCATGATCTAGAATTGGCAGTTGTTGTCTTCGCACTAAAGATTTGGAGGCATTACTTGTATGGGGAGAAAGTAGAGATCTTTATATATCATAAAAGCCTTAAATATTTCTTCATTCAAAAAGAACACAACATGCGACAACGACGTTGGTTTGAACTGTTGAAAGATTATGATCATACCATCCAATACCATCCTGGAAAAGCGAATGAGGTAGCTGACGCATTGAGTAGAAGATCATGTGTGGGTACGAGTGCAATATTGTCAACGCAAAGGCCCATTTTGTATGACTTGTAAAGTATGGAGATAGTGATAAAGACTCCAGGGACCCACGTGATGATGGAGAATATACGAGTAGAACCGACTTTAATTGATAAAATTAAAGCTACTCAAGTTACAGATCCGAAGCTGATACGTATGAGGAAGAAAGTGCAAGAAGGTGCGATGCCGGAAGCAAGAATCGATGATAAAGGAATACTTCGAGTCAACTCCAGACTTTGTGTTCCTAACAATCCTGAGTTAAAGCATAAAATCATGATGGAGGCGCACAACACACCATTTGCAATCCATCCTGGGAGTACCAAAATGTATCGTGATCTTCGTTATACATTTTGGTGGAGCAATATGAAGAGAGAGACAGCGTTGTTTATCTCAAGGTTTCTAACTTGTCAACGAGTCAAGGCGGAGCATCAAGTAACAAAAGGTCCATTACAACCACTTAAAATTCCAGAATGGAAGTGGGAACACATTACCATAAATTTCGTTACTGGTCTTCCCAAGGTTTCTCAAGGCATTGGTGCAATTTGGGTCATTGTTGATAGATTGACCAAATCTGCTCATTTCTTACCAATACGAGAAACTTATATGCTTGAACGTCTTGCTCGTATGTACATAAATGAGATTGTAAGATTGCATGGTATGCCAGTATCCATAGTTTCTGATCGAGACCCAAGATTCACTTCATGATTTTGGGTTAGTTTGCAGAAAGCTATGGGAACAGATTTATGATTTAGCTCGGCATATCATCCTCAGACGGACGGGCAATCGGAGAGGACTATTCAAACTCTTGAAGATCTATTAAGACTCTGTTTCCTTGACTTCAAGGGAAATTGGGACAAGTTCTTACCATTGGCGGAGTTTTCCTACAACAACAGTTATCAAGCAAGTAGTGGCATGGCTCCATTTGAGGCGTTGTATGGAAGAAAGTGTCGTTCTCCAGTATGCTGGGATGAGGTGGGTGAAGCAACATTGTTGGGACCGGAGTTGGTACGTATGACTACGTAAAAGATTCAAACGATTCGACAACGTATAAAAACCTTACAAGATCGATAAAAGAGTTATGATGATCTAATTCATCGAAAGGACGTGGAATTTGATATAGGAGATCATGTGTTATTATGAGTTGCTCCGTGAAAAGGAGTTACGAGATTTGGAAAGAGCGGAAAGCTCAATCCTTGATTCATCGGCCCATTTTTAATCCTCGATCGAGTAGGAACTGTGGCCTATAGACTCGTTTTACCGCCAAGTACGTCTCGTGTTCATAACGTTTTTTACATATCCATGTTACGTAAATATGTGGAAGACCCGAACCACATTATTGAGTTAGAACCGGACGAAATAGCGGAAGATTTGACGTATGAAGATGTTCATGTTCAAATCTTGGATAAGAAGGAACATATTCTACGCTCCAAGATTATACCTCAAGTCAAAGTTTTGTGGAGAAACCACGATGTTGAGGAAATGACTTGGGAGTTAGAATCTAAAATGAAATCAAGGTATCCTTACCTATTCGATATACCAGGTATGTACCCTAATTTCGAGGGCGAAATTTCATAAGAAGGGGAGGTTGTAAAATCCCAACTTTTTGGATAAAGATGAATTTTCTATAAATATTATTTTTGAATATTATGGAGTGAAATTGATATAATGTTATAGTTGTGGGTAATATTTATAAATTTTGCAAAGTACGCAAGTTGTTATATAATATTCGATTGGTTGGGGAATATTCGTTTTAACAGGGAATATTCGTACAACGGCACAATCATTGGTGGACCCCACAACGAAATTATTATCGGATTGAGAAAAAGACAAAAATACTTTATGAAAATAACGGCGGAAGTTTTACCGTTAACTGTTGAAACACCCGGTGTTAAAAGTACAGTAATACGCGTGGTTGCATAGTAGCACACAGTATTAATTATTGATGCTTACATGACAAGTCACTCAGTTTTGTTGGTAATATTAATGTAATAATACAGAAAATCTTTTTATATAAAACAAAATACTTTTATAAAGTTATTCTATAAATAGAATATATTATATTCTATTATGCATAGTGTTACATAGTGTCTACATAGTATTTTGCATAGTAAAATCTTTTTATATAAAACAGAATACTTTTATAAAGTTATCTATTTTATTAGACTATAATTAGAATATATTATATTTTATTATGCATAGTGTTTGCATAGTAAAATCTTTTATAAAGTTATTCGTTTTATTAGATTATAAATATAATATATTATATTTTATTTAAAAGATTTTGCTTTAAATATGGACCATCAGATTAAAGTAAATCAATATGGACCGTTCATGAGTTAGTTACTATGCAGTCCATTTTTCTATAAATAGAAGTTCATTCCTTCATTATTTTCTTACGAATTCACTGAAACTCTAGAGAGATAAACTATAGAGAGAAAGAAGAAAGTATTTTGCTACTTCACTACTTATATATCTAGTACTCTTCTTCTTAAGGTATGTAATATTATTTGTTGTACTCGTAAGAGGTGTTATTCTTTTGTATTCCTGAAGAGAACTTATGTTATTCCATTCTTTATTATTCTGTTGGAATAACCTGTATACGCGGGCTACCCTATACTTGGTGACATTCTTCTATTATTCCGTCTTTACTATTCTGTTGGAATATCATGTCTGTGCGTTTTACGCCGGACCTGATTCTGTCTTTATTATTCTGCTGGAATATCCTGTATGTGCGTTTTACGCTGGACCTGGTTCCGTCTTTATTTTTATTCTATTGGAATATCCTGTCTGTGCGTTTTACGCCGGACCTGATTCCGTCCTTATTAGTATTCTGTTGGAATAACCTGTCTATGCGAAGTACCGCATGCATGATAATTTTTGTTGTTATTCCATTCTTTATTATTCTGTTGGAACATCCTGTCGGTGCGAATTTTGCCTGACCTGGTTCCCTTATGTAGTATTCTGTTGGAATAACCTGTCTATGCGAAGTACCGCATGCATGGTGATTTCTTTTGTTATTCTATTCTTTATTATACTCAGTTGGTTAAAGTTTTGACTTCTATACTCCATGAAATTAGTGGAATATCCTTGATATTTGCGCTTCATCCAGTATCTTTTCATGGAAATATTCTTCTGAGCATTCTTGAATTTTACTCTACAAAGCAGTATCATGTTGACAATTTGGACATTATTAGTTCCTGGATAAATTAATTCTTGAACTTGTTTTATCGAATTCTTATATCATTGTCATCATCCTCATGTTTATATTTTTTTGAAAGTCATCTGTGGCCTGTAGTGCATAGATGGACTTGGTATGATTATGACCAGGGATTATTCGGTGTAATCATGATCGTAATGTTATAAATGATGCGGTAAAAGTCCTCATTGGCCCGTAGTGCATTGATGGATAGTTGTTGGCATGATCATAACCATTAATGAATACACAAATATTCTTGGCCCGTAGTGCATGGATAATTATGGTCATGATACTAAAGAATATCCTTGGCCGTAGTGCAAGGGTGATTCGATGATGTGGATTATTTATTAAGCTGAGTCCCAGCGATAAAAGTGATGAAAAACCTTTTAAATCATAAAAGATAGTAGATTTTATTCTCTACTTGACTCTTTTAATGGATTGCTTGTTACGCTGCAGTTAAACTTGATGTTTGTTATATTGTATCAGTTTAACACTGTTTAAGGCTAATGAAAATTTATTTTGCATTATCTTAGTCATAATAGCTGGGACGAGTCGGGGAACGGAGTGATGGTCCTAGATGGTGCATTAGTAGTCCTCACTATTCTGTGAAATAGTGTGATAATAATTGTAATGAGGACTCTTTTTGAGTTTGTATACTCTCTAGTAGATAATATTTGTATTCAAACTCACAGTTTATGTTTTGTCGTATTGTACACGACAGTTGTATTATTAAGTTATATTTGAATTCTGTACCATGTATCTGACGACTCAAGATGGGTGATGTATACCTAATTTTGGGGGCGTCACACTATACAGACACTATGCATAATAGAATATAATATATTCTTTATATAGAATAACTTTATAAAAGTATTCTGTTTTATTACATTAATAATACCAATAAAACAAAACTGAGTGACTTATCACATAAGCATCAATAATCAATATCGTGTGCTACTATGCAACCACACGTATTTACTGTACTTTTACTACCGAGTAGTTCAACATTATTAACGGTAAAACTTCCACCGTTATTTTTAATAATAAAAAAATTTATCGTTTTCTCATTCTGACAATAATTTCGTTGCGGGGTCCACCAATGATTGTGTCGTTGCATGAATATTCTCTGATAAAACAAATATTCCCCAGTCAATTGAATATAATATGACAACTTGCATACTTTGCAAAATTTATAAATACTACCCACAACTATAACATTATATCAAATCCACACCATAATATTCAAAAAAATATTTCGAGAAAATAAAATCTTTATTCATAAAATCTGGGGTCTCACAATCACAACCACAAATTATTCATGCACTACAGCCAAGGATATTCGTGTATTCATCAATGGTCATGATCATGCCAACAACTGTCCATCAATGCACTACGGGCCAATGAGGACTTTCACCACATCATTTGTAACATTACAGTCATGATTATACCGAATAATCCATGGTCATAATCATACCAAGTCCATCTATGCACTACAGGCCACAGATGACTTTCAACATAATATAAACATGAGGATGATGACAATGATATAAGAATTCAATAAAACAAGTTCAAGAATTAATTTATCTAGGAACTGATAACGTCCAAATTGTCAACATAATACTGCTTTGGAGAGTAAAATTCAAGAATGCTCAGAAGAATATTTTCATGAAAAAATACTGGATGAAGCGCAAATATCAAGGATATTCCACTAATTTCATGGAGTATAGAAGTCAAAACGTTAACCAACTGAGTATAATAAAGAATGAAATAACAAAAGAAATCACCAAGTATGCGATAGACCGCACAGACAGGTTATTCCAACAGAATAATAAATAATGGAACCAGGTCATGCATATACAGAATAATAAACAACGGAACCAGGTCATGCGTAAACGCACAGACAGGATGTTCCAACAGAATAATAAACAACGGAACCAGGTCATGCGTAACGCACTGACAGGATGTTCCAATAGAATAATAAAGAATAGAGTAACAGAAGAATTTCACCAAGTATAGGGTAGCCCGCGTATACAGGTTATTCCAACAGAATAATAAAGAATGGAATAACAGAAGTTCTCTTCATGAGTAAGAAAGAAAGAATACTCCTTACGAGTACAACAAATAATATCTCTTACCGTAAAAGAAACTGGATATAGGAAAAGAGAGGTAGCAGACTTCTCTTCTTCTTTCTCTCTGTAATTTTCTCTCTCTAGAGTTTCAGTGAATTCGTAAGAAATAATAAAGGAATAAGCTTCTATTTATAGGAGAATGGAAAGGCACTGTGTAAGAATTTTTCTCACAGACGCAACTGTGTTTGAAATTCACTGGCTGAAATCATACGCTAGATTTTCAAAACCAAATCTTATAATATATATATATAACACATGCTATATTAGAAAAATCCTACCACCCGTGCATCATTTTTCAAGGTGCTGGCCAATTAGAAGAGAGGAAAAACAAAACTATCACATGTCAAGTTGAGAAAATGGCCTCATACACATGTTTGATAGCATTATTGGATTGTTCAACCAATAAGGTGCAAGCTTTGAAAATAATATCACATATCATGCCAACTTCATCCACCACCACAACCCACTCACCCACATTTAATATATATATATATAATACACTCCACCTTTTCCACCATCCTCCACTAACATTACAAACACACATATATAATATATATAAATACGTACCTTATGTATATATATACATATAAAACTTATATATACATATAAGTAATAAAACAAAACTGAGATAACTTTCTCCCGGCGATTTTGAAAAATGAGAAAGTGGGGGGTTCATATAATATGCAAAACTTCATAAAAACCACCTTAATAATTTTAACAACATTTATCACCTTTATTATAATTCACAATATTAATCGACCAGGTCGTTCCCAGGAAAGAGGGGGCTTTTCAATAAGAATTTCTCCCTATTAGCGCGCAATTAGGTGACCAAACCTCTCCTTGACAGAACTTCTAGACATCGTTAATATTGCAAATAATAATATTAATAACTTTATCGTCTCAATTATTGATTTAATAATATATAAAATATTGACAATAATTGAATCAAATAACGTGAGATACTATGCAGCAATTACTATAACAATAATTGAACAAAACTGAGTGACTTCTCACGTAAGCATCAATAATCAATACCGTGTGCTACTGTGCAACTACGCGTATTACTGTACTTTTAATACCGGGTGTTTCAACAGTTAACGGTAAAAACTTCCGTCGTTATTTTTATAAAGTATTTTTATCGTTTTCTCAATCCGACAATAATTCCGTTGTGGGGTCCACCAATGATTGTGTCGTTGCACGAATATTCCCTGTTAAAACGAATATTCTCCGACCAAACGAATATTATATAACAACTTGCTTACTTTGCAAAATTTATAAATATTACCCACAACTATAACATTATTTCAAATTCATTCCATAATATTCAAAAATGATATTTATAGAAAATTCATCTTTATTTATAAAAGTTGGGGTCTTACAATAATCATAATAACACTCACCTCCCCTCTAGTCTCTTAAGTAGCACTTAGTACCCCCTGCAAGTTTTTAGGGTTGACTAAATAGATAAAGTTACATATTTAGCCTTGTATTTTATCAAATTTTAATTACTAAATAATATATATATATATGTTTAATTATCCTTTTTTTAATACAATACATTTAATTATAGTTTTATTTGTAATTAAAACTATCTTATTTAAATTGTTGGTAACTTATAAAAAACTAATTTAGTTTAATTAACACATATTTTTGGATAAGTGATACAAATATTAAAAAAAATTAAATTAAATTATTAATGAAGCTATTCTAATTAGAGTGATTGAGTATATTGATAGTTTAGTTTTTGGTGCTTAATAACAAAAATATTATTTGAATTTTTAGTTTCATATTATAATTTTTATATGTTAAATTTTATTGAGTATATATAAAAATTTGGGATGTTTATGATTTGATTATATTTTTTAGTATACAGTTGACGTTGTTTTTATGCAATGTTAAATAAAAAAATATAATTATATTTATTACTAGCTCTATCTAGTAAAAAAATTCTTTTAATATATTTTTTCTTTTTTTTTGAGTAACAACATTTGTCATTTTTACTGTAAATAATTATGTTTAAGTGTGACTTATGTTTAGTTTAATATATGAGAAAAATAATTAATATAATTTTTAATACTTTTTTTATATGAGTAATAGGATTCGTTTAAATTGTAATAATAAGTTTGTTTTATGTAAATTTTAATATTTGAAAAAAATAATTATTATTTTATTGCGTTAATTTGTAATTTTTATGGGTATTAACATTATACTTTTTAATTACAAAAAAAAATATATTTGAATATATATCGCGTAAATTTTAATATTTGAGAAATTTAATTAGTAAAAATTGTATGACTTTATTTTTCTGATAAAATGAATATTTATTATTTTTTGACTTTTATGTTATTTATTGCACAATTTTATAATTTAATTAATTAGATCAAGTAAAGTAAAAATTATGATATACAAATTTATATTTAGTTGAGAAATTAAACATAATAACTTGAAGGGTGTATTAGACATTATATTAAAAATATTTTTAAATATTAGTTGGTCAACGACACTATTGGGATAGTGAATGTTATATATTGTAGACTAGAGGGGTACTGATTGTTACTTAAAAAACTTGAAGGGTAACTACTGTTATTATGATATATATATACGGGTCTGAGTTATATATTTATAGTTTTGTTGGATTACACTCTCTTAATGATCTCTCTCTCTCCCCTAAAAAATAGTGGTCTCGTCTCATTCTTTCTCTTCTATGTTGTTTATAAATCCGCACCATTATTTCTCCGGAAGAAATTTCTTTTACTGATATCCTTATTCTCTCTTTGTATAATAATAATATGTGTTTGTATAGGTAAATTGGGCTTTATTTGTTCTATAACACTATATAGAAGAAGACACCTCTATAGGGGTACGTTTTTTCATCAATTTCGATATCCTTTTGTGCAAATGTTCCCAATCGATATTTACTTCATCCGTATTGAATTTTGATTCGTATTTTTTAATGGGTCTCGATCTGATTTAGTTTTTGATTCGGAATTTTATTGTGTATGTATTGAATTGTGTGTTATTTGTTGAAGAATACGAATTTGATATTTGATTGTTTTGATCAGGTGATGTGTGTAAGTACCGATGAGTGCCTGTTGAGACACTGATTTTGTAGGAATCCTCTGAATTATGATATCGAATTGGGGTTAGGGTAAATGTTTGTAATATTGGGTCATTTTTGTGTATATCATGGAACATTTGGTTTTTAGGTTTAGAAAAAAAGGTGTTTATTTTGTTTGTTTGTTGGTTAGTTTGAAGTAGGGGCTTTTTGGTGATAATAATTCAGTGTGGTGGTGGTTGTGGTGGTTTGTGGGGGGCAAGGAGTAGTGGGTGAAAATGACAGATTTAAGACAGCAACTGCAGCAGAAGCCTGAGAGCACAGCTGATGCTCGTGTTGATTTTGAGCGCGGATTTGAGGAATTTATGCGGGGGCACTTGGATGAGTGTATGTCTTATGCGTCGTGTAGCGCTACTCGTAATACTGAGGACGAGGATGATGAGGGTGACCAGCTTGTGAGGAGGAGGAGAAGGTCGGATCTCGATGGGGATGATTTGGCCGAGTCTTCTGCTGCTAGGAGGCGTCACTCACGGATTTTGAGCAGGTGGGCTGCCCGACAAGCGCAGGAGATGATTACTACAATTGAGAGGAGGAATCGTGAATCGGAGTTGATGGCACTTGCTGGTTTACATACTGTTTCTATGCTTGATTCTTCGTTCTTGAGAGAGTCTCAGTCTCAGTCTCCAACGTCAAGGAGGCAGGGTAATGTGGACAGACCAAGCACCCAGGCATCATCCATTTTGCAGATGTGGAGGGAATTAGAGGATGAACACGTGCTTAATCGTGCCCGGGTAAGGGTCAGGGAAAGACTGAGGCAGCAGAGAAGTGTGGAGTCGAACACGAATGTTTCAACTACGAATATGTCTGAAAGCCGAGAAAGTGAAAACCGGGGTAGTTTGGAGGATGTTAGTGAAAGCGAGAACGATTATGGAACTTGGTCACATGATCAGATGGAAATACACAATGAGCGCCGTGATCATGACAGTTCTAGTCGTGAACAATCTCCTGATTTTGGTGAAGTTGAGAGGGAGAGGGTGAGGCATATTGTTCGGGGATGGATGGAGAGTGGCATCAGTGATCCTTCACCTAATGTTGCGCAGAGGAGTGATAGTCCAAGAGCAGAATGGCTCGGTGAAACTGAGCGTGAAAGAGTGAGGCTTGTGAGGGAGTGGGTTCAAATGACAAGTCAGCAAAGAGGAGTACGTAGTGGCCGGAGGGAGGAACAAGTTGCAACACCTGGTGCTCAAGTTGAGGGACCTCATGAAGGATCGATTACTGACCATGATGATGGTCAGCCCGAGCATATTCGCAGGGACATGCTGAGGTTGCGTGGAAGACAAGCTGTACTTGATTTGCTTGTGAGGATTGAAAGGGAAAGACAGAGGGAACTTCAGGGTTTGATGGAGCATCGGGCTGTATCTGATTTTGCCCATCGCAGCCGCATCCAGGTCAGTTGCTTGACATTTGTCATGTTTATTTGACTTCGATGTTTACAGATACTAAAATTTTCCTGTTGTGCTAGAAATACTCGATATAAATTAGTGTCTTTGTGTTAGGTATTCGTAAAAAAGTTGACATTGAAATTCTAGTTTTATTTTTTGCAGTGCATGTTATTTCCTAACTTTAAGTTGCAATATGGACTACGGCAAGTGGGCTTGTAACATTTCTAGTTAGACTAACTGACTAAGGGAGAAATAATGTTCTTTCTTCCTAAAAATTATACCCGTTTGATGTGTAGTGGAGGTTGAGCTAGGTAACCAACCTGAGTTCATAACATCTTGGTACATTTTCACTAAGTAGTCACTTATCAACAAAAAAATATATATATAGAGAAGAAAATAAAGGAAAATAATATTTTACTTTTGAGTGACTAGGCAACATTCACCCGCAGAGTCGTCTGAGTTTATCAATAATTTCTATATTCAGATCGGTAACCTGTTTGTCTTAAATGTGTGTGTTTGAGTCATTGGTAATTTTTGATGTTACTGAACCTTCATTTATACCATGACATGTTTTCTGAAAATATGTTTGAGGTCTTTTCTGGAATTATAGGTTTATGTAGTAGGATTATAGCGATGCTGTAATATGGGGGTCAGATTTCAACCAGGGACCTTAGACCGATGCTTTATCTTTATTTACAATATCTAACGGTAAGAAATGCGAAATGCTCTTTAACTGTATTATGGGTTTCTATAGCATGGTGTATGTGAAATAATTACTCGTAAATTTAAAGTTGGGACTGAAATATCTTCATTTTCACAATGTACTTATTCCATATTAGCACTGTGACTTTCATGAAATAAAATCCTTTTAGTCCTGTGAATTATTTGTATACTTGAGTTTTGTTTTGTAGATGTTTTGGGCCAAATGTACAATCATAACTTGAAGTGTATACATATTTTTACAGTCATTACTCAGAGGCAGATTCTTGCGAAATGAAAGACCTGTAGAGGATGAGAGGCCGCCTTCGGTGGCTACAAGTGAATTAGTTCAGTTAAGGCAACGCCACACAGTCTCTGGTTTGAGGTATGAATATATTTAATCAAACCATTTATAAAGGGAATTTCAACATTGTTCCTTTTGGTAGCACTTTTCTCTTGCATAATGAGTGCCTCTGATAATTATTTATTTGTGTTATAAAAGTCTTTTGACCATTCTAAAGACTCGAACCACTTAAACTTTTGATACTAAAAGACTCTGACTATTATATATAGCTCAATATATATATATATATATATATATATATATATATATATATATATATAATGAAAGTAACATCAAATTAAACTTAGGAATAGCCGAAAAAAGCTTTCTAACTTAACCCATAGATGCTGAGATTTTTAATCTTATTCTTCCTTGGGCTTCTCAGTCTCCATCACCTAGTCTCGCAGTCCTACCATTTCACATGCATCAAATTAATCCCTTAGTTTAGTTTCCATTTGCTAACATTTGCCATTCTGGTGTCACCATACTGTTTGAACATATTTGTCTAAAGGTTTCTTCTGTTGTTATGATGGTATGAGGAAGTGAACCATCTGCCAGAAACTCAGTTATAAGTACAACATATCTAAAAAGAAAGAAATGTTTTATGGCTGAAATTGACATTAGTGCTAATCTAGTTACCATAAAGTTGCAATGTTCTCATTACAATGTGGGACTTTGAGCCTGCAAAATAAAAGCACTTAAACAAGTGTCGTATAACCATTCTATAATAAAATTCTATCACATTGTCACTTGGGTCATATTTGACAATTGGGTTTGGGTTTAACTAAACATTCTGATTCGCTGGTTTTTTTATTAAAAAAAATATCTTTTCTCCCCGTCTATGAATGAGTGAGTGTGTGCATGTGATTCTTAACCAGGGGGTGCGGGGTTGGTTAAATGGGTTAATTTATTATCTGATGGTTTATTTGGGTGAAATGTAGGTGTAATGAATTTTACCATATTAATCAATGATTAAATTATCTCCTAGCCCTAGGTTATTATTTTCCTCATAACTACCTCCTAGGTTTAGCTCAATTATGTAACAACTTTTATAAACATTTTTACTTTTGTGTAATAATGTAGTGAAAGGTAGTGTGATACATAACCAATATATTGGACTTCTGCATGCTGCGCTGCGCTTATATGTGTATTTGTTAAGACTTGTTTGTAGCATTATGTTGTGATATGGAAAATGAGTTTAACATCAGGACATAATGAAGAGAATTAACTAAAATATTGAAGTAGCAATTAAATAATGACATAAAAAGTTGTTTCTAAGAATGCATTTCAGTTATGCTGGTTGTCTATACATTAGTGCCAGATTGTTTTCAACATTCTTTGACAGACGCTTCAGTCATTTCTAGAGGTGGTGTCAACTTTTACCATGAAGAAATTTAGAAAATTGTTAGCAAGAAATGGTTAAATGTTATGAGTGGTTCAGCAGTGGGATTTTAGCTCGTCCAGGTGATCCATGTGAGAGAGATTTTCTTGGTACTTCTGTATAGAACCAAGCACAAACTCCATGCGGTAATTACTGATTAACTTATTGCTTTGGTAATGCTCAATCAGGCTCTACATAACCTTATTCACTACTCAACATTGACTTCAAGAATTACGGTTTTAGCTAAACTACTGTATAGTTCAAAGTAGTGGTCAATCCATAGACATATTGACTGATATGGCTCCACAGCAAGACTTGCAAACAATAACTGTGACATTACTTTAGTGATGTAAGAGAAGCGCAGAATCACCCTCCTTAAGTTGAGATGTATAAAACTGATGCTAAGACTGATTCAACTATTTATTTTAGGCTTGGATCTGATTTTAAAGGCTAAAATGGTGGATAAGAATATTGGGTCTGCAACTTGTAATAGGTATGGATAGGATCAGGCCCGGCTTGTTTAAGTACTTAAAACAATGAAGTTTCAGGACTGTTATGGGGAATTTGAACAAGGCTGTTTGATAAGGATGTTCAACGTTTGTGAATCACGAATTGTTTTGGTTATAAAGTTGATTATCAGATTTGAGCAAGGTGTTAATTACATAAGAATTATTTCCTCCATTTCACAAAAAGAGTTTTATTTGCTACATTTTCAAATTTTAAAGATATATTTTTGTTGTTTTTACCCCTAATTTATTGAGTGTTAGTTTAGTATTATAGCATGATATTAAAATTGTGATGGTAAGCTTGGAAGACATTATGTCATTTTATATTACCATCAAAAGAAATGGGACTCTTTTTTAGGAACAAAAAATATTGGAAGATGAGACTTTTTTTTTGGAACTGCGGGAGTAATAAAGCAAGGAAGAATTATTAATCTCATAAATCACTCTCGGAATACCGTAGGCATCTTATCTAGGGTTAGAATTGCTTCTCGCAATCCAAAGCACATATGCTGGTAGAGTTTGTACTATTTCATCAATCATCATTAGAAAATATAACTTAACTTATATGTACTTGCAGGCATCCTAAACCCATAAAACTTTCTAAACGTTAAATAAGAGAAGACCATTGGCCACTACTATGATCCATATCCAGCATATCCATGTATCACTTACTAGACTTTAAAACAATTAGAGAACTTATTACATTTTTAAAATATACATTGGAAAGACTCCAAAAACCTAAAATAAGATTAAAAAAGTTCTAATTTGACACCCCATCATCTAACGTGTTTCAAAATGGAGGCTTGAATCTTCAAAGCATCCTAGACCTAGTCATGCCTTTTGAATGCTTCTACTTGTCTCTACCACATATATTCATAATAGGTAATATTCTCAAGGTGTGGTGAGGCTGTGTTACCAGCTAACAAAATCATTACAATGTGCTATATCTAGAGTAGGTCATGATATCGGCCTTAAGACTCAGCTACCTTGCCAAAGTATCAGTGTCGGACATGCCCAACTGTTTTAATTCTTGGCTTTTGTTAATTATTTGGTAATGCCCCTTTGTCTGATTCACTAATCCTTTGATTTTACTTCAGCTGGGTGTTTGGAATATATGACAGATCTATTTTACTTTGCCTAGATCTGATTTTCCAACCTGAACTATAGTTATGTTGTTTCTTTAACTGATTTGTGTTCTTGAGAACGAACTTCCTTTTTATGGTTGTTGGTTGATGTAACCTTAATTACTCAGAAGATTTTTGATATACTTTTTCCGAAGACGTCTATATTCCTTTGGTTTGTAAGTTTTCCTTTCATTTTGTGTAAGATTTTGAAAAGAGTTGCCCAATAACATGGTGATCTCTTATCTCAACCAGGAACGGATTCCGTTCCAGATTAGAAAATATTGTTCGTGGTCAAGTAAGCAGCCATTCTGAAACCTCAGCTAACAATAACAACACTGATTATAGAAGTGATCAGACTCACACAAACCCTTCAGAGGAGGTTCAACATGAAAACAACGAGCAACCACAACTTAGGATTCAGGAAAGTGATATTCATCAGTCATCTAATAGAAATTTGGATGGCAACATAGCTGTCCAAAGTATAAATTTACAAGTTGTTGCTAGTCAAGGAGGTGACTGGCAGGAGCAAGTAATTGAAGATGATAGAGAAAACTGGCAGCAGCCAACTTTCAATGAGTTCAATGAACGGAGAGTGGGTACTGCTGTAGATATGGATGGGAGTTGGCAGGAAAATCCAGTTACCAATTGGCCCCAGGAAACATCAGGAAATGATGGAGAAGCTGGTCATGAGGGAACCCGTGAGGTTTGGCATGCGGATGCCTCTCAAGGAGCTACCGAAAATTGGTCTGAAGGACCACCATCTGATCCCCCAAGAATACGGCGTTCTGTTCCAGTTAGAAGAATTAACAGATTTCATCCTCCTGATGATGACAATGTCTACAGTATGGAACTCAGGGAACTTTTAAGCAGGTCTTAGACTTTTCTAAAAGGATATACCATCTCTGTTGTCATAGGTGTATGTGTTTGAGGTCTTTTGCTTTAAAATATTATTAAATGAGATTTTATGCTGTCTGTAGGCGAAGTGTTTCTAATCTTCTTCGTAGTGGTTTTCGTGAGAGTCTGGACCAATTAATTCAGTCATATGTGGAAAGGCAGGGTCGTACTCCCATTGACTGGGATCTGCATAGAAACTTACCTACTACTGCTTCACCAGAGCGGGATCAGGATCAGCAGAGGGATGAGCAGAACGATGATCATCATGATGCTATTGGTAGACCTTCTCTGGTACTACCATCTCCTCCAGTGCCCCCACCACAGCCTATTTGGCATCAGGATTTGCATCATTCTAGCTGGTCTCGTCATACCATGCATCGCTCAGAACTTGTAAGTGATCTTCCTATAGCACTCTCAAAAGTATAAACTTACAAAGTGGTAGTGGTTTCCTTCCTACTTCCTGAGGACATTTTCTCTTCATTCGTGTCAGGCATAACATTACCCTCCTGATATTTTTTGGTTTGAAAAGGTTGTATTAGTGTACTACAGAAAATGAGCACCTCTGCTTTGTTTAGCATATTATTTCTGGGTGCAGTTCATTTTTTATTTTGTTTCTTAATAAGTCACCGTAGAGGACCTTTACCTCCATTCATGGTAGAGTTTAGAGAATTTAGTGGACAATTAGCATGGTATGAATTATCATTTTTCTTTTAAGCCATTCTCGAAATTTTTTTACCGGGATATGGAACATGATAATTCTGTTAATATTTGAGCACTATATTCTACTTTAATGTTCACTCAAAAATAACTGTCTTTGTGTTATCAAGCCATTCAAATCTGTCAGTTTAAAATGGGAGTTTTAGAGCATTTCAGACATGCAAGTGCCATAGGGGCTTGAGCCATACATGGAATTTATCAGATTAATTATTCTGAGCACCTTTTACAGACCAATTTAAGTTCTTATCGCCACGCTTGGTGAGAGAGCAATACTCAAACCTCCATGTCTCATGATGTTGGACTCTATAACAACCTCGACTGAAAGGATCAACTTTTAATATCTTTATTTCCTATGCCTTTATGTGTCGGCCAATACATATTTGTTTCTTCATTTTGAAAGTAACTCAATGGGTTGATGGTCATTTGGTAGGAGTGGGAGATGATCAATGATTTAAGAGCAGACATGACAAGGCTTCAGCAAGGTATGAGCCACATGCAGAGGATGTTGGAGGCTTGCATGGACATGCAACTGGAGCTGCAACGCTCGGTCAGACAGGAAGTCTCTGCTGCTCTGAATCGGTCAACTGGTGGACAAGGTCTAATTAGTAATTAAATACAAGTATCCTTGTTATATTGTTGTAAGGAACATATTATTATTTAATAGGATAGAAAAATAAAGCTGATGCCTCTCCTTGAAGATTTCAGATATTTTACCTTCTGTTTCATTTACTTTCAAACCATAGTTATAAGTTATGATAACTTGGGCTATCCAGTTTAGTTTTAGAAATTGACTTAGAGTAATCATAATAAAGGAATAATATAATTACATATCTTGCAGGAGTGGTTGAGACTTCCGAGGATGGTTCTAAATGGGGTCATGTGAGGAAAGGAACATGTTGTGTTTGTTGTGATAACCAAATTGACTCTCTGCTGTACAGGTATGAGTGGTTATCCAATTATTTATGTATGCACAACTATATGTAATAGTTTTATATATATATATATAGAGAGAGAGAGAGAGCAAGGATCAAGTGCATACCTCTTATCTTACTCACCCGTGCTTACCCCCGTTTAGGCGACGGTTTTGGTCATACAACCGTCGTCTATACTTTTAGCGACGGACAACATATAGCGTCATTAAAAGTATAGACGACGGTTGTATAACCGAAACCGTCGCCTAAAGGGGGGTAAGCACGGGTGAGTAAGATAAGAGGTATGCACTTGATCATTGCCGTATATATATATATATATATATATATATATATATATATATATATATATATATATATATATATATATATACGGTAAGGATCAAGAGCATTCTCCTTAAATAACATTCCGTCTTAAATAACATTCTTTTATCAAAACGACGTAGTTTTGGAGGGACGCGGTGGCATTTTTATAAATACAATGCCACCGCGTATTTACAAAAATGTCATCGCGTCCCTCCAAAACTACGTCATTTTGATAAAAGAATGATATTTAAGACGGAATGCTATTTAAAGAGAATGCTCTTGATCCTGACCGTATATATATATATATATATATATATATATATGGAATCCCTTCCATGGCAGCCGGTTGCTATGAGAACTGTGCAACATCCCCTTTTTGGGCCGTTGATCTACTTATTGGAAGGCTGAGATTGGGATATATTAATACCAAGCCGTGACAAGCTCTACCGGTTTCTATTTAAATAAGAGGGGCCCACATTTTAACATATTGTCAGTATAGTTAAACAAAATGAATATTTAATATTAAAATATTCCGACCGGTACAAGTTGTACCGGCCTACTCTTTTTTTTACGCATTGATGCTTTATCAATTTTTAATCAAATATAAAGAGATTGCACAAAATATTAAAATATTTAAAAATATTCTGGCCGGTACAAGTTGTACCGGCCTACTTTTTTTTTAACACATTCATGCTTTATCACTTTTTAATCAAATATAAAGAGATTGCACAAAATTTATTTTGACTTACAAATATAATGTTAAAAATAAATATTAGTAATATAAAAATAAATATAATTATATTATAAATATATAAATATTAATATTATTTTTAATATTAATATATTAAAAATAAATATAATAAATATATAATTATGCAAGATATATAATTATATTAATAATAATTATGCAAGATGTAATAAAGATGTAAATATTATTAATATAAAAATAAATATAATTATATTACATCTTTATATAATTATATTTATTTATATAAAGATGTAATATAATTGTATTTATTTTTATATTAATAATATTTACCTCTTTATTACATCTTGCATAATTATTAATAATATAATTATATATCTTGCATAATTATATATATTAATATTAAAAATAATATTTATATTTATATATTTATTTATTTATAATATAATTATATTTATTTTTATATTACTAATATTTATTTTTAACATTATATTTGTAAGTCAAAATAAATTTTGTGCAATCTCTTTATATTTGATTACAAAGTGATAAAACATGAATGTGTTAAAAAAAAGAGTAGGTCGGTACAACTTGTACCGGCCGAAATATTTTAATATTAAATATTCATTTTGTTTAACTATACTGACAATATGTTAAAATGTGGGCCCCTCTTATTTAAATAGAAACCGGTAGAGCTTCTCACGGCTTGGTATTAATATATTCCAATTTCAGCCTTCCAATAAGTTGATCAACGGTCCAAAAAGGGGGTGTTGCACAGTTCTCATAACAACCGGCTGCCATGGAAGGGATCCCTATATATATATATATATATATATATATATATATATATATATATATATATATATTAAGTTTATGTGTATTTATACGATGTGGCTGTGGCATGGGTATTCAATTAGATTGTATGTAGGTGTCGTTGAGGGCACATTCATTTATATTTTACCATATGCATACACAAACTTCCAAACAAGAAATCAAAAATACTATCTTTTTTAATCTAATAAAACAAAATCAAAAATGATTCACTTGGAAACAGGAAATAGAAATGGCATGAACTTAATTCACACACAAGTCATTATAATTGGTAATTGTAATTTAAAAATGTCTGATATAAATTTGAAGTTCTTTTATTATTTGATGTGTTTATTTTATACTTATACTATGTTGATGCTCTCTCGCCCTCTTTCTGTCATTATTTTCTTCAGATGCGGTCACATGTGTACTTGTTCAAAATGTGCAAATGAGTTGGTGCGAGGTGGAGGGAAATGTCCTTTGTGCCGGGCACCAATCGTTGAGGTGATCCGAGCTTACTCCATACTGTGAAAAGATAGGGTGACAATTAAGAAAAGATAATTATTTGAAACCGAGTGAGAGATTCAGGGGAAGTATTCTATGTTCCGATAGGTCTGAAGCTCCTAAGTTTCATCTATGTAAAGTGTTTTAATCCACACGTTTTTCCAGTTATGCGTGGAACGCTGGTGCATTGTATAATTGGAATTACAAATGGTGTTTTTTGATTATTTATTCATGCGTAAATAAAATTTCAGGAAGGTTACTTCTTTTTTTCTTTCGTATTTTTGGTATTGGTAGTAGGTAGGGAACTCCAGTTACCATCGACAGAGACAGTAAATGATCGTCGTATCCTTTCACCAAGTGGAATTTTCTATATAGTATGCACAAATTGGGATTGTTGTAGCATATAATGTTGCTTTTAAGAAATGGAAGGTTTTCGACAGTCAAATGATACATGTCTATTTAATGTTTTTGAATATGACTTTAAGTACATAGTTGTTGAATCGAATGGGGAAATTTTATTAGTATTTGGATGACTAGAGTACGATTAAAAGTTTTCATTTACTAACATTGATAGTGTTTTAGGTGTCTAGATCCTTGAAAATAATAGTACAAGTTAACAACCTATATATCTATGCATGGTTTCATTAGATTTGTATGCTAGTGTGATATGTAAACTCCTCAATTTGAAATAGTAAGAAATTACATCATTTTATTCTAGTTGGTCACTTTTAGATTTTCATAGCATGCCATGATTCATTGTTTTATGCATTATTTTATAACATATCATTTTGTAAGTTAATTTTTATAGGAATACTCTTTGTAAGGAGTTCGTTCTCGTTAGTGTTTTAAATATTAAAATACTACACAAAAATATACTAAATGGTTTCATTCAAATCAATCAATGTGACAACCAAGTGGGCTATTTAAACAATAGAGTAATTTCATATATATATATATATATATATATATATAGTTGTTTATGGATTGTTAATTTGTGCTCAACATCAATACATGACATAAGTAAGAATGACTGTTGGAGAAAAGATGCCCACTATTTAATGATCTGATTATTTTATTTTTATATTTTATAAAATTAACTAAGAAAAAAATGGCACTCGATGTCATGCATAACCCCAAAACTTTTTACAAGCAATCTCACAAGACAGATTACAATTCTACTCAAAATTGTAATCGTATCAATGGTGAAAATGTGGTGTTTATATTTGAGTGGAGTGGGGTGGGGTGGGGTGGGGGTACTGAGGACTAACAGAAGTAACAGATCTATATACAAATCCATTAAAACCAGGTCCTCCGTTCAGTTGCTGCCTTCAGCTTCATTACAAGTTGTTCACGCTGAGCTTCGACCTCTGCATATTTGAGACTCATGTGAAGGTAGCGCTCACGAATTTCTATCAACTCGGTTTCGAGTAAATGCACTTTCTCTCCTTTGCTGGTTGCTTTAACTTCAGGTTTAAGTTTCTTGGTACCATTTGAATGACCAAGTGGACCCTCTGACAGCATACTGCAAACATACCATCATAAAGAAGTCAAGTAAGAACTATGAAGTACTTGTAGTTAAGTTCTAGAGTTAGAATAGATTTTGATCTTTACAGTTAAAATCATAGACTTTGTTGGCACTGCATCTACTTGAGCAGCTCATACAAAAATACATTCATAAAAAATATATTGAAGCAGAAATCATAATATGTTAGGGTGAAACTGTTGATGAATTCGTTTTCATTTTAAGACCACACTATATTTCATCTATATGCTAAATGGATTATATTGGTATGCTGGACCAAAGTTATGTGTTTTGCTGGCCTGATTGTCAATCTAAAGAGATGCTAAAAGTACATACTACAAATCATAAAAGTGGTAAGATTTCAACAGGAGTCGCTAACGGCCAGCTGTAGTTTATTTATTGAAGTTCAATTTAGACTATTGAATAATCTATCCAATATAACTCCAAACAAGAAAGTTTATTCTTTTAGTTGAGAAAGCATGAAACTGCAAGCAAAGGATGAAGAACTGAAAAAAACTTCCTGTTGAGGTTTCAGAATTTATTACTTGGAAAAATTATCTTTAGGACATGAGACTGACTCAGATTCAAACAAAGAAATTTATAGAACAAGAACATATTCCTTTTTTACTCACCTCTTTAGCTGAGCTTTATACATATCATTCGCCTCCAAGGCCTCAGCAAGTTCATTTTCAAGAAATTGGATCCTTGAAATAATATCCATTTCCGTATTAGTATTATGACTATATTGTTTATTGTTAACCTGAAAGGAAAAGGAACAGCAAGTTATGCAATGGTTAAATTCAGAAGGATTCTTATAAGAGAGAATGCTATTTCAAAAAGAACAATTATCTTCTAAAAATATTCATCAAGTGAAAAAAGATGATGCACTGAATGAGTTTTAAAAGCAACCTCTATGTGGTGGGCTACACCTTCACTGTCTTCACCTTTCGAAAACTGTTGTAACTTATCAGTCATAGATGGCATACTTTGATCCTTGCTCAGGTGATTAGTTTTATTCTCTTCCGCCTGCAACTTAAGAAACTAATGTTACAAACCAACTACTATTTAGTTATACTAAAATCAAATGATAAGAAACAAGAAAGCATCAGGCAGACCTCTGAAGGCATTAATTCTTCATGAGCAGTATTTGTATCATTTAATCTGCACAAATGATTATTTATGGAGTTTATTCCATTCTTTTGCTTCAGTTCATCTTCAAGGGCTTGAACTTTCTCAATGAATTCTTCTTTCTCCTCTTCAAGACATTTTATTCTCCACTGTAATTGGCTATTTGTCCTTTTGATTTGTTCAAGCTCATTTTTGAGCTCAGCATCCTGTGCGCATAATGCTTCTCTAGCAGTAAGATCTCCCTGCAGCAGCAGAATCTTTTCTTCTAGAGCAACATTAATGCGTCTGCAATCCTCTAATTCAGACACTGTCTTTTTCATGCTAGAGATTTTCTCAACTAATAGAATTCTCTCAGCCTTCAATTCTTTATAGTCCCCTGATACCAACTGCAATGAAGCTTCCAGCCTCTGATTCTCAAATTTCATTTCATTGAGTGAGCTCTTAAGACTTAGAACTTCATCTTGCAAAGGTGAGATTTTCTGCAGTTGAATTTTAAGGCTGGAAGTTTCTTCCACTAATTGTTGTTTTTCAAAATCAGTTTTCTTCAGTTCCAATTCAAGCGCATCAACAATGCCTTTGAGTTTTTCTTCATTACATCTGACATTTTGCAACAACTCCTGTAGCTTTTCATGGTTTTGTCTGGAAAGAGCAAGTTCCCCCATCAGATGTAGAACCTTTGAATCACATTCCATCTGGACTGTATCAAGCTTCTTCTCGGACAATTCTAATTTTCCGCTGATTTCTTGAAGAGCTGCTTCTAGCTTCACATTGCCTGCATGTAAATTACGGATTTCAAAGACAGCTTCTGAAACCCTTCTCTCCCTTTCATCATGAGATGCAGATATCTGACTACTGAGGTGTGCCACCTCTTGTTGAAGGTTCTCAACTTCAGCTGCCTTCTCCAAGTACATCTTATTCAACAAGCTCTCTCCCAGATCAAGTTTCTCTTTATGCTCGTTGTCCAGAACATGGATAGTATCAAGTTCTAAAGCTAGAGTTTTCTCTTTTAAGGCAACATCAGTCAGAATTGAGGAAAACTTTGCTTCTAAAGCCTCAATCTTCTTTGAACACCCAAAGAACCTATGTTGTGATTCCCTTAGTTCTGCTTCCAACAAGCTGCAGTGCTTCTGCAATTCTAATCTCTGTTGCCTTAGCTCTGCATTTGATTTTTGAAGGGAACTACATTCTTTGATAAGACTTTCTGCTGTAGCCTGTAATGTTGGATTTGATTTTTTCAGAAGCTCACTTTCTTCTTGTGCTTCTAACCACCGCCTTTCCATGTCTTGCAACTTGTTTCTCATATCAACTTTTTGTGCCTCCGCTTTGTTTACTAATCTGCTGATTTCATCCTGAAGATTCATAATATGAGTTTCTGAATGTTGAGTTTCTAAAAGGCTAGAGTCCCTTGCATCAGTCATATATCTTAGTTGAGCTTCTAAGCCAGATATGAGTTCTGATAATTGTACATTTTCTTCTTCCAATTTGGACATGTTGAGTTCTAATTCATGTATGCAGCTTTCTAGCTCCAGCGATTTCCTTTCAAGAAGCTTGTTGGCTGAAATATGGGATTCTGTAATACTTCTGAGCATCACCATATCATTCCTCAACATATTCAAATGTTCAAAGGTAATACTACCTTCTCTTTGCATACCTTCCATACTTCCCTCCATCTGGTTATTTAACTTTTGAAGATCAGAAACTTGAGATTTCAAGTCCCTTTGTATCAACCTTAGAGCCTCCATCTCTTCTTCCTTCAGCAAACAGTCTGCCTTAAGCTCTTCTATCTCGGATGTTTTTGCCAGAAGTTCCTTCCCCAGATCTTCAACCCTGGATTCCAATTCTTTATTCAAATTCTCAAGTCCTTGACTAGAAGACCAAAGGACATTCTCCTGCTTTTCTGCTATGGTATGGTATTTTTGGAGTTCACCGTCAAGATAACAAGCTTTATCCTTAAAAGCTTGCAACTGGAGCTCCAGGTGGTTACACTTACTTTCAAGATCATTACACCGAATCTGTAAATTGTCATCGCCAACTCCTTGAAGAATGATTTCTTTCTTCTTCATCTCTTCTTTGAGCTTCCATATTTGTGATTCAAGTTTGCTTTCCACAGATCCAAATGCACTGCGAAAATCGTCTGCTTGGCTCCCATGTGATGAAAACTTTAAAGAGGCACCACTACTTGAAACATACTTTCCAAAATCTTTCATCTTTAGTAGAAGTTCCAGGTTTTCATCTGTGAGTTCACTGCAGTCTCTCTCCAGCTCCTGAACCTTTTCCTTCAAGTATTCAATTTCTTTAATTAGAAAAAGATTGCCTCTCGTCTCAAAATCTGTTATCTTTGACTCTTGACCAATCTGAACTTTGGACAACTCTGCTTCCAAATAGACGGAGGGACATTCCGAATTCTTCTGTAATTTCTGTAACTCTTGCAGCTGGAGCTCTACGCTTGATTTGTTCTCCTGCTCGATTGGTTTGTGAATATCTGTTATAAGGTAGGCCCTTTTACTACCTTTCAAGTCTGAATCACAATAGGCCTTTCTCATTTTTCCCATTGAAACTTGATCAATAATATTTTCTCCTTCATCATCCTCATGTCCATTACACTTAATTCCTGTGCCTTCATATTTTGAATTTAGCGTCAAAAGGTTCTCAATTTCCATTTTCTGTTTCTCAGCGGTCTCCTCCATTTCCTGAAGAACAGAGACTAGCTCAAGGTTTGATTCTTGAGTTTTCTTTAACTGCAGAGCCAAATTACCATATGATTCTCTCTGAAACCTTATCTCATCTTCCAATTCCTTTTGAATTTTATCTTTGTCTAAGGCTTGAAGCCTCATATTTTCAATGTCTTCGTTTTTTTCCATTGATTTCTCTTTCAGGTGTTCGATTTCTTCTTTCAAACCATCACATTCTGTTTGTGATGCAGAAAGCTCCATATCCAGGTTTGCCAGGTGTTTGCCTTGGTCATTGAATTCTTTCCTCAAAGAATCAAGATCTAGCATTAATTTCCGAGCATTTCTTTCCCACATCATAGCTTCTGCCTTAAGTTCTTCAGTATTGAGAAAGGTTTGCGAGGAATCAGCATTCCGTAGAGGTGATGTTGCAATACTATGTGACAAGCGTCCTAAGTCTTCTTTCTGACTATAAAAATTCTTTCCTGAACCTGAAATTCCTGAATTATAAGGAGAAAGATTTGATGTAGGAGATTCGAAGACATGATAAGATCCATAAGATACACTATTTTGGGAGCCAGTTGAATCTTGTCTCCAGGTCACATTGTTCACAACACCACTTAAGTTACTTTGTGGGGAAAAACTTTCTCTGCCTAAAGAATCCTCAGAGTCAAAGCTAGGATGTGAACCCAATGCAGAGAAACTTGTCTCCTATTGCAACAAGAAAACAAGTGTTAGCTACATGAGGGAAGCCCAAAGACCAAGGAGTATAGTTATTCAAAGTATGTTGCAAGAGCATATGCGGAAACAATACCAGACACCTCCTTAACATATAACTTCAATATCAAAAAGCTGTGAAATGTAAAGCAAGAGTTATATAATACACTGTCTAGTTGCTCCTATAATGTAGCTTACTAAACTGTACAAATGTGCTAATTGCCGACCATGGTTAAAAAATGGAAAAGTAAATTTCCTTGGGCAGGGGATTACATAAGAAGGTTCTCTATTAACATTGCCACAATAGAAACAAGCAAGTTGTGATTGGCCCCCATGGGAACACAAATCATGGTCTGTGTTCCAAATGCCATTTCTCACATATTAACTGAAACATTTTCCTTCTGAAGTCTATATCTTAAAAAGATCTAGAAAGGTTTGACAGCGGATTTATTATAATCTAGATATGCCAACTGAGAGGCTCGGGGGGGGGGGGGGGCGTAGTTGCCCCAAATTTCCTGGAAGATATTTTTTCTGATTATTCAGAATAATAATAATAATAATAATAATAATAATAATAATAATAATAATAATAATAATAATAATAATAAGGTTAACTCCATGATTAAGTTGTCAAATTTTTTTCTTAATACAAGATGGACCCAGCATAAAAGTTCTTATATTTACAACTTCTTGACCCCGACTTCTCATAATTTATAACAGTAACCTTGTCATCACGATTTCTATAGAACCAAATATCACTAAGTTCTCCTAATGTGCCCATTAAGTAGATATTCAGATATTACCAAGTGCACCAAGAAACTTCAACCAAAAAGTAAAGCAAAGATTCAAGCATACAATATATCTGTGAAGCATAAAACCTAACTTTCTAATAAAAACTAGGACATTGGCATCACAAGGACACATTGAAGTTTATGTTAGTGGTAGTTATATGAAAAAGTTTTGTATGATACGTGAGCCTAATAATCTGCACCTTGGAATGAAAATTTGTAGTCTATGAATCATAAGTCAATTGTTACCCATGCTATTTCGATAAAGGCACAGCAAGGTCATGATACAGAACAGTGTTCAGTTTGTATAGATTTTAGGCACATAAGCCTCAATTATGATGAATCTATACCTCTTTTTTTTTGATAATGTGGAGTATCCGGTCCGTAGTCTGACTAATCTCCCCACCCCGAGTTAGTATTTTCATACGGGCTTGCGCCCGCGTCCCCATGGCCCCATGACCATTTTATTGGCTTGACAAATTGGAGCTGGTGGTATTCGAACCCAAGATATCCGAGTCTACGGCTCGTCCCGAGATCTCATTTGAGATCCACTGCGCCAACTGTCGGAGTTAATAAATCTATACCTCCAATATTCAGCCCTTGGCTAAAACTATAGTGTCTTTCTTTTGCCAGTAACATGGTGAAACTTATCGTATACAATAGAAACTTTTTGATAATTTCTATTAATTGTTCATAAATATACATACACATACTACGAAAAAAGGAATATCATTTTCACAAGATCTTTGGATAGTTCCACAAGTTCTATCTCACATGAACAATAAGTGGGTCCCGCACTCATGCAAGAGAGAGAGAGAAGCTTGTGAAACTATGAAAATGGCTTGAGAAAATAGCAATTCCCACTATATATGCCAATGATGTAACACCCCCTTCCCGAAAAGGAAAGGGAGGTCACGTGCAAAGCACAACAAACCTCAAAATAGTAAACAGAACGCTAATAACTTTAAAATATGTAATAATGATATCCACCAATGAAGTACTAATTATAATTCTCCAACTAGAGTCAAAATAATCAAAACTTAAAAATCGAAACAACCTAGATTGATGGTCAAAGACAACTCTCTCATTACACTAGCCCTGAATCACCCCTGCAAACCTGCCGGAAGAAAAACACAGCATGAGCCAATTGCCCAGTACGGATATAAAGATACAAAAGATATACAACTGAAATACGAAATCAACATAGACAAAATATTACCTCTGACAAAAATAAAACTCCAAAGATCTGAATAGAATATATTTGAACCAACAGGAATAACGAAACAAACAGAGTAAAGAAAATAATGAACTGAAATAACTAACCCAATTAATTGAAAGGAGACGAAACGAACTGAAACGAAACGAACAAAACTAATACCATAAAATAATAGGCTGAAACAAATGGCTGAGGTTATTTCATACCGATTGAGCTCAGAAATATATCTTGTCACACAGACAAGTCAAAACAATGCCACACAGGCAAGTCAAAATAATGCCACACAGGCAAGTCAAATGATGCCACACAGGCAAGTCAAAACAATGCCACACAGGCAAGTCAAAATAATGCCACACAGACAAGTCAAATGATGCCACACAGGCAAGTCAAAATAATGCCACACAGGCAAATCACACATTGGACCGCGAATCCAATGTATGCAAATCGGATAGGTGTGTTTGGCACAACATCACCAATCCGCAGAACAGAAAACTAGGGTTAACCCATACGCCTCCCACAACAAAACACCAAATGGCCCACTTACTCTGGAGCCCAAAACGGAGACGCCGTGGACTAATCACACCGCCACGGAAAGTGTCATGTCTCTCGTGCCAAGACGACATGCCTGTGGTACCCCCACAGGTGGTTATAGCTCAGGTATACCCTACGGTATATTCTAACAAAAATATCATGTCACAACACATGCGACACAATTTTTATAAAAAGGGTTCTATATGTACATGTTGAACCAAATCAAATTCTAATCACAAAGTCTCAAAAGAAGGTAGCAACATGTACCGCTCTACAATTATTAAAAATAAATACTAAACATGATATCCTAATTCAAAGAGTACAAATACGAGTCCAAGGTGTCAACTCCAAAATGAAACAAATATATGAATTTCACAAGAAATAATTATGTGAAATAATAACAGAATTTTGAAATAAGGGACAAAACGAACAAATCAAATTTAACAAGAATGTCGCTGAAAGAGTACGGAATCCGTACCTGATACTTCCAAACCATTTATAGCATACTCCACAAAATCTTATCCTCAATTGTCAACGATATCAAATACGAAACGTTATTCACCACCTAAACATATTCACCTCAAATTAAATATAATCCAACTCATAAACTCCAAAATAATTTGTTATCCATTCAAGGTACATTTAATCATCACCTTAAATCAATTATTAATATTCCAAAATTTATATTCTAAAAATGACTCGTTAAATTCCTTCTGTTCGAACTAATAATAAAATAAAATTTTATTACAAATCTAACCATTACTAACATAATATTAACTAATTTTATTAAATAATATTTTTTTATAATATTAACAAATAAACGAATTCGATTTGAATTAATATACAAAACTTTCAGTACAATTTCTAAATATAACATAATAATTAGTTATTTATTAAGCTAGTATACTAATCTTATCACCCCACTGCCATTCGAAATTAGATTGCTAAGAAACAAAATATCTAAGCTTACATATTATATTCTAATAAACAAAAACAACATATCTACATATATATATATATATATAATGATAGTAGTAATAGGCCACCTGACATGTTCATTATATATATACCCACTTCCTATAGCCACCTTAATCAATTTCGGTAATCACTTTGCAAAAGTACTATGCATATAAAATATATTTTTAAACTTTCTTATGAATTAGTGAACTTCCAACAAAATAGATCTAATAGCTTAAAAAAAAATAATAACTTACTAATTGGATATTGCAAAATTTAAAGGTTGATGAATTTTCTTCTCTTTTTTTTGTGCCGCCATTGCTCTCCCTTCTTTTCTCTCTCTTCGTAGTAGAGGTTGCGCCTTTTTTTCAGTCAGTTATGAGAGGTATGTGAGATAGATTAGGGTTTAAATATTTATTAACCTATCTTATTAACTCTCCTAATTTTAATAGAATTTTAATATTATCCAAATACAAATTAGACCCAATTAGTATAAAAGTCCAAATTAATGTAATCACCTACTTATTATAAGCCACACAAATTAAATACAATTTGATCCAAACATAATAAAAGCCCAATTAAAAATATGAATTTAAATATTTTTTATTTTTATTTTTATTTTTTTTACCGGGTATTACATCACCTACCCCTTAAAAGAATTCCGTCCCCGGAATTAAAAGAATGAACGTATCTAATTATCAAAAGATGTGGATACTCCGCTCGAATAGACTCTTCTATCTCCCAAGTAGCTTCCCGCTCCGAATAATTTTACCACAAGACTTTAACAAAGGAATTATCTTCCTCAAATTTAATTTAAACAGTTATTTAATTATCTACTAAACGAATTTAATTTTTCAAACAAAACAAGGAAGAAAAGAGGGAAACAAAATTATTTATCTTTTTCAATTTAAATACAATTGTATACAATAAAATTAGTTAATATTTAATAAAAAAAATATTGGTTATTACATTTTTCACCCCTTAAAAATAATTCCGTCCTCGGAATTCAAATAAGCTACAAAAATAAATAAATAAATTTAGCTACAACGTAGCGCCACCATTTGTAATGATCAACGCGGATAAGTCCATCAGTCCACACAATTGTCCACGTACTCGTAAAAGATTCGTCAGCCATCGTGGCAAGCCTTGGTAAGGTTCTTCGCGTTGCATCAAATTAGATCGCATGATCCACCGTTGGTGCGGCTGTCGCTAATATCTTTGAGTTTCATTCTTGCAAACGTACGTACTCTTCGGAACATAATTCGAAATCACAAAAAAAAAAAATTCCTTCATCTAAATACGATTCGAATACCCAAAATATTTAAAATTATTTTTAATTCGTAAAACGTTTATATTCCACACATGACAAAGATCTAACAAATTATTTTTATTTACTTTACATAAATTCAAGCAAAACTCTAAAGACATCGGATAAACAAAACAATTATGCAAACTATATTACCAACTTTCCCCAAGTCCTCAAGATTTTCAAAATATCTCGTCCTCAAGAGCTTCAAAATATCTCATCCTCAATTTGAACTATTCATCAAATAATATTACACCAAAGTATATACTACTAATATCTCTTTATCACAAACTCTCCTAAGTCCTTAAGAGTTTCAAAATATCATAACCTCAAATCAAATTAATTCTCAAATATTATAATACCAAAATATACTACTAAAATCTCTTTATCACCATATCCAACTCCAAGTCACATATTCTACTATCTGCATAAGCGAACTACAACCATTTAAGATCTCTCATAATCAGTTGAATTTCATCACTCATTATATATATCTAATCATTCATTGAATCAACCATTCTCTTAATGCAAATCTTAACCCAACAAATTTCAATGTCTCCCCATACTATCACAAAAAAAAGTTCATAGAACATAACTTCAATATCTTACTAGAAAAATAGCCATAAAATTGATCATTAACTCCAAATGATTAAACTAATTACCTCGAATATCAACAACTCAAATTACAAAAAAAAAATCCTCTATACTTAATAATTTTCACTTTATCATAGTATGCCATCAATACACAAACCTCAAATTATCCACAAGCTTAACATAAATCAGAACCTAACTCAAATCAAATCCTCAATTCAACGATCATAATAATTGATACCTGAAAAAACTCTAACAAATAATTCTCCAATATAAAATATTCGCTGATATAAGTGCTCATATCATAATCGCATCTCATATAATATCGTTTCTTATCTGCACAAAGTATAGCTTTATTCACCTCAATGATTAAATCACAATTCTTACCTAATATCATTACTCAATCACCTTAATAAATTATTCCACTTTCCTCCAATCAAATATAAATCGAAAAGAAATCGACAATTGGTCAAAATAGAGACCAACCAAACAAATTAAAGAACAAAATTGAACCAAACTCCTACGTCTACCCAATGGTTTACCCACAACTCACAGGTCAAACCTAAATAGGTTTTCTACAAGAAAAAACCTAAGCTCTGATACCATCTCTGTAACACCCCCTTCCCGAAAAGAAAAGGGAGGTCACGTGCAAAGCACAACAAACCTCAAAATAGTAAACAGAACGCTAATAACTTTAAAATATGTAATAATGATATCCACCAATGAAGTACTAATTATAATTCTCCAACTAGAGTCAAAATAATCAAAACTTAAAAATCGAAACAACCTAGATTGATGGTCAAAGACAACTCTCTCATTACACTAGCCCTGAATCACCCCTGCAAACCTGCCGGAAGAAAAACACAGCATGAGCCAATTGCCCAGTACGGATATAAAGATACAAAAGATATACAACTGAAATACGAAATCAACATAGACAAAATATTACCTCTGACAAAAATAAAACTCCAAAGATCTGAATAGAATATATTTGAACCAACAGGAATAACGAAACAAACAGAGTAAAGAAAATAATGAACTGAAATAACTAACCCAATTAATTGAAAGGAGACGAAACGAACTGAAACGAAACGAACAAAACTAATACCATAAAATAATAGGCTGAAACAAATGGCTGAGGTTATTTCATACCGATTGAGCTCAGAAATATATCTTGTCACACAGACAAGTCAAAACAATGCCACACAGGCAAGTCAAAATAATGCCACACAGGCAAGTCAAATGATGCCACACAGGCAAGTCAAAACAATGCCACACAGGCAAGTCAAAATAATGCCACACAGACAAGTCAAATGATGCCACACAGGCAAGTCAAAATAATGCCACACAGGCAAATCACACATTGGACCGCGAATCCAATGTATGCAAATCGGATAGGTGTGTTTGGCACAACATCACCAATCCGCAGAACAGAAAACTAGGGTTAACCCATACGCCTCCCACAACAAAACACCAAATGGCCCACTTACTCTGGAGCCCAAAACGGAGACGCCGTGGACTAATCACACCGCCACGGAAAGTGTCATGTCTCTCGTGCCAAGACGACATGCCTGTGGTACCCCCACAGGTGGTTATAGCTCAGGTATACCCTACGGTATATTCTAACAAAAATATCATGTCACAACACATGCGACACAATTTTTATAAAAAGGGTTCTATATGTACATGTTGAACCAAATCAAATTCTAATCACAAAGTCTCAAAAGAAGGTAGCAACATGTACCGCTCTACAATTATTAAAAATAAATACTAAACATGATATCCTAATTCAAAGAGTACAAATACGAGTCCAAGGTGTCAACTCCAAAATGAAACAAATATATGAATTTCACAAGAAATAATTATGTGAAATAATAACAGAATTTTGAAATAAGGGACAAAACGAACAAATCAAATTTAACAAGAATGTCGCTGAAAGAGTACGGAATCCGTACCTGATACTTCCAAACCATTTATAGCATACTCCACAAAATCTTATCCTCAATTGTCAACGATATCAAATACGAAACGTTATTCACCACCTAAACATATTCACCTCAAATTAAATATAATCCAACTCATAAACTCCAAAATAATTTGTTATCCATTCAAGGTACATTTAATCATCACCTTAAATCAATTATTAATATTCCAAAATTTATATTCTAAAAATGACTCGTTAAATTCCTTCTGTTCGAACTAATAATAAAATAAAATTTTATTACAAATCTAACCATTACTAACATAATATTAACTAATTTTATTAAATAATATTTTTTTATAATATTAACAAATAAACGAATTCGATTTGAATTAATATACAAAACTTTCGGTACAATTTCTAAATATAACATAATAATTAGTTATTTATTAAGCTAGTATACTAATCTTATCACCCCACTGCCATTCGAAATTAGATTGCTAAGAAACAAAATATCTAAGCTTACATATTATATTCTAATAAACAAAAACAACATATCTACATATATATATATATATATATATAATGATAGTAGTAATAGGCCACCTGACATGTTCATTATATATATACCCACTTCCTATAGCCACCTTAATCAATTTCGGTAATCACTTTGCAAAAGTACTATGCATATAAAATATATTTTTAAACTTTCTTATGAATTAGTGAACTTCCAACAAAATAGATCTAATAGCTTAAAAAAAAATAATAACTTACTAATTGGATATTGCAAAATTTAAAGGTTGATGAATTTTCTTCTCTTTTTTTTGTGCCGCCATTGCTCTCCCTTCTTTTCTCTCTCTTCGTAGTAGAGGTTGCGCCTTTTTTTTCAGTCAGTTATGAGAGGTATGTGAGATAGATTAGGGTTTAAATATTTATTAACCTATCTTATTAACTCTCCTAATTTTAATAGAATTTTAATATTATCCAAATACAAATTAGACCCAATTAGTATAAAAGTCCAAATTAATGTAATCACCTACTTATTATAAGCCACACAAATTAAATACAATTTGATCCAAACATAATAAAAGCCCAATTAAAAATATGAATTTAAATATTTTTTATTTTTATTTTTATTTTTTTTACCAGGTATTACATCACCTACCCCTTAAAAGAATTCCGTCCCCGGAATTAAAAGAATGAACGTATCTAATTATCAAAAGATGTGGATACTCCGCTCGAATAGACTCTTCTATCTCCCAAGTAGCTTCCCGCTCCGAATAATTTTACCACAAGACTTTAACAAAGGAATTATCTTCCTCAAATTTAATTTAAACAGTTATTTAATTATCTACTAAACGAATTTAATTTTTCAAACAAAACAAGGAAGAAAAGAGGGAAACAAAATTATTTATCTTTTTCAATTTAAATACAATTGTATACAATAAAATTAGTTAATATTTAATAAAAAAAATATTGGTTATTACATTTTTCACCCCTTAAAAATAATTCCGTCCTCGGAATTCAAATAAGCTACAAAAATAAATAAATAAATTTAGCTACAACGTAGCGCCACCATTTGTAATGATCAACGCGGATAAGTCCATCAGTCCACACAATTGTCCACGTACTCGTAAAAGATTCGTCAGCCATCGTGGCAAGCCTTGGTAAGGTTCTTCGCGTTGCATCAAATTAGATCGCATGATCCACCGTTGGTGCGGCTGTCGCTAATATCTTTGAGTTTCATTCTTGCAAACGTACGTACTCTTCGGAACATAATTCGAAATCACAAAAAAAAAAAATTCCTTCATCTAAATACGATTCGAATACCCAAAATATTTAAAATTATTTTTAATTCGTAAAACGTTTATATTCCACACATGACAAAGATCTAACAAATTATTTTTATTTACTTTACATAAATTCAAGCAAAACTCTAAAGACATCGGATAAACAAAACAATTATGCAAACTATATTACCAACTTTCCCCAAGTCCTCAAGATTTTCAAAATATCTCGTCCTCAAGAGCTTCAAAATATCTCATCCTCAATTTGAACTATTCATCAAATAATATTACACCAAAGTATATACTACTAATATCTCTTTATCACAAACTCTCCTAAGTCCTTAAGAGTTTCAAAATATCATAACCTCAAATCAAATTAATTCTCAAATATTATAATACCAAAATATACTACTAAAATCTCTTTATCACCATATCCAACTCCAAGTCACATATTCTACTATCTGCATAAGCGAACTACAACCATTTAAGATCTCTCATAATCAGTTGAATTTCATCACTCATTATATATATCTAATCATTCATTGAATCAACCATTCTCTTAATGCAAATCTTAACCCAACAAATTTCAATGTCTCCCCATACTATCACAAAAAAAAGTTCATAGAACATAACTTCAATATCTTACTAGAAAAATAGCCATAAAATTGATCATTAACTCCAAATGATTAAACTAATTACCTCGAATATCAACAACTCAAATTACAAAAAAAAATCCTCTATACTTAATAATTTTCACTTTATCATAGTATGCCATCAATACACAAACCTCAAATTATCCACAAGCTTAACATAAATCAGAACCTAACTCAAATCAAATCCTCAATTCAACGATCATAATAATTGATACCTGAAATAACTCTAACAAATAATTCTCCAATATAAAATATTCGCTGATATAAGTGCTCATATCATAATCGCATCTCATATAATATCGTTTCTTATCTGCACAAAGTATAGCTTTATTCACCTCAATGATTAAATCACAATTCTTACCTAATATCATTACTCAATCACCTTAATAAATTATTCCACTTTCCTCCAATCAAATATAAATCGAAAAGAAATCGACAATTGGTCAAAATAGAGACCAACCAAACAAATTAAAGAACAAAATTGAACCAAACTCCTACGTCTACCCAATGGTTTACCCACAACTCACAGGTCAAACCTAAATAGGTTTTCTACAAGAAAAAACCTAAGCTCTGATACCATCTCTGTAACACCCCCTTCCCGAAAAGAAAAGGGAGGTCACGTGCAAAGCACAACAAACCTCAAAATAGTAAACAGAACGCTAATAACTTTAAAATATGTAATAATGATATCCACCAATGAAGTACTAATTATAATTCTCCAACTAGAGTCAAAATAATCAAAACTTAAAAATCGAAACAACCTAGATTGATGGTCAAAGACAACTCTCTCATTACACTAGCCCTGAATCACCCCTGCAAACCTGCCGGAAAAAAAACACAGCATGAGCCAATTGCCCAGTACGGATATAAAGATACAAAAGATATACAACTGAAATACGAAATCAACATAGACAAAATATTACCTCTGACAAAAATAAAACTCCAAAGATCTGAATAGAATATATTTGAACCAACAGGAATAACGAAACAAACAGAGTAAAGAAAATAATGAACTGAAATAACTAACCCAATTAATTGAAAGGAGACGAAACGAACTGAAACGAAACGAACAAAACTAATACCATAAAATAATAGGCTGAAACAAATGGCTGAGGTTATTTCATACCGATTGAGCTCAGAAATATATCTTGTCACACAGACAAGTCAAAACAATGCCACACAGGCAAGTCAAAATAATGCCACACAGGCAAGTCAAATGATGCCACACAGGCAAGTCAAAACAATGCCACACAGGCAAGTCAAAATAATGCCACACAGACAAGTCAAATGATGCCACACAGGCAAGTCAAAATAATGCCACACAGGCAAATCACACATTGGACCGCGAATCCAATGTATGCAAATCGGATAGGTGTGTTTGGCACAACATCACCAATCCGCAGAACAGAAAACTAGGGTTAACCCATACGCCTCCCACAACAAAACACCAAATGGCCCACTTACTCTGGAGCCCAAAACGGAGACGCCGTGGACTAATCACACCGCCACGGAAAGTGTCATGTCTCTCGTGCCAAGACGACATGCCTGTGGTACCCCCACAGGTGGTTATAGCTCAGGTATACCCTACGGTATATTCTAACAAAAATATCATGTCACAACACATGCGACACAATTTTTATAAAAAGGGTTCTATATGTACATGTTGAACCAAATCAAATTCTAATCACAAAGTCTCAAAAGAAGGTAGCAACATGTACCGCTCTACAATTATTAAAAATAAATACTAAACATGATATCCTAATTCAAAGAGTACAAATACGAGTCCAAGGTGTCAACTCCAAAATGAAACAAATATATGAATTTCACAAGAAATAATTATGTGAAATAATAACAGAATTTTGAAATAAGGGACAAAACGAACAAATCAAATTTAACAAGAATGTCGCTGAAAGAGTACGGAATCCGTACCTGATACTTCCAAACCATTTATAGCATACTCCACAAAATCTTATCCTCAATTGTCAACGATATCAAATACGAAACGTTATTCACCACCTAAACATATTCACCTCAAATTAAATATAATCCAACTCATAAACTCCAAAATAATTTGTTATCCATTCAAGGTACATTTAATCATCACCTTAAATCAATTATTAATATTCCAAAATTTATATTCTAAAAATGACTCGTTAAATTCCTTCTGTTCGAACTAATAATAAAATAAAATTTTATTACAAATCTAACCATTACTAACATAATATTAACTAATTTTATTAAATAATATTTTTTTATAATATTAACAAATAAACGAATTCGATTTGAATTAATATACAAAACTTTCGGTACAATTTCTAAATATAACATAATAATTAGTTATTTATTAAGCTAGTATACTAATCTTATCACCCCACTGCCATTCGAAATTAGATTGCTAAGAAACAAAATATCTAAGCTTACATATTATATTCTAATAAACAAAAACAACATATCTACATATATATATATATATATATATATAATGATAGTAGTAATAGGCCACCTGACATGTTCATTATATATATACCCACTTCCTATAGCCACCTTAATCAATTTCGGTAATCACTTTGCAAAAGTACTATGCATATAAAATATATTTTTAAACTTTCTTATGAATTAGTGAACTTCCAACAAAATAGATCTAATAGCTTAAAAAAAAATAATAACTTACTAATTGGATATTGCAAAATTTAAAGGTTGATGAATTTTCTTCTCTTTTTTTTGTGCCGCCATTGCTCTCCCTTCTTTTCTCTCTCTTCGTAGTAGAGGTTGCGCCTTTTTTTTCAGTCAGTTATGAGAGGTATGTGAGATAGATTAGGGTTTAAATATTTATTAACCTATCTTATTAACTCTCCTAATTTTAATAGAATTTTAATATTATCCAAATACAAATTAGACCCAATTAGTATAAAAGTCCAAATTAATGTAATCACCTACTTATTATAAGCCACACAAATTAAATACAATTTGATCCAAACATAATAAAAGCCCAATTAAAAATATGAATTTAAATATTTTTTATTTTTATTTTTATTTTTTTTACCAGGTATTACATCACCTACCCCTTAAAAGAATTCCGTCCCCGGAATTAAAAGAATGAACGTATCTAATTATCAAAAGATGTGGATACTCCGCTCGAATAGACTCTTCTATCTCCCAAGTAGCTTCCCGCTCCGAATAATTTTACCACAAGACTTTAACAAAGGAATTATCTTCCTCAAATTTAATTTAAACAGTTATTTAATTATCTACTAAACGAATTTAATTTTTCAAACAAAACAAGGAAGAAAAGAGGGAAACAAAATTATTTATCTTTTTCAATTTAAATACAATTGTATACAATAAAATTAGTTAATATTTAATAAAAAAAATATTGGTTATTACAAATGATCCATAGGCAAAGTTGGCTATAAAGTGTTAAGTGACCAACCTATCTTGTACCATCCATTCTCAAATTCAATGGACACAATTTTAAAAAAGAAAGGAGTTGTATGCCCCTCAAAATAAATTTGTATCTCTCCATCTTCACCATAATGGTGAGGAGCATAATAGTGCTCAGTGTCGATGGTTGATTTTTTTATTATGGAATTGTTATTTTCACCAGAGAAATTTGATATTTCCACAAGTTCAAACTCACACCAATGTCTTGTGTATATATACATACAGAGAGAGAGAGAGAGTGGGATGGGAGTGGGAGTGAGAGTGGGAGTGGGAGTGAGAGTGGGAGAGAGAGAGAGAGTGAGAAAGCATACCAACATCTATCATTAGTTGTTCACATGTTGGACAGTCTCTATAAAGTGTAGGGCTTGACAAAGATAAAGAATTTTTATACTATAAATACATCAAATATTGTTTCTTTGATAGAACCCAATTCTCTGGAATGTCTGTGCCCACAGGTGAGCGAGGTGGGCATGTCTCCCACTTAGAAACTTTAGTGCTTCGAAATTTTGGCATATTAAACAGCCTAATTTAATGATTCTATTTTCCTCACATGATAGTAATAAAAAAATTAGATTAATCATTCATAATAAAGAAAAATTTATAAATATTAAAATATATATACTACTACTATTAATGACATAAAGCAATACAATTCTCTTTAACAAAAAAGTGAAAACTAAAGAAAAATTATATAGAATAGAGACAAAAACAGTAAGGGTGGGAGACCTAATTTTGCCCCCTGCCAGAAAGGGGAAAATAAGTACACCTCATGGATCTACCATTGAGAGCATGCTAAAGATATAGTAGATTCATCATCTTATTACTGGATTTTCAACTTTCAGAGTCCCAGACAAGCCTGAAATAAAGTCAGGTGTCCCTTGCATTTGAAACAGAAACAGAAAAAAGAGAAAGACATGTTATACTTCCTAAACAAATTAGCCTGAAATAACCAGGACCATTCAGGTAAAAAAGAGTAAAAAGATAGGAAAGAAAGATTATGCCTTAGCACATAGTCGAAAGCAGAAATAAGTCTAGTTAGATGCGACAGGATGACAATAAACCTCATAATGAAAGAGTTAGATTGAAATACCCTGCTACCATGTTCCCCTGGATGAGTTAGGTTACTAGAGGAAGAACAGAAACTCTTGGAGAATGTATGATTGGACACATCTGATCTGTTATCTATGTCATCATTATCTGTGTTTACATCAGTAAATGAATTCATGGCTTCATTCCTGAAAACATGCAGGAAATGTACAAACCTCAATTCCTAGATAAAAGAAAATTGAAATAAAAGATAATGCTAAATATCATGTTGATGGACAAACCTCAGTTTTGTTCTTGGTGCTACGCACTGAACTTCAACCTAAAGAGAGATTTGTATAGCAGGTGAAGGTTCACATATGAGAAGTACTCAAACAAACAAAATATCATCAAGCAAATAGACAGCTAACAAATAAACGGTAGGATCACATGGAACAACAATGTAAATAGTGATAATGAAAAATTTAGGTGTAGCCTTAGTAATATCATCTCAAGTAAATAGATGAACCCTTGAGTTATTGAAGTTCAACGTGAAGTTAACAAATTCTTTTCAACAAACAAACTATCCTATATTTTCAAATGATTGTGGCATTTGTAAAATATATTATTACTATGTAGTATTGTCCAATAACTCTTAGTAACTATATTCATTATATAGTCAGTGGGGAATTAGATCTTCAGTGGAATAGGTTTGATTTGAATTTGCAATGCTTTTCTTTCTTGGAGAGGGAGAGAGATTTTAGGAGAAACCAAGACAAAGACCGACTCATTGCAGTAAAGAAACAAATCTCATAAAACTTTGCGCGTCTGATGTATACCAACCTATATGGAAATAATAAGAAAAGGTTAGCTCTATCCTTGTCATATGATGTGGACAATTAGTTACCAGACCTGGACTGAGCTTAAGCTAAAGTTAAATTGATTTGATGAGTAATAGAAGTGAAAAGTTGCTTTCCAACAACAAGGTTTGTGCACAACAATACTCCTGAATACTATAAATTCATAAATAAAGAGAGAATCGGAAAAGAGAATGTGACATCTCACCCTTAAAGAGGGAAAAACTTTAGAAACATGTCACCCTTTGACTAGCTATCAAATGCTCCTACACTCACATGAATACATACCCCATCATTACATCATTGCAACAGAAAGTTACAATAATAAACAGAGGGTTTTAATTCAGATGAAGAAGTCGATCAAAGTTCAATTGAAATTATCTGGAATGAATAAGATTCAATTCCTCGTAACTGATTGTAAAAGAAATTAAGAACAATACCAGAGGCTATTACATACTGTTTTATCAGGAGAAACAAGTCACTTGAGTATGTCAAAAGTTAAATGAATCTCCGTTTGGAGCTAGGAATACGTTTGTTGAAAGTGTATATAAAATGGAGCCCGGCGAATATGAGCTTGCCCACTGTCCATTCAGTTCACAATTTTACATTCTTAACAGAATATAATTTTTATCACCAAGATACACTAATAATGTGATCCACAATAGCAATTAATAACAAAGCAATTAATAACAAATTCTGGAGGCATTGAAGATGACTCACTTGTACAATCGTCCCATGGTTGCATTTCTGCAAAGGTAATGAAACATGAGCAGAAACTTTTGAACTCATGTGACCAGCCAGATTGATTGTAGCCTCTCCAAGGATACTGGATCTAGCTGATCCCTACCATAAGCATGCCATTAGAAGGGCAAGTAGAGAGAGAGAGAGAGAAATAATTGTTTGTAGACAGGTTAAATTGTCAGGCTAAAAGAGATAACAAGACATCTAATTAATATAAATAGGTATCAGACCATGGTAACAAGAAGTTTGAAGAGACATTGCTCAAGATCTTTTGAAGCATCATCTCGTGAAATCCAAATTGACTCCGACAAAGTCTCAGTCCAACGACAGTTTCCATTCCGCACCAATGCTTTCCCTGATTTGCTTATAGTTTTCCCTGTTTTTGCAGAGATAAGAGACAAAGAAAGCTTATCCCATCCTTTAGGTACCTGAAAGTGAAAATTTGAAGTGTACAAAACGCAAAACCAGAAGTACTCAGAGAAATAAGAAAGCCTTTAAAAAAATAGTAAGTATTAACTACTTGGCAACAATTCTGGGGCAAAGGAAAAAAATAATTAAGCAGCTTAAGCGAGTCTATAACTAGAAATCTATCCATAAATTCCTTCAATTATTTACAGCCAATTCTTTAATAGTTAATAATCATAGAAGTTGAAATTATTTTAATTTATATAAGTACTAGTTTGTTTTTCTATTCATGATTCTAGTTGAGCAAAAAGATTCCGATATTCAAATATCCTACCATACAAATAATGACCATGCATACATATGCTGAACAAAAGATTCCTATATTCATATAATTAGTTCTGCACAATGCCCTCATATTATGGTTAAGTCGTGTAGTTGCTTCAGAATTCAGATCCCATGATGGGCATAAGACAACCATTAGTAATCATTCGAGAGAGATGAGGATTTTTTATTTTTTTTTATTTAATAAAAGAAGAAATTTTATTAATAGAAAAAAAAAGATACAATAAGTGGGGGAACAAGAAGTTCACCCTCAGCAGACTATAAAAACAAAAACAAAAGAGCACTTAAAAAAAGTGCAGCCAGCAAATTAGTCACCAAGATGCTTCTAAAAGCCTCCATAGCAAAGAGATGCAAGAAAAATAACCCTATCATTAATAGCTTAAAAGATAAGAGAGATGAAGAATATTAAACAAAAACGTATGCAATTTTTTAGCCATTTCCCAATGTTCTTCAACTTGGTGATCAGAAGATCCTATTGGTTAAGTCACAAACCTTATCTATACAGATAAGGGAGTATGTGTAATATAGATGTGGGCTACTAATCTTAGCAAGTGGTTCCAGCAGTAAGACTATTCCGCAAGTTGCTAAGGAGGATCAAGACCCTCAGTTTAACTTTGACAAATGACTTGAGGGATCTCCACTGATGTAGCTGTTTTGTGCTATCCGTGTGGATATTCTTCCTAGTTAAAGTTTTCTGATTCTCAATTATTTGATGTTCACTTTCGTTGCCCTCCCCTTCTCTCTCAAACTATGCCGATCAAATGCAAGGTACTTCTTTTAAGGCTGACTTTGAAGTAAAAGGCAGCTGCCTAGTCCAATAATGTGACCATTTTTCCTAGAAAAGATTATCGGTCTAATATTTCCATATAGATTGCAAGACATTGGTAGAATCTTCAATATCAGCAAGGGTGCAATAAAACAACCCGGGTCAAATCCCGAGTCTGGAACAAATCTTGAGTCAAATCTCAAGTCCGAATCGAACCAAATCCATCAAAATAAGGCTTCAAACTACTGGCCCAATAGTATCTTCTTGAGTCATCTTAGCCCACCACAGGCTCCCAAAAGATCATAACTTGAAGGTACTATTGGTAGTAACTTATTTCCTTATATGCAGACAAATTTTTTCCTTATCTTTCGATGTGAGACTGGGGTGTTACAAACTCCCCCACTTAAATTTCTGACGTTCCCGTCAGAACCGATCACACACGGCCTAAAGATCTTTGCCTCTCTAGCCATTGTGGGATAATACCGGCTGGCTTCGTGTCCCCACCTCCGGACCTCTATCTCTCCATTGTGAGATAATACCACCAGCCTTCGTGTCCCCACCTAGGCAACCCGATCGGATGACCCGGCCCGAGCTTTCGAGAGTCGGCTTTGATACCATATGAAACAACCCGGGTCAAATCCCGAGTTCGGAACAAATCTTGGGTCAAATCCCAAGTCCGAATCGAATCGAATCAAATCCATCAAAATAAAGCCTCAAACTACTGGCTCAATAGTATCTTCTTGAGTCATCTTAGCCCACCACAGGCTCCCAAAAGGTCATGACTTGAAGGTACTATTGGTAGTAACTTATTTCCTCGCAGACAAATTTTTTCCCTATCTTTCGATGTGGGATTGGGGTGTTACATGCAAGCCGTTTCAAATTTCTTCCTAGATGAATACCATGATCAATGATCAAATTAACAATTAGAGTTGGATATTCTAAAGGCCTATGCTTACCCAAAAGAAACAAGACCAACTTCGCTGTTACCAATTACAAGACCATCCATGAATTTGAAGATGTAACATCATAGGCGGAGCATATGAAGGTGCATTGAGGGGGAAGGGGGACTTGGCATCTCCGAGTTCAATTGCAATATCTTATTTGTATAAACCACAATCTTCAAACTCCTTACTCCTACAAACCCAAGAAATTTACGATACATTTGAACAAGTTTCACCATAAGTCAAGATTTTCAATGTTTCACCTAATTGATATTATTGGTTGCTGCTACATGTAATTAACAAATTATTATGAGCTTTACAAAACTCTCCTAAATGATTAGGAGGCTAATTGTTCGTATGAGCACTAATTATGACAACTACAGTTAAGTGGTACTGGAGTGGATGCATATGACATATCTATCAAAGATCCAACTAGAATCTAAAGAAAAATCCAATCCCTTAGCAAGTATTCAACCCAAATGAACCTAACAGTTATTGTTTTTAATAAATTTTGTCTAACTATTTCTTTCTTGTGGGTTGGTATTTGCTTATCAAACCTCTTGTTATTAGCCAGTAAATATTTTATTACTAACTATTCTTAAATTCATTAGTTGCTCAGCTCCATCGGTTAAAACTGAACACAAACCAATACCAATACCGTGATCCAACTCCCAGTAATTACTACGATTTAATATCATTTATATTTTAACTGCATCACAATAACAATTCTGAGTAATAAGTCACTAATAACATAACTCTTCCTTGTTGAAAAACCCGTTTCATTTCATACACCATAGCATTTGGTGCTTCTAAGAGTTTAAAATAATTAAATAGTTAAACAAACAAACACCCAAAAGTAAAAAATTTAAAAAAAATAAAAAGACCCCATTACAAAATGCGGTGCGTAATTTAAAAACGAATAAAATAAATTAGTAATAGACTATCCAGCCTTGATAATCAGACAATCAAATTAATCCATATTGTCTCAAAACGGTACAGATATTACTACATAATGTATATAAAATCTGTATATCACAATAAAATAAAACTTAAAATTAAAATTGCAACTCATTTAACAAGGAAATAAAACTGAAAAAAATTCAGAAAATGTAGAAAAAAAATCAATGAAATGTGAAATGGAGAGAAAAACCTGAAAAGCCTCAATGTTGGAAAATTTGAAGTCGATTCTCTCATCATCAGATTTATGATCAGATGAGGAGGATTTGTGTCTATGCAATTTGAACATTTTCTGCTTAATCATCTCCCTGCCTGCTTCATTCAATTTCTTAATTTTTCTTCAATGTCTGTTACAGTGAAATACATTACACATTTACATATTACATATATAGATATAGAGAGAGAAATTGAGTGTACGTATTTAAGAGCTATAGAGAGAGAAATAAAGAACGTGAAGATGGGAGAGGAGAGAAAAAGAGCGTTAGCTGAATAGTTGTAGTGTTGTGTAGTAGTAACAATAGTAGTAACAAGTAGACTAGAGGAGGATTGTAGTAGTCATTCGGATTCCGAGAGAAATGGGTTGGGAATTCCACAAAAATTGTCTCTTTTATTGTCCAAGTAAAAATAATGTGAGAATATATACATATAGATATATTTGAATAAAATATATTTTTTATTCATTTTAGATTGACCCAAGTCAAGATAAATTATGTTACGTCAGTTTTAATACAATATTATTTAATCTTCAACTTAATAATTTAATCGTACGGATGAAATGAGTATGTAAAAATTTTATGCAAAATTTGTTTGATTTGAGGCATCGGAATATTATTTTTATAATAGTATAAATAATTTGTTTATAAGTATATATTTCAACAGTTCAGATTTTAATAACTTCTATTGCTATAAAATTGTTGATGCATAACCCCAAATTAAATAAAATTTTGCGCAATTTCATATTTTTATATATTCATTATATCTGTGCGGTTAAATTATTAAGTTGACGATCAAATAATATTGTATTTTTTAAGTCAATTTAAGATGCATTTTACTATATATATACAGAACTGATCAGGTCCGGACCTGATAAAAAATGGACCAAGTTTTTTAATTTTTTTGCTTTTTTTTAAAACTAAAAAAATATTTAATATTTTATGGAACTGAAATTTTTCTATAATACAATATTTTGGGTGTTATTTGTATACCTATACCAAAAAAATATATGTACAGTCTGTATAGACTGTACATACATGTTTTGTTATATGTATCCAAATCACACCAAAAATATTGTATTATGTAAAAATTCAAGTTCCATAATTTTTTATTTATTTATTTTTAGTTGTTTTAAAAAAAATGGTCCGAATTTTGGTTTTAAAAATATTTGATGACGCTTACAATTTCAAACACTTATTGGTCGATAATTTTTTTTAAAGTTATAGTATCAGTCGGGTTTTATACTTCTATCAATAAAAAAATTATATAATAAATTAGGATAAATCTATCTAATAAAATACAAATGATTTTGAATTTCCCGCTCACTCAATAAATCATCTGGGTCGTCCAAAGTTTGGGATAAATCTCACCGTTCATACATCTATCTAATAAAATACATCTATCTAATAATCTAATAATAATTTAATAAAATACAAATTATTTTAAATTTTCCGCTCACTCAATAAATTATTTTGGTCGTTCAAAATTTGAGATAAATCATATTGTTCATACAGTGCCGGAGGCACGGGACCCAGCTAGTAATTTATATGTCGATAAATGTTATTACGAAAGTGAATTTCGACTAGCGTGATACTCTAAATAATAAGATAGAATATATTAGTTTTGATTTGTTGGAAATGAGATTTAAAATGAATGAGAAAATTGACTTCAAATTCGGTCGGGTCGGATCGTGGTCGTGACGGGCGGGTTCGTGATATATATTTTTTATCATCACAAAACTACGTCGTTTTGACGACGGTTACATACAAACTTTGTCTATAAATAAATGGTATGGGAAAAGCATTTAAAAAAAAGACACAAAATTTCCTTACAAAATTTCCTTTCCATTTTCTGAAATTCCCGTCCCGTTCCTTCCTTTATTCCCGTTCTGCAGTATAGAATCCCGTTTTCTGCAGAGTCCCGTTCCGTTTTCTGCAGAGTCTCGTTCCCGTTTTTTGCAGTCCCGTTCTGTGTTCTGCAAAATCCCGTTTCAGCAGATTCCGTTCCTTCCCACCGTTCTGCAGTGTTTTCCCGTTCTGCAAATAATTTTCCATTTCCTGTTTTGAGTAAGTATATTTATGCACCATTTTCATGCATCATTACTGTAATTTACATATTACATGCATCATTATTATTGCCAGTAAAAGTTCGAGTACATAACATAGAATTTGCGTTCGATGAATTCTTAATTTTGTAATGCTACTAATTAAGAATTGAAATCCGTTTTATCTTGGGAAGCAATTATTCAATTAACCCTTAGCATCTGTGGGGGAATAAATTTGCTTTAAGGAGACTTTGTGAATTCAAAGGACTCGGATTTATTGATTAATATTTTCTGTGTTATATATATATAAAATTATGTTTTGTTTTATCATATTTATATATATTAAATAATACTATATATTACAGATAACAATCTTAAAGCAAATTTATATTTTCTGTAATTATAGTATTGATTTATGTGAATAGAAAATTATTTTATAAAATAAGTTTTTGTTTTGTAAAAACTGAATTTCTAGAAATTCTGGAAACAATCATATTTGTTTTGTCCATTACCGTGATTCATTTTTGTTGCACTCAAGTTGAAGAAAAAAAAACGTCACTTTTCTAAAATATATATTACCATTGCCATGCATGATAACTGCTGAAGGTGTGTGTATTTGTGCAAGTGTTGCATTTGTTCATATTAATTCTTCGGTTAATATAATATATTATATATTTATTACCGTATGGACTCTGTTATTTGACTTCCACCGGTTATGCTGCAAAGTTGATATTACGGTAACTTTTATTCCATCTGTTATTAATATATTTGTTCATATTAAATAAAAGTAGGAATATAAATATATAATATATTATATTAATATATGAGTGCAGTTATATGAGTAATATATTAGATTAACCGAACAAAAGTTACCGTTAAAAATGCAGTAATTAGTTTGAATGTGCAATATTGGTTGAGAATATGTTTGGATGCAGTAATCAGTAATTAGGAAGTATATTTCTTCATATTCTGCAATACTATTGGCGGTTCATATTTCCGTGAGTATATTTCCCTTCCACAATACTATGTTTGTTTAGTAATTGTATGTTCTGAAAAATTAATTTAGAAATTAAGAAATTAAGAAATGAGAAATGACCGTCGAAGCCATTCTGCATATCATTTGCATGTCCTGTTTTCATTAAGAAATTAATTTACTGTTATAAACATGCAAATTAACATGAAAATTGCATTAATTTCTGCAAATTAATTGTACCGATTTTCATTAATTTTTGCAAATTAATTGCTATGATTTTATTTAGTAACATGCAAATTGCAGAATATGAACATATTTAATAGTTTGTTATTTATGTGAAAAGAATAGTACATAATAACAGAAGATTGTAACAAATTAGTATTATTATTTGTTTAGATTTATCTCTTTGTTAATACATAGTATTGATGTTAAAAATAGATATATGTATATGAGTGCAGCAAGATTAACAATGCATGAATTTTTTTTTATGCAGTAAGTTGAATATGCATGATGCATGCAATATTTTAATATATATATACTATTATGCAGTAAGTTTATAAAATGATAGTATGTTAATATATATATATATTATTATTATCCTAAGTTATTAGTGTGTAATAATTATTGTGTTGGAATTTAACAAAATTTGTCCAACTAAAGAATGCAAATCTGTTTATATTTATAAATTGAAAATTTGTAAAATAAAGTTGTTAACAGAATTTGTAAATAAAAATTCTGTAAATTAAATTTTGTGTTTGATTTTTGTAAACAACATTTGTTATTTGAATTCTGTTAAATCTTGTACAACAGAAATTTGTTATTTGTTTAAATGCTATGTTAAATAGTTCTGGAGCACCGCAGAATTTGTGGGGGAAAGCTTTGCTTTCTGCCAATTATATTCTTAACAAAGTGCCTCATAAGAAAACTCACAAAACCCCTTATGAATTATGAAAAGGTCATAGACCTTGCTATAAATACTTACGAGTGTGGGGGTGTCTAACAAAGGTGATGGTTCCTAAACCTAAAAAGGTTAAGATAGAACCAAAAACAATTGACTGTGTTTACATTGGTTATGCAAATAACAGCAGTGCTTATCGTTTTCTTGTTCATAAATCTGAAATTAATGATATTCATGTTAATACATTTATTGAATCAAGAGATGCATCATTTTTTGAGAATAATTTTCCATATAATGGAAATAATGATTCAAATTCAAACAAAAGACCTTTGGATGCTATTAGTGATAATCCTGAAAATATAGACAAAGAGTCTGTAGTGGATGAACCTAGACGTAGCAAAAGGTCAAGGACTTCAACGTCTTTTGGTCCGAATTTTCTAACATTTTTGTTAGAAAATGATCCTCGAACCTACAAGGAAGCAGTATCCTCTCCTGATGCTTCTCATTGGAAAGAAGCAATTAATAGTGAAATTGAGTCAATTATGCAAAATCATACATGGGAATTGGTGGACCTTCCACCAGGTTCAAAACCCTTAGGGTATAAATGGATCTTCAAAAAGAAGATGAAAGTTGATGGCTCAATTGATAAATACAAAGCAAGGCTTGTAGTTAAAGGCTATAGACAAAAGGAAGGATTGGATTATTTCGACACTTACTCACCTGTTACAAGAATTACATCTATTCGAATGCTAATAGCAATAGCATCCTTAAATAAACTTGAAATACATCAAATGGATGTAAAAACTGCATTCTTAAATGGTGAATTAGATGAAGAAATATATATGGAACAACCTGAAGGTTTCACTGCTCCTGGACAAGAGAGGAAAGTATGTAAACTTGTTAAATCCTTGTATGGATTAAAACAAGCACCAAAATAATGGCATGAAAAATTTGATAATGTTATGTTATCAAATGGATTTCAAATCAATGAGTGTGACAAATGTGTTTATATCAAAAGCACTCAAAAAGAATATGTCATTGTTTGTCTTTATGTGGATGATATGTTAATCATGGGTAGCAACAATGAAGTTATCAACTCAACAAAACGTATGTTGTCAAATAGGTTTGACATGAAAGACTTGGGGATTGCTGATATAATTTTAGGAATCAAGATTTCTAGAACCTCTGATGGAATTATATTATCTCAATCTCATTACATTGAGAAAATACTTGAAAATTTTAACAAGTATAATATAATTCTAAATAAGACCCCAGTTGATATAAATCTTCATCTAGCTAAAAATGAAGGTGATGGCATATCCCAACTGGAATATTCTCGTATAATAGGCAGTTTAATGTATGTCATGAACTGTAGTAGACCAGACATAGCTTATTCAGTAAGTAAGCTAAGTAGGTATACGAGTAATCCAGGTAAAGATCACTGGAAAGCAATTTTGAGAGTTTTAGGATACCTAAAACATACTCAAAAATATGGACTGCACTATACAAGATATCCAGCAGTATTGGAAGGATATAGTGATGCTAATTGGATATCTGACAATAAAGACTCAAAATCCACAAGTGGATATGTCTTTACCCTTGGAGGTGCAGCGGTATCTTGGAAATCCTCAAAACAAACGTGTATTGCTAGGTCTACAATGGAATCAGAATTCATTGCGTTAGACAAAGCTGGAGAAGAAGCTGAATGGCTTCGTAATTTTTTGGAAGATATTCCAAATTGGTCAAGATCTGTGCCAGCTATATGTATACACAGTGATAGCCAATAAGCGATTGGAAGAGCACAGAGTCATTTATATAACGGCAAATCACGTCATATACGACGAAGACATAATACCGTTAGACAATTGCTCTCAAATGGAATTATCTCAATTGACTATGTAAAGTCAAAAGATAATATTGCGGATCCGCTTACGAAAGGTTTAACAAGAGAGCAAGTGGAAAAATCATCGAAAGGAATGGGTTTAAAGCCTACTGTTTAAATAAGAGTCGTCATAGTGGCAACCCAACCTAGCTGACTGGAGATCCCAAGATCTAGGTTCAATGGGCAAACCAAACTATGTAGTACTCAGTAAAGCACTGAGGAGATATTTACTCCTAACCATTCCTATTATGAGACAGTGCACATCTGCCGCGAGAATCAGGATAAGTTACGCTTTTAATGACTTTTATATCTTGAAATGCATTCAAGTGGGGTATTGCAGGATACTCTTGTGATAGAAGTCACCTACGTGAGTAAGAAGGGGGCCACTTCTGTGAGAATTTTAAAGGCTGAATTCTCTAATATACTTACGGAACCAAGAGGTGTTTCAAGGCCAAAATGAACACAAACGTGAGAACCAATTATGTCTGAAGAGATATTTTGTTAATTCTATTGTCTTGGTTTACACAAAAAGCTGACAGTTCAAAGACATCAAGTCTACTGATTAGCCGAGTAAATCCGATAGATTTTACTAGGGCAAGTTCAAAGCCACTAGGCTACTTAACCTGTTGAAATATCTTTTCTCATGTACTCGAACTAGTGTCTGCATATTCATAACATATTTTGCATATTGTAAAGCCAATTTTACATTCATGTGGGGGATTGTTGGAAATGAGATTTAAAATGAATGAGAAAATTGACTTCAAATCCGGTCGGGTCGGGTCGGATCGTGGTCGTGACGGGCGGGTTCGTGATATATATTTTTTATCATCACAAAACTACGTCGTTTTGACGACGGTTACATACAAACTTTTACAATAAATAAATGGTATGGGGAAAGCATTTAAAAAAAAGACACAAAATTTCCTTACAAAATTTCCCTTCCATTTTCTGAAATTCCCGTCCCGTTCCTTCCTTTATTCCCGTTCTGCAGTATAGAATCCCGTTTTCTGCAGAGTCCCGTTCTGTTTTCTGTAGAGTCCCGTTCCCGTTTTTTGCAGTCCCGTTCTGTGTTCTGCAAAATCCCGTTTCTGCAAATTCCGTTCCTTCCCACCGTTCTGCAGTGTTTTCCCGTTCTGCAAATAATTTTCCATTTCCTGTTTTGAGTAAGTATATTTATGCACCATTTTCATGCATCATTACTGTAATTTACATATTACATGCATCATTATTATTGCCAGTAAAAGTTCGAGTACATAACATAGAATTTGCGTTCGATGAATTCTTAATTTTGTAATGCTACTAATTAAGAATTGAAATCCGTTTTATCTTGGGAAGCAATTATTCAATTAACCCTTAGTATCTGTGGGGGAATAAATTTGCTTTAAGGAGACTTTGTGAATTCAAAGGACTCGGATTTATTGATTAATATTTTCTGTGTTATATATATATATAAAATTATGTTTTGTTTTATCATATTTATATATATTAAATAATACTATATATTACAGATAACATGATTAACATGAAACTCTAAGTAATAAATAAAATATATTAGTTTTGATTAACATGAAACTCTAAGTAATAAATAAAATATATTAGTATAGGGTCCTTAATTATCTCGTATTTATATATTTTCTCGGTCACATATAATATATGACGTTTTAGATAATTTAATTTTTTTTAAATTATTTGATGTTTTATATATTTTAGAAGAATAAATAATAATCTTTCCAAAATTATCCCTGATGGGAAAGTGTTATAGATGAGAGGGACAATATGAGATAAATACATAGTAAAAGGTATTATAGATAATTAATAATATATTTAATGATATACAATTATTTCTTTAATTTTTGTGCATAATTCTAAAACGTCATATATTATGGGACGAATGGAGTTTCATGTATGTTGGAAAAAATACGAATGATATAGGATTCAAATATAAAATAAAGAAGGGCAGAAATTAGACTTATCAATTTAGAGCAAATAATTTTGAGCAGAGGCGTGCAGTGCACTGCCCTTAAGTAGAAATTTTGCCTCTCGGAGAACTTTTCTCGGTGCTAAGGTCACTGACGAAATCCTACTCAAGGATTCAACGGCTCTTCATCCAACTAACCAGCACTAGAAATAGTTGAATGACCCATGAACAACTTCTAATTTTTCTTTACTCTAAATCAAATATAAGTCATGTATATACAATAAAATATATGGAAATTACTGTTTAAATATATATATATATATATTATATATATATATATAGATAGATTGGCAGCCTACAAACTTATGTAGCAATATATATATACTAGTTGGGTCCCGTGCCTCCGGCACTGTATGGGCATTGAGATTTATCTCAAACTTAGAACGGCCCAGATGATTTATTAAGTGAGCGGGAAATTCAAAATCATTATTAGATAGATTAGATAGATAGATGTATTTTATTAGATAGATGTATGGACGGTGGAATTTATCTCAAACTTTGGACGGCCCAGATGATTTATTGAGTTAGCGGGAAATTCAAAATCATTTGTATTTTATTAGATAGATTCACAAAATCTTTTTAAAGAAGATATGTACCTATATAAGCTCTGCCTTACCTTTTTATACGGTAATATATATTAAAGGCAACAGTAATATCCCAATAATGCTATTAATATATAATAGCAGTTACAAATCTCCAATAATTATAACTCATTTAATTCTTTTAATGGTATATCATCAAAATATAATAAAATAATATATTTTTATTAAACTTTGTAATATATTATTTTGTATAAAATACAACAATCCCCCACATATTACAAAGTAAAAATAAAATAAATTGAGTAAGAAAATTAAGAATGCAGTGCGTTAACACTAGTGTCTTTTGGACTATGAACCAATGTATAGAGTGAATAGGACTTAATTCACAGGAATTTGGTGAAATAAAAATTTCTATGAACCTTATTCCTTATTATGAATCAGTAATCATATTACTCACACTACAAACTCTAATTAGAAGTTGTTCTACGCGATTTGGCACATTTTGGCCTTACGCCATACCTGGAATTCATGAGCGCTCTAGAAAACCTGTCTTGTTTTCATAAGAGGCGGCCTCACCTCTACACTCATATAGGTGTTTCCATCAAATGTGTTCTATAGTTAAACACATCACCCAATAGGACTATGGAAATCATTAAAAGTATATAACTCAACCTCTAACACTGTAAAATTACACTATCCTACACCATAGGGATGAACTCAAATATTTATAAAATGAATAGTGTCTCAACCAATCAACCAATGACTTGTTGTTACCCATATGAACCTACTTCCTGGTATTACCATTCATATAGGTTGGGTTACCATCATTGTTGATTTCTGTAATAGACAGTAGTCTCATCCCCCTCGATGTATTGCTCACTAGCCTCTTGCTTAGTAGCTTTGTCAGAGGATCCGCAAGATTTAACTCTAACAATATTAAGGGATATAATCCCATCACATAACAGCTGTCTCATAATATTATGTCTTAGGTGTATATGCCTACTCTTGCCATTATAGCTCTTATTCTTTATCTCTGCCTATAGCAGCTTGACAATCACAATGTAGACACAGATGGAACTGGTCTCGTTCACAAAAGAATATTTTCCCAAAAGGTTTCTGAGCCACTCTGCTTCAGAACCTGCCTTTTCTAAGGTAATAAACTCAAGACTCCATAGTAGAGCGAGCTATACAAGTCTTTTTAGTATACTTCCAAGAAACTGCTCCTCCTCCTAAGGTAAATATGTAGTCACTCATGGATTTGATCTTATCTGAATCAGAGATCCAGTTGGCATCACTATAGCCCTCAAGAACTGCAGGATTACCGCAGTAATACAAATTAAATCCAATAGTACCTCGCAGATACTTGAGTATTCTACATAAAGCAGTCTAATGATCCTTATTAGGATTATGAATGTATCTGCTGAGTCTATTAACTGCATATTAGCAGTTTTAGAACCAATTTTTCTTTTTTAGGGTCAGGTAACAATACCTTAGTAAGACACCCCCACACTTTAAGGTATTTCAAGTTAGGTAAATAATTTTCTCAAAGCTCATAAGGAGTTTTTCAGTTTTCACCAACAAGTAACTTTATATACACACAGGTATTCAAACTTGACTACTCATATTGGGAATTAAAAGTTTAAACTTTGCATTCGTACACCCCTGCTTAGTAGTTGCCTCCTTGATTTTCTGAGGAGTGACCATAATACTATCTCAGGAGGAAATTCACATCTTTCATTAGGATTTTTTTTTAAGTAACCTCCATAGAGTCCCAGACTCCTTGAGATTGTTGTTTCTGTATAGGGTCTCAATGACAAGAGACTTTCTATTTGATCTCCTTTATAAATTATGTCCATACCTAAACTTTCAAATTTTTATTTTAGATTTTTATGCATGTCACAACGTAAGTAAAGTAAACAAGAAACTTCTAAACATGTTCCTACACCCACACAACATTACCATTTTCACATTAAGCACCCATATTCCAGAATCCGATAACTATTTTGCATATCACAGGAGAGCTATCATATATAGAAGAGATGTGAGGGTGAAATCACAGTTAACCTCATATAAGAGATTTGCCAACGCATTTTCAATATACTGCAACTTGGTAGACAATGAAAGATTTTACTGCACCAATGCTTTAGAATACGATTCCTCTATTCAAAAGGATAAAACACATTAAAAATGTATTATATATATTTTTCACCCCAAAATGAATTTGACTTTATTCTTACTCGTACCACTTTTCCATATCAATTAGGCTCAAATTTTTTTAAGTGGAATTGATATGACAACTGCCATGTCTAACACTGTTCCTACTAGTGCATCTTAAGTCATTTGGTGCATTTCAAAAAGTGCATCACAAACTGAACCTTCTGTTTCTTGTTGTATCCGGAAAAGGGTAGCTACTATCAAAGGCCAATAACCTTTTTTTTTAACTTAATTTTCACTTCTCTATTTTTCTCTCTGATTTATGTATTCACATATACATACTTTTCTTTTTCTATTTCTTGTCAATTTTCAGTTTCCGTATATATTGACTTGATTTATTTGTTTCACAAAACTCGCCTCATATAAATAAAACCTTATTATAAAGGTATTGATTTCTACTTAAGATTGTTGGAAAAAATACGAATAATATAGGATTCAAATATAAAATAAAGAAGGGCAGAAATTAGACTTATCGATTCAGAGCAAATAATTTTGAGCAGAGGCGTGCAGTGCACTGTCCTTAAGTAGAAATTTCGCCCCTCGAAGAACTTTTCTTGGTGCTAAGGTCACTGACGAAATCCTACTCCAGGATTCAACGGTTCTTCATCCAACTAACCAGCACTAGAAATAGTTGAAGGACCTATGAACAACTTCTAATTTTTCTTTACTCTAAATCAAATATAAGTCATGTATATACAATAAAATATATGGAAATTACTGTTTAAATATATATATATATATATATATATATATATATATATAATATGTATATATATAATACTGCAGAGGATAGTATATATAAATATGTATGAGAACAGAATTTTTGATGTACTCGGCAATAGCTTGGTTACTATAATATATATATATATATATATATATATATATAGATTGGCAGCCTACAAACTTATGTAGCAATATATATATATTCACAAAATCTTTTTAAAGAAGATATGTACCTATATAAGCTCTGCCTTACCTTTTTATACGGTAATATATATTAAAGGCAACAGTAATATCCCAATAATGCTAGTAATATATAATAGCAGTTACAAATCTCCAATAATTATAACTCATTTAATTCTTTTAATGGTATATCATCAAAATATAATAAAATAATATATTTTTATTAAACTTTGTAATATATTATTTTGTATAAAATACAACAATGTATTCACACGCAATAAGATTCATAATTTTTTTTAATAAATGAGATTATTTTTGTGAAATAAAGAGACTATTTCATTGATTTATTACGTGGTTATCTGATACCTTGTTCTATATTTGTGAGTTAGGATAGAAAAGAAAAGAAAAGAAAAGAAAAGAAAAGGTTAAATTTGTTAGAGAGGATAAATGAAAGGAGAGCCAGTAAATTTTGTTCATTCTGCTTGTAAGTTAACGGTAGAGAAAATAGACATGAAGGAATTTTACGGCTATAGTTTAATGGGACCGGTCTAGCTATCCTTTTTTTAAAAACTCCTAAAAAATATATAATATTTATTTTAATTAAATTTTTTATAGAATTCAGTATTTTTGATGTAATTTGAATACATATAAAAAAATTAGGATTGTACATACAATTCCTAGCATTTTTGATTAACACTAAGTCTTGGGCGACAGGATTTGAGTGACCGGTCTAGCGACCGGCCGATTTTTTTTTTTTTTTTTTTTTTTTTTAAAATGTCTTCTAAATAATTTATAAGATTTATTGGAACTGGAATTTTTACAGGAAAAAGTGTTTTGGATACACGTAAAAAATATGTCTGTACAGTCTGTACAGACATATTTTTTTCGTGTATCCAAAACACTTTTTCCTGTAAAAATTCCAGTTCCAATAAATCTTATAAATTATTTAGAAGACATTTTAAAAAAAAAAAAAAAAAAAAAAAAATCGGCCGGTCGCTAGACCGGTCACTCCAATTCTGTCGCCGTAGAATCACTCTTTGATTAATTATATATTTTTTGGGAGTTGTTAAAGAAAAAAAACCGGTCGCTAGACCAATCCCGTTTCCCAATCCCCATAGCATTTCTGATTAATTAAATGAGTCCTTCTAGGGGGATCGGCCTTTTCCGACCGGGGTAGTGACCGGCCGGATTTTTTTTTTGCTTTTGACTACAAAATAATTAATGTGATTTATTGGAACCGAAATTTTATAAAATACAATGATTTAGGTGTCTTTTTAGATACACGTAACAAACAGGGTTATATAGTCTGTACAACCCTGTTTTTTACGTGTATCCAAATGACACATAAATCACTGTATTTTATAAAAATTTCAATTCTAATAAATCACATTAATTATTTTGTATTAAAATGCAAAAACAAAAAAAATTAAAAAAAAATCCAGCCGATCACTTCCCGTAGGAAAAAACCGGTCCCCCTAAACTTTTTATAATTAAATACTATCTCTTAAAGGTATAACGGAAACTAAAGAATAATTAAATGAACAATAATTACTTTCCTAATTTTCCCCAAATTTTCTACCCATAAAAGAAAATTGACAAACCTGATATTTTGTAACAAGATTTTAAATCCTTACTTTCCTTTCCTTTCCTTTCCTTTCCATTTCCAAAGCTAAGAAATGCAATGATAATTGAGTAATACTACATACACAAACTATTCTATAAATATTTTATAAATTATTGATGTGGCATACTCCATCTCAGCATATTGATCAACAAATTACTTCAATATAGTCTCCGGGCCCACATAATATGCTGATATAGAGTATGTCACATCACCAGTTTGTAAAATATTTGTAGAATAGTTTGTGTCTCTAGTATTATTCATGATAATTTTTGTTAATTCTTATTTTGTCCTCTTTCTTTCTTTGTATTCCTTTCGTCCAAAAAAAAATAATCAAAATATATTTTTCACATATTTAAAAAAAAATTAATGTTAGGGGTCTCAAATTTTTAGTCTCAAATGATGTGTCATTATTATAATGGGTTGGTAAATATCATATGATTGGCTATGCAATAAATTATCATTAAAATAGTCAATGTCATGTCATTTCAGACACATTTAAAATCAAAATTTTGAAATCTATAGCATTATCCATTAAAAAAATGAAGTAGAAGGAAAAAAAATCTAAATTTATCCTAAATAACCTCACAAAATTACATAAAATAATAATTACTTTTATTTTTTATACTATTAATTTCTATCAAATGACATATGACATACTTATACTTTAACTAATCTTTTCTAGAGGTAACAAAAAAAATTATAATTTAAGTCATCTTTTAAGCAGAAGGGGAGTATACTTTATTAAATTGCCTCTCAGCATGTTCACAATCACATACAACTCAAAGAGTGACAAAGTGTTATAGTATAATATTGGACTGAACATTATTGGCATTAAATAAGTTACTTGTTTTATCCTCATTGTTGTGATTTTACTAGATCTCTATATCTTTTTCATTATTGGTTAATTTATAATCATTCGTTATAGTAAAATATAAGATCATTATAAATTATTTAATATCAGTTTGTGATATTTTAAATTCTAAAATTGACATAAATTTATTTAATTTTAATTAATACAATGATACATATGATAAATTATGTAAAAATTAATAATATTCGAGTTTATTCGGCTACTAACACAAACAGTCTTTGCGGAGATAATGTTTGCAGCGTTTGAATATCTAAACACGCCGTACCATTTTTGGTGCGTTACGTCTAGTTTGAGCCCCAAGGGATACATTTTAAAGTTAAATAAATTGTGTTTGATATAAATTGCTACAAATAAAAACACTTTAAAATGACAAAATTTTTAGGTGTGTTTAAAATTTTAAACACTTCAAACGGTGTGTAACCAAACATATACTTTGTAACATTTATTATTTCGTAACAATTAATGACTTATATTATCTTTAAATTTTAAAAATATGTTAAATTAATTTTTAAAAACTAATAATAATATTATAATTTTGAGTTAGGCTACTTTTGGTGGTTATGATGATGGACCGGTTTGGTGGGATTCAGTTATCAGCAGTGCAATTCATCTGCAGTGGTTTGAGGATCCAGTTGGTGATTGTGGCAGAATAACAAAGGTTATGGGTATGGTGGGTCTGACTGGTTGTTGAAAGGGTGAATGCCTAGCCTACCAAACATGTTATTAAAATTTGCATTAAATCTCATTGAACATGTAAAGATACTCTTTGAATTCTTGTTTAAAATGAAATATTTATTATATGTAAAAGTCTTAATTAGATTAGGGAAATAAGAGTTGAGTATTTTATAAACAAAACTCTGCGTGGACATAAAAATTAGATATGGATGTATTTGAATTTTATTTATTTGTATTTTAACCTTCAATGGTGGGTAAAAATACAAATAGATAAAATTTAAATACATTTATATCTAATTTTCATGTCCACCTAGAAGAGCTCTTTTATAAACAAAATTTTATGTTTAATAGATGAGAGATAGAGGTGGGGAACACAACCGAAAGTTAAAATTAAGATGTTGATATATACACACCCTAAAATAATAGTTGCACACCCAAATATATTAAAGAGATTATATTACTCATAATACAATTAAAATAATTAACCATTTACTCCTTATCTATTTTGTCTTATTTTTGTTATGCATCATATTTGTAAGATAGAAGGTGTTTACACTTGGTTAGCCAAAATTTTATTTTCAACTATAAATAAATTGAACTAATTAATTTATTAAATTTGTTATTTTTTTACAATTTTACTTAATAGCTAGCACCCTTTTTTATTTGAGATATTTTATAATATAATTTATTATAATTTTGAATTAAATATTTGAACACATAAAATATTAGGAAAAAAAATTATAAGGGTAAATCTTTGTGTTCTTAAGACATGATATATACAGTTAGCTTGTTATTTTATTAAAGTACCCATAATATAGTTTATTGGTCTATCTAATTCAAAAGATTTTATTTGAACTTGGAATAAATTTACAAAAACCTAAAATTCAAATAAAATAGAAAATTATTTTGATTTGTTTCAATAAAACTTTCACTTGAACTAAACAAGTGATAAATATGTCAGTTGGCTTCTCATTAATTAAGGGGGTAATATAGTCTTTGTAGTATAAAAAGGTGTGCAACAATCAATTTAAGATATGCATATATCACTACCTTAAAATCATTCTAAAAAGTTGAGAGAGGGTTGTAATTGGATTAGTTTAAGGAAAGAAGAAAAGAAAATAATTTAAAAGTTTGATAGAAAAGATGGTGAATAAAAGGAAATTTACTTTATTTCCTTGTGTTTGTGAGTTTAATTTGGAAACCAAATTTTAACTTAAAATTGCATATGACTATTTTACTATTATAAGGATAATTTTAGTATTTTAGTTTGTTATCTAGGTCTTTAATAAATTTCCTTCCAAATATTTTCAACTTATAGAAAAAGTTTTGGTAGGAATTTTTATAAAAATCTCCCTTTTCTTTTCTTTTCTTTTCTCTGCAAACCCCCCCGCAAACAATGGATTTTTAATCTCCTTCCTATTCTCTCTTTTTTAAAACTCACAAATGCAGTGTTAGATTGGTTTGAGAGAGGAGCTTTTTTTAGCTTTTATTTCGTGTAAAAAGTTGTATAGTGAAAAATATAATATATTGAAGTGGTCTATGAATTAGATCATTGATGATTGAACCACATTATATACTGTGTTATTTTATCTCTATTTATTTATTTTATTATTTGTTTTGCGTCGAATAAATTCTCAACAAGTGGTATCAGAGTTAGGTTGATTAGATCTAATATATAGTGAATGAAAAATAATATATATGTCGATAAATCTATGACGAAGTTGGATTGCGATTAATGTGTAAATCTAAGCGATAAAGTTGAATAATAATGTGTGGATCTCTTCATGTATCTGTTAGAATTTGAGCATACATTTAAGTGGGTTTCTTTAATCACTTGAGATGAATCCATATATCAATGTGTTTTACTCTATAGGTAGATTAAAATCAAGTATTAGGAAGCTCACATCCATAAGGTAATAAATGAGAAGTTTACTCCCAAATAACACTCACTACAAGAAAAATACCTATCAACGACCAATAATATCAGCGATCGGATATGCGGTCGCTGATAATAGTAATAGCGACCAGCATTGGCGACCGACGTTTAATCTAGTCGTTATTTAATATCCGCGACCGCATGCGATCGCTGAGTGGTCGCTAGCACAAATTTGCCTCGTAAAATTTGGCATGAAATGCTGGCGCCAAGATTTTGTGCGACCACTTAATACCAGCGGTCGCTGATAAATCCATGTCATTACAAATCAACGACCGCATGCGGTCGCTGATAGCTGTCGCTGATCAAAATTAAGTTTATCAGCCGTCGCTGATAGCCATTTTCTTGTAGGTACTTTTGAAAATGTTAATAAATACTTGTGAAAAACTAAAGTCTCACATCGATTAAGAATTTAGAAGTAAAAATGAGGCTTTTAAGATGTTTATACATTGCAAAAATGAAGTTGAGAATCAACTTGATAAAAAGATTAAGATAATTAGAAGTGATAGAGGTGGGGAATATGAATTTCTTTTTGAAATTTGTTCACAGCATGGTATAATACACCAAACAATTGTACCTTATTCACCACAACAAAATGATGTTGCTGAAAGAAAGAATAGAACTTTGAAAGAAATTATGCATGCATTATTATTAAGTTATGAGCTACCTCAAAATTTGGGGGTGGGGTGGGGTGGGGGAGGGGGGTGAAACAATTCTTTCAGCAAATTATATTCTCAACCGAATACCTCAAAAGAAGTCTAATGCATCGCCATATGAATTATGGAAAGGAAAAAAATCGTCTTATAAACATTTAAAGGTGTGAGGGTGCTTAGCAAAAGTAATGGTTCCTCCAACCAAAAAGGTAAAAATAGAACAAAAAATAATAAATTATATATTCATTGGTTATGCTAATAATAATAGTGCATATAGATTTTTGGTTAATAAATCAAAAATAGAGGAAATACATGAAAATATTATTATTAAGTCAAAAGATGCTGAAATTTTTGAAACAATATTTTCTAATAAAAAGAACAAGAGCCAAGTTCTAATGAACATGAAACAAATTCAAACAAAAGAACCTATGCCATTGTTAGTGACAGTGATCATGGTTTAAAATATATTGATGAGCCTAGGACACAGTAAACGTGCTAGAATATCAAAATCTTTTGGTCCAAATTTTCTAACTTATTTGTTAGAAAATGAGTCTCAAACTTATAGAAAAGCGGTATCGAGTCTCGAAACTCCATATTAGAAAGAGGCTATAAATAGTAAAGGTAGAATCCATTCTACACAATCATATATGGGAATTAATATATCTCCCACGAGGCTCTTGTAATCAAATGATACAAACAAAATGAGAGTTTAGATTATTTTGATACTTATTCTCTTGTGATAAGAATATCCTCGATTAGTTAATAGCCATTGTAGCTATATATAATTTGGAAATACAACAAATGGATGTGAAAACAACTTTCTTGAATGGTGATTTGGAAGAAGAAATATACATGAAACAACCAGAAGGGTTTATTATTCCAAGACAAGAAAAGAAAGTCTGTTAACTAGTAAAATCCTTTTATGGATTAAAACAAGCACTAATGACATGAAAATTTTGACAATACAATGATATCAAATGGTTTCAAGATAAATGATTGTGGCAAATGTGTATATATCAAGGACACTAAGAAAGGGTTTTTCATTATTTGCCTTTATGTAGATGATATGCTCATTGTGACGCCCCCAAAATAGGTATACAACACCCATTCTGAGTCGCCAATTACATGGTACATAAAGCAAACTACAACTTCAATAATACAATTGCGTGCAAAATACGACAACACATACTGTGAGTTTAAATACAAATATTGTCTTCTAGACAATATCCACACTCAAATAAGTCCTTATTACAATTATTCATACACTATTTTACAGAAATAGTGAGGATTGCTAAAACATCTTTTTAGAACCATCACTCCATACCCCGACTAGATCCTGCTATGTTCTCACCTCCTGAGAAGAAAAATGGAACAAAAAGGAAAATGGTGAGCTCAACTAGCCCAACAAAGAATATTATGACTAAGATAATATACAACAAATTATCATTAGTCTTCAGCAGGGAAAATTTTGATAAAATATAATAAACAACAAGTTTTAGATCAACAACTGCAGCGGAAACAACAATCCATTAGAAGAGTCACATAGAGAATGAATTCTACTATCTTCTAAGATTTAAAAATCCATCATCAATATTTTATTCCTGTAACAACAATCAATATACATCTTTAATCAAATATTCATCTTTGCACTACAGGCCAAAGATATTCATTTTTATCACCAGTCGATCATGTTCATCTTAACACCTGTTCATCTTTGCACAACGAGCCAAATATATTCATCAGATAATAATTCATCTTTGTACTACAGGCCAAAGATATTCATCTAGTATCACCGATTAAGGAGTGAGGATGATGAAAAATATTTTAGAGAACGAATCCAGTGAGACAGAAGGACAAATATTAGGGATTCGTATTATAGTTTATCCAAGATCAATAATACTCCTTAATAACCAATTTTGAAGCAGGATTTAAAAATAAAGATCAAAACATGGATACAATCAAAGATAGTAACCATAATAGACATCTTGGACAAAAAGGAAAATTTTCATTTTTCGGTGAATAGTGTCGTATTCGTGAATAGTGCCGTATACGTGAATAGTAACCCTGACACAAAAGTTTCAAATTTGATAAAAAGTTCAGACCAATATTTCGGCATAATGATATTGAAAGAAATAATATCATTTACAAAGAAAATAACATCCCTTACCTCAAAATAACCGTACTTCTGACTGAATTTCGGATATAGTGCTGATAGAAACTTGCACTGAATAGCAACTCTCAAAGTATTAAAATACTCAAAAAAATACGCTCGATAATCTAGAGAGAAAGAAAACTTATTTTTGGTGTGATTTTCAATTCTAACTTAAGAGCCTATTTATAGGAAAAATGCTAGAACGCCATAGGAGACTAAAATAATAAAATATTATTATTATTTTTCTTCCTACGCATGCCAACTTTTGCTAAAAATTCTAGCCAACCACCTTTTAACCAAATTTGCAGCCCACATATTAAAAACAAAAGTGGGTCCTACCCAATATTAATAAAAATCATTTTATTTTCTGAAACATCAGTAATTCATAGAAAATAGTCGGTTTATCAGAAAAATACGAATTTTATATCCATTCCACACGAAATCGAATTCTCTACAACTTTGTAGCTTTGAATTTTTCCAAATTCCAAACAGAAAATATCCAAAATCCACAAACGGATGATTTTTAATACCTCCATTCCAACAAAATACTGATAAAATACCTCAGCATTAATTCCTTCATTTATAACCACATAAAATAAATAAGTCCATCATTTATATCCACATAAAATAAATATTTCCTTATCATATAAATCAATAATTAATTATTCACAAATAATATTACAGAATCACAATTATGACAATTAGGCCATTCCCAGGAAAGAGGGGGCTTTCCAATATGAATTTCTCCTTACTGGCGCGCAATTAGGTGACCAAACCTCTCCTTGACAGAACTTTCTAGACATTGCCAATAATGCTATCTAATAATATTATTCAAATAATTTGAATTATTGATCTGATAATGAGAAATATTGTGCAGTGATAATTATTGAAATAACAATAATATAAAATATCAACGCAGCAATTATTGAATCAATAAAATAAAATATTGAACAGTAATTACTGTAATAATTATTGAGTAGTGTCTTCTTACTTAAGAATCAATAATTCAAAAATACTGTGCAATACCATGTACTACTGTGCAACCACGCGTATTACTATTTTTTAACCACCGGGTATTCCAACAGTGTTAACAGTAACAACTATGTCGTTATTTATAAAAATTTAAACTTGTCGTTTTCTTCATCTGACAGTTATTCTGTTATGGGGCCCATAAATGACTGCGCCGTCGTACAGATATTCCCGACAAAAAGAATATTCCACGACCAAACGAATATTCCCCGACAACAAAATTTACACGAACTTTCTAGACAGTTATTTTGCAAAATTTGCACATTTCCCCCCATAACCAAAGTATTATATCAAATTATCACCTTTATTATTCACAATAATAAGTAGAGAAAATTCAATTTTATTCATAATAAGTTGGGGTCTTACAACCTCTCCTCCTTATGAAATTTCATCCTCAAAATTGACGTACGTACCTGGTGTTTCGAAAAGGTGAGGGTACCTCGCTTTCATTTTCGATTCCAACTCCTAGGTCATTTCCTCAATAGCATGGTTCCTTTATAAAACCTTAACTTGTGGTATAACCTTTGTGCGTAGGACATGCTCTTTTCTATCCAAGATCTTAACAGGTACCTCTTCGTACGTTAAATCTTCGGCTATCTCGTCTGGTTCTAACACAATAATATGGTTCAGGTCTTTCACATATTTACAAAGCATAGATATGTGAAAAACATTATGAACACGAGACATACTTGGAGGTAATGCGAGTCTATAGGCCACATTTTCTATTCAGTCAAGAATCTCAAATGGACCAACAAATCATGGATTGAGCTTTCCTCTCTTCCCAAATCTTGTAACTCCCTTCCATGGAGCAATACGTAACAGCACATGATCTCCAATATTAAATTCCACGTCCTTTCGATGAAGATCAGCATAACTCTTTTGTCGATCTTGTGAGATTTGAATACGTTGTCGAATCATTTGGATCTTTTCTGTAGTCATGTGTACTAATTCTGGTCCCAACAATGTTGTTTCTCCCACCTCGTCCCAGCATACTGGAGAACGACACTTTTGTCCATACAATGCCTCGAATGGAGTCATGCCTATACTTGCTTAATAACTGTTGTTGTAGGAGAATTCCACTAGTGGCAAGTACTTATCCCAACTTCCTTTGAAATCTAGGACACAGAGTCTTAATAGATATTCAAGGGTTTGAATAGTCCTTTCCGATTGCCCGTCCGTTTGAGGATGGTATGCTGAACTAAATCGTAAATTCGTACCCATAGCTTTCTGCAAGCTAGCCCAAAATCTTGAAGTGAATCTTGGGTCACAATCCAAAACTATGGATACTGGCATGCCATGCAATCTCACAATCTCATTCACATACATACGATCAAGACGTTTAAAGGAATAAGTCTCACGTATCAACAACAAATGAGCAGACTTGGTTAATCTATCAACAATAACCCAAATCACATCTATGCCTTGAGAAACTTTGGGAAGACCTGTAACGAAATCCATGGTAATGTGTTCCCACTTCCATTTCAGAATCTCAAGTGGTTGCAATGGACCCTTTGGCACTTGATGCTCCGCCTTTACACGTTGACAGGTTAAACACCTCGAGATAAACTCCACGATCTCTCTCTTCATATTGTTCCACCAAAATGTATGTCGAAGATCATGATACATATTGGTACTCCCAGGATGGATTGCAAACGGGGTGTTGTGTGCCTCCATCATGATTCTATGTGATAATGCGAGTCTATAGGCCACATTTCCTATTCGGTCAAGAATCTCAAATGGACCAACAAATCGTGGATTGAGCTTTCCTCTCTTCCTAAATCTTGTAACTCCTTTCTATGGAGCTATACGTAATAGTACATGATCTCCAATATTAAATTCCACGTCCTTTCGATGAAGATCAGAATAACTCTTTTGTCGATCTTGTGAGGTTTGAATACGTTGTCGAATCATTTGGATCTTTTTTGTAGTCATGCGTATTAATTCTGGTCCTAACAACGTTGCGTCTCCCACCTCGTCCCAGCATACTGGAGAACGACACTTTTGTCCATACAACGCCCCGAATGGAGCCATGCCTATACTTGCTTGATAACTATTATTATAGGAGAATTCCACTAGTGGCAAGTACTTATCCCAACTTCCTTTGAAATCTAGGACACACAGTCTTAATAGATCTTCAAGGGTTTGAATAGTCCTTTCCGATTGCCCGTCCGTTTGAGGATGGTATGCTGAACTAAATCGTAAATCCGTACCCATAGCTTTCTGCAAGCTAACCCAAAATCTTGAAGTAAATCTTGGGTCACGATCCGAAACTATGGATACTGGCATGCCATACAATCTCACAATCTCATTCACGTATCAAGGGAATAAGTCTCACGTATCGGCAAAAAATAAGCAGACTTGGTTAATCTATCAACAATAACCTAAATCGCATCTATGCCTTGAGAAACTTTGGGAAAACCTGTAACGAAATCCATGGTAATGTGTTCCCACTTCCATTTCAGAATCTCAAGTGGTTGCAATGGACCCTTTGGCACTTGATGCTCCGCCTTTACACGTTGACAGGTTAAACACCTAGAGATAAACTCCGCTATCTCTCTCTTCATATTGTTCCACCAAAATATATGTCGAAGATCATGATACATATTGGTACTCCCAGGATGGATTGCAAATGGGGTGTTATGTGCCTCCATCATGATTCTATGCTTCAAGTCAGAATCGTTAGGAACGCAAAGTCTAAAGTTGAATTGAAGTATTCCTTCTTCATAGATTTTTGCTTCTAGAACAGCACATTCTTTCACTTTCTTCTTCATACGCATCAGCCCCAGGTCTGTAGCTTGAGCAGCTTTAACTTTATCGATTAAAGTCGGTTCTACTCGTATATTCACCATCATCACGTGGGTCCCTGGAGTCTTTAACTTAATCTCCGTCCTTTGTAAATCGTACAAAATGGGTCTTTGTGTTAACAACATCACACTCGTACCCGCATACGATCTTCTACTCAATGCGTCAGCTACTACGTTTACTTTTCCAGGATGGTATTGAATGGTATTATCGTAATCTTTCAACAGCTCGAGTCAACGTCGTTGCCGCATGTTGAGTTCCTTTTGGGTGAAGAAGTATTTGAGGCTTTTATGATCTGTATAGATCTCCATTTTCTCCCCATACAGGTAGTGTCTCCAGATTTTCAACGCGAAAATGACTGCTGCCAACTCTAGATCATGAGTAAGATAATTCCTCTCATATTCTTTGAGTTGTCGTGAGGCATAGGCTATGACTTTCCCATGGTGCATGAGAACACATCCTAACCCTTTGCCTGAAGCATCGCTGTATATAACAAATCCATTCAAACCAGATGGTATTACCAGATCAGGTGCCGAAATGAGTTTCCTCTTGAGCTTTTGGAAACTCTTCTCGCATTCCTCGTTCCATAAAAATTTTGTATCCTTCCGAGTCAACAGAGTTAACGGAGTAGCGATTCGAGAAAATCCTTCCACGAATCTTCGATAATAACCAGCTAAGCCTAGAAAGCTACGCACTTCGATCACCGACTTCGGTTGCTCCCAACTTTGTATTGCTTCAATCTTCGCCGGGTCAACAGATACTCTATGTTTTGACACCACGTGCTCAAAGAATGCTACTTCCTCAAGCCAGAACTCACATTTCTTCAGCTTGGTATATAGCTTGTTTTCACGAAGCCTTTCAAGTATCAGCTTCAAATGGTGCTCATGATCTTCATGGCTTTTGGAATAGATGAGGATGTCATCAATAAAGACAACAACGAACTTATCCAAATATTCCTTGAATACACGGTTCATCATATCCATAAAAGCAGTAAGAGCATTAGTCAATTCAAAAGACATGACTAAGAAGTCATAATGCGTGTACAGAGTTCTGAAGGCAGTCTTTGGAATATCCTCAATTTTAATCTTCAGCTGATGATATCCAGAACGAAGATCGATCTTTGAAAAGAATTGCGCTCCTTGCAACTGGTCAAACAGGTCATCAATACGAGGTAGCGGATACCTATTCTTGATGGTGACATGGTTCAATTCTCGGTAGTTAATACAAAGTCGGATACTCCTGTCTTTCTTCTTTACGAATAAAACAGGAGCACCCCAAGGAGATGTACTAGGACGAATGAAACCGATGTCTAACAATTCCTATAGTTGGACTTTCAACTCCTGAAGTTCAATAGGAGCCATTCGATATGAGGTTTTAGAAATGGATTTTGTACCCGATTCAAGGTCAATAAAGAATTCAACATCACGTTCTGGGGGTATATCGGGAAGTTCTTCAGGAAATACATCAGGAAATTCACTAACAACAGAAATATTATTCAAATCTGACTTGTCTTTGTTCAAATCCATAACATGGGCTAAGAAAGCTTGACATCCATTTTTCAATAAATGAATAACTTTATGGCTTGACATGACAGTGACTGATTTTAGTGGTTTTGTTGTTTGAATTCGTATAACAAGTTGGTTAGGAATATGAAAACTAACAACCTTACAAAAACAATCAATTTTGGCATGATGAGTGGTTAACCAATCAATCCCTAAAATCACATCAAAGCAAGTATCTTTAAAGAGATAATATCCACAGGTAATGTGATGGTGCCAACTTGGATTAAGCAAGATTTATAAACAGTGGACGTAACGAAAGTTTCTCCTAATGGAGTCTCCACTGATAAATCAAAGTCTAATTTCTCCGGAGTCAAGTTTAAACGTTGAACACAAGCAGGGGAGATAAAAGAATGTGTAGAACCGGTATCTAGTAAGGTATAAACTTCTCAAGAGTTTATGATAAGCTTACCCGTGATCACCTCGTTCGGGTTCCTTGTGTTTTGGCCAGTCACGACAAACGCTCTTCCAGGAACTGCTGATTTTGACTTATCCGGGACAGCCTTTGGAGTCACCATCCCCGTTGAACTTGGTTTCGCAACTAGATAATCTCTAGTTATATGACCTTCCTTTCCACAGTTATAACACAGCTTGGATTGTTATGGACAGTTTGGACTGATATGTCCATCTTTCTCGCATTTTTAATAAATGATCGGTGCTCGTTCTCCTCCCCTAGAAATAGTTGATGTTTGTGCTGATGTCTTCACGTTATCATTGTTGTACCTTCTCTTTTTGAAATCTCCTCCTGACTCGCTCCTTCTATTATCACGACCACGATTACCACCAGAGTGGTTACCACTTTTGTTCGAATGTTTTTCTCCCTGCTGGTTTTCATTGCTCCGATGACCGCTGCCACTGGTATGACCCTGGTTGTGTTCCCTTGGTTGAACATATCCATTATCTAGCTCTAATAATTGGGCCCTGTTTACAACATCTGAATATAAAGAAAATTTATGAGAGATAAGATATTACCGAATCTCGGGTTTTATACCTCTCAGAAACATCTTTGTCATTCGTTCCTCAATCTCTACCAAATGAGTGCAAACCTGGATAACTCAACGAACTTTTCCTCGTACTGGGACACCGTCATGTTGTTTTATTCCAGTCTAATAAACTTTACCTCCTTCATATGACAAATACTTTTAGGAAAGTATTTGTCATTAAACAGTTTCTGAAATGTTTCCCAAGACATGCTGAGTGCGGCAGGCTGGGTACGCTTCACATACTCCCACCAGTAGTCTGCCTCACCCCGGAACATAAAGGTGGCGAATGAAACCTTCTGTTCCTATGTGCATCATAAGACATCAAATATCTTGGTAATTTGCTTGACCCACGTTTCCACTTTGATCGGATCCGGCTTTCCAATAAATTCTGGTGGTCCCAACTCCTTGAACTGCTTGGCTGTGACAAACCGCGCCTTGATATCACTTCCACTCGTATTTTGTACACGAGTCTCCCTCGTCTGATTTTGCATGAACTACAAAAAGTTCCTAAACATTCCATCATTCATCGTTTGCTCGGTAGTGTTGTTTACAGGAGGAATATTGCCTTCCTGTCGTACGTTCTCCTGGTTTGTGACTAAAGGTTGTTCCACAGTCTAATACACTCCATTATTAACGTTCTCAGCAGACATTCTTAAATACTGCCATAAAACAAGGGTTAATTAAATAAATTGACATATCACATAATATCCCTATATTATGACCGACCAACAAATAAGCTTAGATAGGACACACTAGCGAAGGATATACTCATCTCTCCCCTCCTAGTTCTATTCCCTGATCTCCGCCAGAGACCATATCCCTAAGCTCTGATACCAACTGTGACGCCCCTAAAATAGGTATACAACACCCATTCTGAGTCGCCAATTACATGGTACAGATAGCAAACTACAACTTCAATAATACAATTGTCGTCCAAAATACGACAACACATACTGTGAGTTTAAATACAAATATTGTCTTCTAGACAATATCCACACTCAAATAAGTCCTCATTACAATTATTCATATACTATTTTACAGAAATAGTGAGGACTGCTAAAATATCTTTCTAGAACCATCACTCCATACCCCGACTAGATCCTGCTATGTTCTCACCACCTAAGAAGAAAAATGGAATAAAAAGGAAAAGGGTGAGCTCAACTATCCCAGTAAAGAATATTATGACTAAGATAATATACAACAAATTATCATTAGTCTTCAACAGGGAAAAATCTGATAAAATATAATAGACAACAAGTTTTAGATCAACAACTGCAGCAGAGACAACAATCCATTAGAAGAATCACGTAGAGAATGAATTCTACTATCTTCTAAGATTTAAAAATCCATCATCAATATTTTATCCCTGTAACAACAATCAATAAACATCTTTAATCAAATATTCATCTTTGCACTACAGGCCAAAGATATTTATTTGTATCACCAGTCGGTCATGTTCATCTCAACACCTGTTCATCTTTGCACTACAGGCCAAAGATATTCATTAGATAATAATTCATCTTTGCACTACAGGCCAAAGATATTCATCTAGTATAACCGATTAAGGACTGAGGATGATGAAAAATATTTTAGAGAACGAATCCAGTGAGACAGAAGGATAAATATTAGGGATTCGTATTATAGTTTATCCAAGATCAATAATACTCTATAATAACCAATTTTGAAGCAAGATTCAAAAATAAAGATCAAAACATGGATACAATCAAAGATAGTAACCATAATAGACATCTTGGACAAAAAAGAAAATTTTTATTTTTCGGTGAATAGTGCTGTATGCGTGAATTGTGTAAGACCCCAACTTATTATAAATAAAATCGAATTTCCTCTAATTATTATTGTGAATAATAAGGTATTAAATTGTTATAATTCTCTGGTTATGGGTGAAATGTGCAAATTTTGCAAAATATGCAAGTGGTTATAAAATAATCATTGTTGTCGGGGAATATTCATTTGGTCGTGGAATATTCTTGTTGTCGGGAAATATTCGTACGACGGCGCAGTCATTTGTGGGCCCCATAACAGAATAATTATCAGATGAAGAAAATAACAAGTTTGAGTTTTTATAAATAACGACGTAGTTGTTACCGTTAACACTGTTGGAATACCCGGTGGTTAAAATACAGTAATACGCGTGGATGCACAATATTGATGAATTATTGATCCTTACATAAGAAGGCACTACTCAATAATCGTTATAGTAGTTACTGTTCAATATTTTATTTTATTAATTCAATAATTGTTGCGTTGATATTTTATATTATTGTTGTTTCAATAATTGTCACTGCACACAGTATTTTCCATTATCAGATCAATAATTCATATTATTTGAATAATATTATTAGATAGCATTATTGGCAATGTCTAGAAAGTTCTGTCAAGGAGAGGTTTGGTCACCTAATTGCGCGCCAGTAAGGAGAAATTCTTATTGGAAAGCCCCCTCTTTCCTGGGAACGGCCTGGTTGTCATAAATGTGATTCTGTAATATTATTTGTGAATAATTAATTATTGAATCATATGATAAGGAAATATTTATTTTATGTGAATATAAATGTTGGATATATTTATTGTGGTTAAAAAATGAAAAGTTAATGTTGAGGTGTTTTATCAGTATTTTTGTCGGAATGAAGGTATTAAATATTAAACCAGTGTTTTTGAGATATATTGCGTGAGTTATAATTTTTAATTCGACCGATGGATCGTTGTAATTTTTGGATATGTTATACATATATAAGTTGAGTATATGTCCACAAATTTTGAACCGTTAAAATTGAACGTATGATTTGTTATGAATTTTAAGAGGTGACTGGTTCAAAAATTGTTGAAGTATCCGAATTTAGCATTTTGGTGGAAAATTTTAGAATTGAGTGGGCCCCACTTGTAGTTGGTGAAGAAATGTGCTGAATTTTATTTCAAATATAGTGGGTGGGAATAGTAGCAGGTAAAGCCATCAGGTTGCAAGTCAAGTCTGCTAACATTTTCCTATAAATAGAGGGCTAAGTTAGAATTGAAAATCACACCAGAAACATAAGCTTTCTCTCTCTAGATTTTTGAGTGTATTTTGTGAGTATTTAAATACTTTGTGAGTTTCTATTTATCATTGCAAGTTTCCTTCAGCCTTATACTGATATTCCGATCAGAAGTACTGATATTTTGAGGTAAGGGGTTTTATATTCTTCTTAAAATGATATTTTTTTCAATATCATTATACCGAAATGTTGGTATGAACTTTTTAGCAAATTTGAAATTTTGTGTCGGGGTTATTATTCATGTATACGACACTATTCACGTATACGACACTATTCACGATTACGACACTATTCACCAAAAAATGAAATTTTCTTATTTTTGTCCAAGATGTCTATTATGGTTACTATATTTGATTGTATCCATGTTTTGATCTTTATTCTTGAATTTTGCTTCAAAATTGGTTATTATGGAGTATTATTGATCTTGGATAAGCTGTTATACGAATCTTTACTATTTGTCCTTCTTTCTCACTGGATTCGTTTTCTTTAAAATATTTTTCATCATCCTTAGTCCTAAATGATGATATTATTAAATATCTTTGGCCTGTAGTGCAAAGATGAATGATTAACTGATGAATATCTTTGGCCCGTAGTGCGAAGATGAACAGGTGTTGAGATGAATATGACCAACTGGTGATACAAATGAATATCTTTGGCCTGTAGTGCAAAGATGAATATTGATTAAAGATGTATATTGATTGTTGTTACAGGGATAAAATTGATAATGGACTTTTAAATCTTAGAAGATAGTAGAACTCATTCTCTACTTGACTCTTCTAATGGATTGCTGTTTCCGCTGCAGTTGTTGATCTAAAACTTGTTGTCTATTATATTTTATCAGATTTTTCCTTGTTGAAGATTAACGATAATTTGTTGTATATTATCTTAGTCATAATATTCTTTACTGGGCTAGTTGAGCTCACCCTTTTCCTTTTTGTTCCAATTTTCTCAGGAGGTGAGAACATAACAGGAACTAGTCGGGGTATGGAGTGATGGTTCTAAAAAGATGTTTTAGCAATCCTCACTATTTTTGTAAAATAGTGTTTGAATAATTGTAATGAGGACTTATTTGAGTGTGGATATTATCTAGAAGACAATATATGTATTTAAACTCACAGTATGTGTTGTCGTATTTTGCACGACAATTGTATTATTGAAGTTGTAGTTTGCTTTCTGTACCATGTATTTGGCGACACAGAATGGGTGTTGTATACCTATTTTGGGGGCGTCACAGTTGGTATCAATGCTTAGGGTTATGGTCTCTGGCGGAGATCGGGGAATAGAACTAGGAGGGGAGAGATGAGTAAATCCTTCGCTAGTGTGTCCTATCTAAGCTTATTTGTTGGTCAGTCATAATATAGGGATATTATGTGATATGTTAATTTGTTTAATTAACCCTTGTTTTATGGCAGTATTTGAGAATGGCTGCTGAGAACGTTAACAATGGAGTGTATTAGACTGTAGAACAACCTTTAGTTACAAACCAGGAGAACGTGCAACAGGAAGGCAATAATCCTCCTGTAAATAACACTACCGAACAAATGATGAAAGATGGGATGTTCAGAAGTTTTTTGCATTTTATGCAAAACCAGACGAGGGAAACTCGTGCACAGAATACGGGTGGAAATGCTAGCAATGCGCGGCTTGTCACAGCCAAGCAGTTCAAAGAGTTGGGACCACCAGAATTTAAGGGAAAGCCCAATCCGATCATGGCGGAAACGTGGGTCAAGCAAATTACTAAGATATTCGATGTCTTGTGATGCACGGAGGAACAGAAGGTTCCATTCGCCACTTTTATGTTCCGGGGTGAGGCAAACTACTGGTGGGAGTCTGTGAAGCGTACCCAGCCAGCCACACTCAGCATGTCTTGGGAAACATTTCAGAAACTGTTTAATGACAAATACTTTCCTGAAAGTATTTGTCATATGAAGGAGGTAAAGTTTATTAGACCGGAATAAAACAACATGACGGTGTCCCAGTACGAGGCAAAGTTTGCAGAGTTATCCAGGTTTGCACCTCATTTGGTCGAAAATGAGGAACGAATGACATGGATATTTCTGAGAGGTATAAAATCCGAGATTCGGTAATATCTTATCTCTCATAAATTTTCTTTATATTCAGATGTTGTAAACAGGGCTCAATTATTAGAGCGAGATAATGAGTATGTGAAACCGAGGGACCACAACCAGGGTCATACCGGTGACAACAGTCATCAGAGCGATGATAACCAACGAGGAGGGAAAAATACGAACAAAGGTGGTAACCACTCGGGTGGTCATCGTGGCCATGATAATAGGAGAGGTGAGTAAAGTGGAAATTTCAGAAAGAGGAGATTTAACAATGATGGGAAGACATCAGCAGCAGCACCAGCACCAACAACAAATTCTAGGGGAGGAGAACGACCGCTAGTTAGATGTTACAAATACGGGAAAGAGGGACATATCAGCCCAAACTGTCCACAATAATCCAAGGTATGTTACAACTGTGGAAAGGAAGGCCACATAGCTCAGGATTGTTCTGTAGCAAAACCAAGTTCAATGGAGATGGTGACTCCAAGGGTTGTCCCGGATAAGTCAAAATCAGCGGTTCCTGGAAGAGCGTTTGTCGTGACTGGCCAAAACGTGAGGAACCCGAATGAGGTTATTACGGGTAAGATAATCTTGAACTCTTGCGAAGTTTATACCTTACTAAATACCGGTTTTACCCATTCTTTTATCTCTCCTGCTTGTGCTCAACGTTTAAACTTGACTCCGGAGTAATTAGACTTTGATTTATCAATGGATACTCCGTTGGGTGAAACTTTCGTTACATCCACAGTTTATAAATCTTGCATGATCCAAGTTGGCACAATCACATTATCTGTTGATCTTATCTCTTTAAAGATACTTGCTTTTGATGTGATTTTAGGAATTGATTGGTTAACCACTCATCATGCCAAAATTGATTATTTTCATAAGGTTGTTAGTTTTCATATTCCTAACCAACCTGTCATACGAATTCAAACAACTAAACCACTAAAATCAGTTACTATCATATCAAGTCATAAAGCTATTCGTTTATTAAAAAATGGATGTCAAGCTTTCTTAGCCCATGTTATGGATTTGAACAAAGACAAGTCAGATTTGAATAATATTTCTGTTGTTAGAGGATTTTCTGAAGAACTTTCCGGTCTACCCCCAGAACGTGATGTTGAATTCTTTATTGACCTTTAGCCGGGTACAAAACCAATTTCTAAAACCCCATATCGAATGGCTCCTATTTAATTTCAGGAGTTAAAAGTCCAACTACATGAATTGTTAGACATAGGTTTCATTCGTCCTAGTACATCTCCTTGGGGTGCTCCTATTTTATTCATAAAGAAGAAAGACGGGAGTATGCGACCTTGTATTGACTACCGAGAATTAAACCATGTCACCATCAAGAATAGGTATCCGCTACCTCGCATTGATGACCTGTTCGACTAGTTGCAAGGAGCACAATTCTTTTCAAAGATCGATCTTCGTTCTGGATATCATCAGCTGAAGATTAAAGCTGAGGATATTTCAAAGACTATCTTCAGAACTCGGTATGGGTATTATGAATTCTTAGTCATTTCTTTTGGATTGACTAATGCTCCTGCTGCTTTCATGGATATGATGAACCGTGTATTCAAGGAATATTTGGATCAGTTCATTGTTGTCTTTATTGATGACATCCTCATCTATTCAAAAAGCTGTGAAGATCACGAGCACCATTTGAAGCTGATACTTGAAAGGCTTCGTGAAAATAAGCTTTATGCCAAGCTGAAGAAATGTGAGTTCTGGCTTGAGGAAGTAGCATTCCTTGGGCACGTGGTGTCAAAACATAGAGTATCTGTTGACCCAGCAAAGATTGAAGCAGTACAAAGTTGGGAGCAACCAAAGTCGGTGACCGAAGTGCCTAGCTTTTTGGGCTTAGCTGGTTATTATCAGAGATTCGTGGAAGGATTTTCTCGAATCGCTACTCCGTTAACTCATCTGACTTGGAAAGATACAAAATTTGTATAGAGTAAGGAATGCGAGAAGAGTTTCCAAGAGCTCAAGAGGAGACTCATTTCGGCACCTGTTCTGGCAATACCATCTGGTACGGATGGATTTGTTATATACAGCAATGCTTCAGGTAAAGGGTTAGGATGCGTTCTCATGCAACATGGGAAAGTCATAGCCTATGCCTCACGACAACTCAAAGAATATGAGAGGAATTATCCTAATCATGATCTAGAGTTGGCAGCAGTCGTATTCGCGTTGAAAATTTGGAGACACTACTTATATGGGGAGAAAGTGGAGATTTATACGGACCATAAAAGTCTCAAATATTTCTTCACCCAAAAAGAACTCAATATGCGGCAACGACGTTGGCTTGAACTATAGAAAGATTACGATCACACTATTCAATATCATCCTGGAAAAGCAAACGTAGTAGCTGACGCATTGAGTAGAAGATCATATGCGAGTACGAGTGCAATATTGTCAATGCAAAGGCCCATTCTGTATGACTTGCAAAGGATGGAGGTAGAATTAAAGACCCCAGGGACCCACATGATGATGGCGAATATACGAGTAGAACCGACTTTAATCGATAAAGTTAAAGATGCTCAAGCTACGGACATGGAGCTGATGCGTATGAAGAAGAAAGTGCAAGAAGGTGCTATTCCAGAAGCAAGAATCGATGAAGAAGGAATACTTCGATTCAACTCCAGACTTTGTGTTCCTAACGATTCTGACTTGAAGCATAGAATCATGATGGAGGCACACAACACACCGTTTGCAATCCATCTTGGGAGTACCAAAATATATCATGATCTTTGACATACATTTTGGTGGAGCAATATGAAAAGGGAGATCGCGGAGTTTATCTCGAGGTGTTTAACTTGTCAACGTGTAAAGGCGGAGCATCAAATGCCAAAGGGTCCATTACAACCACTTGAGATTCCGAAATGGAAGTGGGAACCTATTATTATGGATTTCGTTACGGGTCTTCCCAAAGTTTCTCAAGGCATAGATGCTATTTGGGTTATTGTTGATAGATTAACCAAGTCTGCCCATTTCTTGCCTATACGTGAGATTTATTCCCTTGAACGTCTTGCTAATATGTACGTGAATGAGATTGTGAGATTGCATGGCATGCCAGTATCCATAGTTTCGGATCGTGACCCAAGATTTACTTCAAGATTTTGGGTTAGCTTGCAGAAAGCTATGGGTACGGATTTACGATTTAGTTCAGCATACCATCCTCAAACGGACGGGCAATCGGAAAGGACTATTCAAACCCTTGAAGATCTATTAAGACTGTGTGTCCTAGATTTCAAAGGAAGTTGGGATAAGTACTTGCCACTAGTGGAATTCTCCTACAACAATAGTTATCAAGCAAGTATAGGCATGGCTCCATTCGAGGCGTTGTATGGACAAAAGTGTCATTCTCCAGTATGCTGGGACGAGGTGGGAGACGCATCGTTGTTAGGACCAGAATTAATACGCATGACTACAGAAAAGATCCAAATGATTCGACAAAGTATTCAAACCTCACAAGATCGACAAAAGAGTTATGCTGATCTTCATCGAAAGGACGTGGAATTTAATATTGGAGATCATGTACTATTACGTATTGCTCCATAGAAAGGAGTTACAAGATTTAGGAAGAAAGGAAAGCTCAATCCACGATTTGTTGGTCCATTTGAGATTCTTGACCGAATAGGAAATGTGGCCTATAGACTCGCATTACCTCCAAGTATGTCTCGTGTTCATAATATTTTTCACATATCCATGCTTCATAAATATGTGAAAGACCCGAACCATATTATTGCGTTAGAACCAGACGAGATAGCCGAAGATTTAACGTACGAAGAAGTACCTGTTAAGATCTTTGATAGGAAAGAGCATGTCCTACGCACCAAGGTTATACCACAAGATAAGTTTTTATGGAGAAACCATGCTATTGAAGAAATGATCTGGGAGTTGGAATCAGAAATGAAAGCAAGGTATCCTCACCTTTTCGAAACACCAGGTACGTATGTCAATTTCGAGGATGAAATTTCATAAGGAGGGAAGGTTGTAAGACCCCAACTTATTATAAATAAAATCAAATTTCCTCTAATTATTATTGTGAATAATAAGGTATTAATTTGATATAATTCTCTGGTTAGGGGTGAAATATGCAAATTTTGCAAAATATACAAGTGGTTAAAAAATAATCATTGTTGTCGGGGAATATTCATTTAGTCGTGGAATATTCTTGTTATCGGGGAATATTTGTACGACGGCGCAATCATTTATGGGCCCATAACAGAATAATTGTCGGATGAAGAAAATGACAAGTTTGAGTTTTTATAAATAACGGCGTAGTTGTTACCGTTAACACTGTTGGAATACACGTTGGTTAAAATACAGTAATACGCGTGGATGCAAAGTATTGATGAATTATTGATCCTTACGTAAGAAGGCACTACTCAATAATTGTTACAGTAGTTACTGTTCAATATTTTATTTTATTGATTCAATAATTACTGCGTTGATATTTTATATTATTGTTGTTTCAATAATTGTCACTGCACAGTATTTCCCATTATCAGATCAATAATTCATATTATTTGAATAATATTATTAGATAGCATTATTGGCAATGTCTAGAAAGTTCTGTCAATGAGAGGTTTGGTCACCTAATTGTGCGCCAGTAAGGAGAAATTCTTATTGGAAAGCCCCCTCTTTCTTGGGAACGGCCTGGTTGTCATAAATGTGATTCTGTAATATTATTTGTGAATAATTAATTATTGAATCATATGATAAGGAAATATTTATTTTATGTGGATATAAATGTTGGATATATTTATTGTGGTTAAAAAATGAAAGAGTTAATGTTGAGGTGTTTTATCAGTATTTTTGTCGGAATGAAGGTATTAAAATATTAAACCAATATTTTTGAGATATATTGCGTGAGTTATAATTTTTAATCCGATCGTTGGATCGTTGTAATTTATGGATATGTTATACATATATAAGTTGAGTAGATGTTCACAAATTTTGAACCGTTAAAATTGAACGTATGATTTGTTATGAATTTTAAGAGGTGACTAGTTCAAAAATTGTTGAAGTATCCGAATTTAGCATTTTGGTGGAAAATTTTAGAATTGAGTGGGCCCCACTTGTAGTTGGTGAAGAAATGTGCTGAATTTTATTTCAAATATAGTGGGTGGGAATAGTAGCAGGTAAAGCCATCAGGTTGCAAGTCAAGTCTGCTAATATTTTCCTATAAATAGAGGGCTAAGTTAGAATTGAAAATCACACCAGAAACATAAGCTTTCTCTCTCTAGATTTTTGAGTGTATTTTGTGAGTATTTAAATACTTTGTGAGTTTCTATTTATCATTGCAAGTTTCTTTCAGCCTTATACTGATATTCCGATCAGAAGTACTGATATTTTGAGGTAAGAGGTTTTATATTCTTCTTAAAATGATATTTTTTTCAATATCATTATACCGAAATGTTGGTATGAACTTTTTAGCAAATTTGAAATTTTGTGTCGGGGTTATTATTCATGTATACGACACTATTCACGTATACGGCACTATTCACGAATACAGCACTATTCACCGAAAAATGAAATTTTCTTATTTTTGTCCAAGATGTGTATTATGGTTACTATCTTTGATTGTATCCATGTTTTGATCTTTATTCTTGAATTTTGCTTCAAAATTGGTTATTATAGAGTATTATTGATCTTAGATAAGCTGTTATACGAATCTTTATTATTTATCCTTCTGTCTCACTGGATTCGTTTTCTTTAAAATATTTTTCATCATACTTAGTCCTAAATGATGATATTGCTGAATATTTTGGCTTGTAGTGCAAAGATGAATGATTAATTGATGAATATCTTTGGCCCATAGTGCGAAGATGGACAGGTGTTGAGATGAACATGACCAACTGGTGATACAAATGAATATCTTTGGCCTGTAGTGCATAGATGAATATTGATTAAAGATATATATTGATTGTTGTTACAGGGATAAAATTGATGATGGACTTTTAAATTTTAGAAGATAGTAGCACTCATTCTCTACTTGACTTTTCTAATGGATTGTTGTTTCCGCTGCAGTTGTTGATCTAACATTGTTGTCTATTATATTTTATCAAATTTTTCCCTGTTGAAGACTAACGATAATTTGTTGTATATTATCTTAGTCATAATATTCTTTACTGGGTTAGTTGAGCTCACCCTTTTCCTTTTTGTTCCATTTTTCTCAGGAGGTGAGAACATAGCAGGAACTAGTTTGGGTACGGAGTGATGGTTCTAGAAAGATGTTTTAGCAGTCCTCATTATTTCTGTAAAATAGTGTTTGAATAATTGTAATGAGGACTTATTTGAGTGTGGATATTGTCTAGAAGACAATATTTGTATTTAAACTCACAGTATGTGTTGTCGTATTTTGCACAACAATTATATTATTAAAGTTGTAGTTTGCTTTCTGTACTATGTATTTAGTGACTCATAATGGGTGTTGTATACCTATTTTGGGGGCGTCACAAATAGTGCCGTATACGTGAATAGTAACCCCGACACAAAAGTTCCAAATTTGATAAAAAGTTCTGACCAATATTTCGGCATAATGATATTGAAAATAATAATATCATTTACGAAGAAAATAACATCTCTTACCTCAAAATAACCGTACTTCTGACTGAATTTTGGATATAGTGCTAACAGAAACTTGTACTGAATAGCAACTCTCAAAGTATCAAAATACTCACAAAAATACGCTCGATAATCTAGAGAGAAAGAAAACTTGTTTCTGGTGTGATTTTAAATTCAAACATAAGCGCCTATTTATAGAAAAATGCTAGAACGCCATAGGACACTAAAATAATAAAATATTATTATTTCTTTTCTTCCTACGCATGCCAACCTTTACTGAAAATTCTAGCCATCCACATTTGAACCAAATTTGCAGCCCACGTGTTAAAAATAAATGTGGGTCCCACCCAATATTAATAAAAATCATTTTATTTTCCAACACTTCAGTAATTCATAGAAAATAGTCCGTTTATCAGAAAAATACGAATTTTATGTCCATTCCACACGAAATCGAATTCTCTACAACTTTGTAGGTTTGAGTTTTTCCAAATTTCAAAAAGAAAATATCTGAAATCCATAAACAGATGATTTTTAATACCTCCATTCCAACAAAATACTGATAAAACACCTCAGCATTAATTCCTTCATTTATAACCACATAAAATAAATAAATCCATCATTTATATCCACATCAAATAAATATTTCCTTATTATATAAATACATAATTAATTATTCACAAATATTATTACAGAATCACAATTATGACAACCAGACCGTTCTCAGGAAAGAGGGGGATTTCCGATAAGGATTTATCCTTACTGGCGCACAATTAGGTGACCAAACCTCTCCATGACAGAACTTTCTAGACATCGTCAATAATGCTATCTAATAATATTATTCAAATAATATGAATTATTGATCTGATAATGGGAAATACTGTGCAGTGACAATTATTGAAATAACAATAATATAAAATATCAACGCAGCAATTATTGAATCAATAAAATAAAATATTGAACAGTAATTACTGTAACAATTATTGAGTAGTGCCTTCTTACGTAAGAATCAATAATTCAAAAATATTGTGCAATACCGTGTACTACTGTGCAACCACGCGTATTACTGTATTTTAACCACCGGGTATTCCAACAGTGTTAACGGTAACAACTACGTCGTTATTTATAAAAAGTCAAACTTCTCATTTTCTTCATCCGACAGTTATTCTGTTATGGGGCCCGCAAATGATTGCACCGTCGTATAGATATTCCCGACAAAAAATATATTCCACGACCAAACGAATATTCCCCGACAACAATGATTATTTTATAACCACTTGCTTATTTTGTAAAATTTGCACATTTCCCCCATAACCAAAGTATTATATCAAATTATCACCTTTATTATTCACAATAATAAATAGAGGAAATTCGATTTTATTCATAATAAGTTGGGGTCTTACACTCATTATGAGTAGTAATAATGAAATTATTAAAATTGCTAAGATAATATTGAATAATGTGTTTGACATAAAAGACATGCGTGTTGTCGATGTGTAGTATCAGGAATTAAAATTTCTAAAATATCATATAGACTACAGTTTACATTTACGTAAACCCTTATGATTTCTACTTAAACATGACTTATCAATGTTTTAATCATTAATAGCCATTTTTATCCCTCCGGAAGAGACATGCTCCATCAATCTATGATTCTCTACGAAAAAGAAATCGAAAAGATGGAAAGCTAACATTTACGAAATATTACCTTTTCGTTCTTCACGTTCTTGATAAAACTTCTTATTTTTTGCTTCAAAGTAGCTTGATTACTTGTTTCTAGCTCTTTCTCTCTCTCAATATATGTTGGCTAATATTTGTAAACTCTCAAATGAATTAGCCAAGCTTCTATTTATAGGAAAATCCAATGGAGGGCATAATGGTCCATTGGCCACCTCCTTACTATTCCCCGCCTCCTTAGCAACTTAGCCACCAAGTAATCACTTTAATTGGTGGCCAAGTGGCCGGCCCACAAGCTCATGGGTCTCCCCATGGGTTGCCCCATGGGTTTTACCCATCTGGTGACTCGCTGGTTCGATTCGCTGTTCGATTTCTTGGATCGGGGTTAATTAAATATAACATTGGGTCTTAACTTGGGCTTGATTACACAATTCATTGGGCTTGATATAATCCAAATCCAATTAGATTATACAAAGTCCTTAAACTCAAATTCCATTAAGAAATAATCGTATTCTACGCGTATAACTCACGTATTCTCTCTGTTTAGTATTCATACGATATTCGTATTATACCTCAAAATATTCTTCATACTATACTCATATTCTAACTAGTATCATACTCGTATATCGTACGTATAATAATTCTAATCATTATATGCATTTCATTTTCTTCTCGGTAATCACTTTTACTAACCCTTAGGTTTTAAGTTCGCAAGAGAAAACTTCATTTGCCATAATTGAAATATTATTGGATATTCCATCTCGTCTTCGTATTCTATCATTACACATTTCTCAGAAATTCAAACTTAATTCCCGAGCAGAAATGGATGAATAGTATTTTTACGAAAATTACTCGAAAAACATTTATTTTTGTCTTAGAAATTCAAAATAATTAATCCTAGCACATAGCCAGAATACTATCCACATCCGCACATTCTAGGTCATAGAACGACCTTCAAATTGGTTACTCACATAAAAAATCAATTAAATTCATTTAATCCATATAATCAAATAAAAATTTAATTCATTAAAGATCTGATTTTCTCGGGCGTTACAACAGTTCCAGATATTAAAGAAGAAATCTTGACAGAAGCTCATAACTCAAGATATTCGATTCATCCGAGAAGTATGAAAATGTATCAAGATTTGCAGCGACATTTTTGGTGGTCGAACATGAAAAGAGATGTTACAGAATGTGTCTCGAAATGTTTGACATGTCAAAGAGTCAAGGCCAAGCATCAGAGACCAAGCAGATTACTTCTACCGTTGGAAATATCGAAATAGAAATTAGAACTCATCACAATGGATTTTGTGGTAGGTCTTCCAACTACTCAGAGAGGATACGATGCGATTTGGGTGATAGTGGACAGGCTGACGAAATCAGCACACTTAACCAATAAAGATCAGATTCAATCTTGATCAGTTGGCAAAGTTACAAGTTAAAGAGATCATTTCGAGACATGGAGTTCCAGTTTCAATTGTGTCAGATAGAGATCCGCAATTCACATCAAACTTCTGAAAGAGAATACAAGAATGCATGGGAACAAAATTGAGAATGAGTACGGCATACCATCCGCAAACAGACGACCAAAGCGAACGATCAATCCAGACGTTGGAAGATATGCTCAGAGCATGCATCATGGATTTCAAAGGGAACTGGGATGAACATTTACTATTGACAGAAATCTCCTACAACAACTGTTACTAAGCAAGCATCGGCATGCCGCCTTACGAAGCATTGTACGACAGAAAGTGCGGAACTCCACTGTGCTGAGATGAAGTCGGTGAATGTCAACTATTAGGACTGGAATTGGTACAACAAACTACTGAGGATGTCAAACTCATCAGGATAAAATTGGTAGCTGCTCAAGACAGACAGAAGAAGTATACTGATCAACATAGACAAGATCGTGAGTTCGATGTAGGAAATTTCGTGTTCTTAAAACCTTCTCCTTGGAAGGAGAAAATTCATTTTGGTAAAAAGGGAAAGCTAATCCCGAGGTTTATTAGACCCTTCGAGGTGCTGCAAATAGTATGAGAAGTGGCTTACGAGGTAGCTCTACCTCTGGAGTTGAAACACGTTCACAATATTTTTCATGTTTCAGTGTTACGATCGTATAAACTCGATTACAAGCATGTGATCGAGTACGAACCATTACAGTTCGATAAGGACTTGTCTTATGAGGAAATTCCTATCCAGATAGTTGACAAAAAAGAACAAGTGCTCAGGAATAAAGTAATACCTTCCGCGAAGGTGATATGGAGGAACCACAATGCTGAAGAAGCTACGTGGGAACTCAAAGATAAAAAGGTGAAAGATTGCCCCGAGTTATTTGTTTAATCTGTGACTTCGATTCTGGGGACAGAATTCTTTTAAGAATGGAAGAATGTGACGAATGATTTATTTGAGTTGTGATTCTGGGAACAGAATCCTTGTAAGGAGGGAATGATGTAACAATCCTGAATTTTAAATTGTAATTCCAAATATTTATTGAATTATATAAATATTTTAATTGATGTGTTTATTATTGAATAAATATTTGTTTAATGTGATTTGATTTGATTATTTATTTGTTAAATAAATAATTTATGAGTTAAGGAAATTAATTATTATTAGATAATATTCTAATTTAAATTAATAATTAAATTAGAGAGTTTATAATGATTAAATGAATTATTATAATGTTATTCTAATTTGATTTTGTAATTAAAGTGATGTGTTAATTTATTAAATAAAATTATAATTATAGGGAAAATTATAATTTTGTTGATTTGATTTATGTGGTTAATTGATTTAATAAATTGTTATTAGATTTAATTAAATTGAATATTAAAATTTAATTAAATAAAGTGTGACCATAAACTATACTATAAATGAGTTATTAAAATAAATTAAAGGAGTTTAATTCAGTTTTGTAAAACAAGGCTTAATAAATGTTAAGTCTTTAATTTAAATATGTTTTACCAAACAAGGCATAAGAATTTTAAGTTATTAATTTTTAAAGTGGTTTAGCCAAACAAGCCTTATGACTTTTAATTTTTAAAAAGATATAACTGATATCAGTTACATATATATTTATATTATATATTAATACGTATTATATTATACGTTATGTTTTCTAAGTTACGTAAGTTAGAGAAGAGAGAAAGAATAGAGAAGAAGAGAAAGAAGAGAAAAGAAAGAAGAAAGAAAAGAGAAAAGGAAGAAGATAAAATTCTATGTGAGTTGAGAATTTAGAAGAATAAGTTGTTGTAATCATCTTCTTGCAAAAAGATAACCCTACTTTTCTTATTTTTAGTTTTCTTCTAAAGTTCTAGTTTTTTTATATACATGACAAGTTCTCTGTAAAATTGGTGTGAAAGAGTAATTGTTTATTATGTGATTTTATATGATAATTGTTGATATAAATTGTTTTCATGTGGTTTATAGATGATTTAGAGTAAATTGATTCATATAATATATTTTATTATGGAGGAAATCATATTACAGTAAGTTTACATTGACATATGTTAAATATGGCTTAAATTAGAATTTAAATCGGTACTCAATTCATAGTATAAGTGTAAATTGTTTATTGATTATGAAAATATATGAAGAAATGAAAACAAAGTAATTGAAACTAACTGTTTTGGTTGTAAAACGAATTCATAGTGAGGAATTTCGTTATGAATGTCAAAAGAAGAAGAAATAATAGAAATATTGAAATTAAATGTTTTAATTTTGATGTTTATATTGTTTATGTGATTAGAAATGTGTTAGAAATATTAGTTTATGTTTCTATAAACATATCACACCTTGGGTAGGTAGGTTGGTATGGTTGTTAGAAAGGAGTTTTTATGTCTAATTTGGCTTTCTACAGTGTTCGTGATGTTCATTCGTGAAATTGCAGAAGGGACCCCCACCATGGCGGGTTATTGTAGTACAAAAACCCCTGCCCCGGCGGGGGGTAGTCTATCTTGCCAAATTTTGAAAAAAATATCTGACCTGATATGTTATACTAAAATGAGAATAACGTTTTCATAAGAACTCCGATTGATACGATTCAAGATGATCCAAAACGAGAACGAGTAGACCTATAGCTTTTATTCTTTAAGTGTTTCAATTGGTGTCATTAGTAGGGGTCAAAATTGCCATCTTTAGGACTGTTGTTCATTTAGAAGCAATTGGAGGGCATCGGGATGCCCAGATGCAAGTGCAATCCTTTGTGTGTTAGTATAACCTAATGTAAAGAGAATGATAACATGTTGGACATGTAATAGGATGTTGTATCAAGTTGTTAATCTGTATATGGTGCAATGACATGATCACTTAAGTAGTTGTAATAAAGCTAAAAGGTGATGCTCATGAAAAGATGTGATGTTGTTTAAACTTAAACTTAGTTAGTGAGCTATACTAAAAATGGGAAAGAAACTCATGAAGCTAATATTAGTGTAACTAATTGGTATTGTCAATACATATGGTATGTGTAGGACTTATGGTGAACGTGAGTAGTGATTGTTTAACCTACGCACGAGGCAAGTTCTATAACTCTACTTTTACGATTGTGCAAGTGATTAAACCTTATTGATGCATTGAACAAGTTCATAAACCTACTTATATATCTATTCTAACTTGATTATGTTTGTAACACCCCAGTCCCACATTGAAAGATAGGGGAAAATTTGTCTGCATATAAGGAATTAAGTAACTACCAATAGTACCTTCAAGTCATGACCTTTTGGGAGCCTGTGGTGGGCTAGATGACCCAAGAAGATACTATTGGGCCAGTGATTTGAGGCCTTATTTGGATGGATTTGATTCGATTTGGACTTGGGATTTGACCCAAGATTTGTTCCGGACTCGGGATTTGACCCGGGTTGTTTCATATGGTATCAAAGCCAGGTTTCGAAAGCTCGGGTCGGGTCATCCGATCGGGTTGCCGGAGGTGGGGACACGAAGGCTGGTGGTATTATCCCACAATGGAGAGATGAAGGTCCGGAGGTGGGGACACGAAGCCAGCCGGTATTATCCCACAATGGCTAGAGAGGCAAAGATCTTTGGGTCGTGTGTGTGATCGGATTCTGACGGGGACGTCAGAAATTTAAGTGGGGGAGTTTGTAACACCCTAGTCCCACATCGAAAGATAGGGGAAAATTTGTCTGCATATAAGGAATTAAGTAACTACCAATAGTACCTTCAAGTCATGACCTTTTGGGAGCCTGTGGTGGGCTAGATGACCCAAGAAGATACTATTGGGCCAGTGATTTGAGGCCTTATTTGGATGGATTTGATTCGATTTGGACTGGGGATTTGACCCAAGATTTGTTCCGGACTCGGGATTTGACCCGGGTTGTTTCAATGTTCATGCAAACTCTTCAACCTAACTCTTACTTTGAGAAGGGTTCCTACCTTTACTTTGTTTCTTATTATGCAAGTTCCTAAATTATGTTATTCTTATGTTAAACAAGTTTTATTCCTCAACTTGTTATTAATCATGCACGTTCATTAACTCACTTTTTTTATTGAGTAAGATTAATAGCCTTAGCTTATTATTGTTCAAGCAAGGTTTTTTACAATATTCAATGCATATGCTTTCTAGTTCATTTCTAAATCATGATTTCGATGTATAATGTTGATTTAATTATAATTCATGACTATTTCATATCATATTGTTATCGAGCACTTGAAGTGATATCAAACTATATTGATTCAATTAATCCTTCGTTGATGTTCGTTGAACTCTAAATTACCCTTGAAGCTTATCCAAACCAAACTTCCTTTGGTGCGAACTCGTATATTAAAACTGAGATGAACAACCCTATTATAGGGGATTACTTACGCGTAAGCGTTTAGATGTTTGTGCACAATACATTATACGAAGGGCTGATCCCCCTAAGTACGAGAAGTCCCTACAATCTTATGACTGTTTAGGTTTAAGTTGAAAGAATGCTTATAACTTTGGACATAGTTCATGGTCTTGTGACCCTTAGATACATATATTTCAAATTCTGTTTCTGATTATCATTGATAGAGAATATTACTCAGTTCTATTTGAGCCTATTCATTTGGCAGTTGTTATGATATTTTTATTCATTGTCACTTTAAGTGAGCATTTGTGTGCTCACCCTTGCTTATATAACCATTACAACTAAAGTTGAGAAGGTCGATGAACCTACCACCAGTAAAGGAAAAGGAAAGATGAACAAGTGTTTAAGACTTATAAATATGTTAATTTCTATATTGTCAGACTGTGTTTTAATTGTTGAGATGTAATTATTTAATTTTCCGCACTTGATGTTTGTATTTAAAGGTTAGATAACCTGAGAGATTTTATTGAACTTATTGATGTAATCCTTTAATGGGAAGGTTTATTGTTAAACTTTATTATATTTGGGTAGTTAAAAATTAATGTTTAGACCGTGAACACCAAATCTTGTGGGAATGAAGTGCCCAGATTTGGGAGTGTCACAAGTTGATATCAAAGCTTTAGGTTATGACCCTTAGGTGTGGGAAAAGCCTTAGGAAGTAACCTTTGAAAAGATAGTTGTGATAAACTCTTATTGAGTTTTAAGAAGGAAGTAAAAAAATACTTTATGTGCTTATGTGGTTGCAACCTTTGTGCTCGTGAGTGTCGAGTAGTAATGATTAGTTATTAAAACTTAAAATTTTGTTGTCAGGATGGCTAATGTAGGAGAATTCAGTCAAGCTAGGGAGGAAGGACCCCAGATGTAAGACCCCAACTTATTATAAATAAAATCGAATTTGCTCTAATTATTATTGTGAATAATAAGGTATTAATTTGATATAATTCTCTAGTTATGGGTGAAATGTGCAAATTTGCAAAATATACAAATGGTTATAAAATAATCATTGTTGTCGGGGAATATTTATTTGGTCGTGGAATATTCTTGTTGTCGGGGAATATTCGTACGACGGCGCAGTCATTTGTGGGCCCCATAACAAAATAATTATCGGATGAAGAAAACGACAAGTTTGAGTTTTTATAAATAACGACGTAGTTGTTACCGTTAACACTGTTGGAATACCCGGTGGTTAAAATACAGTAATACGCGTGGATGCATAGTATTGATGAATTATTGATCCTTACGTAAGAAGGCACTACTCAATAATTGTTAAAGTAGTTACTGTTCAATATTTTATTTTATTGATTCAATAATTGCTGTGTTGATATTTTATATTATTGTTGTTTCAATAATTGTCATTGCACAGTATTTCCCATTATCAGATCAATAATTCATATTATTTGAATAATATTATTAGATAGCATTATTGACAATATCTAGAAAGTTCTGTCAAGGAGAGGTTTGGTCACCGAATTACGCGCCAGTAAGGAGAAATTCTTATTGGAAAGCCCCCTCTTTCCTGGGAATGGTGGCCTGGTTGTCATAAATGTGATTCTGTAATATTATTTGTGAATAATTAATTATTGATTCATATGCTAAGAAAATATTTATTTTATGTGGATATAACTGTTGGATATATTTATTGTGGTTAAAAATGAAAGAGTTAATGTTGAGGTGTTTTATCAGTATTTTTGTTAGAATGAAGGTATTAAAAAATTAAATCAGTGTTTTTGAGATATATTGCGTGAGTTATAATTTTTAACCCGACCGTTGGATTGTTGTAATTTTTGGATATGTTATACATATATAAGTTGAGTATATGTCCACAAATTTTGAACCGTTAAAAATGAACGTATGATTTGTTATGAATTTTAAGAGGTGACTGATTCAGAAATTGTTGAAGTATCCGAATTTAGCATTTTGGTGGAAAATTCTAGAATTGAGTGGGACCCACTTGTGGTTGGTGAAGAAATGTGCTGAATTTTATTTCAAATGTGGTGGGTGGAAATAGTAGCAGGTAAAGCCATCAGGTTACAGGTCAAGTCTGCTAACATTTTCCAATAAATAGAGGGCTAAGTTAGAATTGAAAATCACATCAGAAACATAAGCTTTCTCTCTTTCTCTCTCTAGATTATTGAGTGTATTTTATGAGTATTTAGATACTTTGTGAGTTTCTATTCATCAGTGGAAGTTTCCTTCTGCCTTATACCGATATTTTGATCAGAAGTACTGATATTTTGAGGTAAGGGGTGTTATATTCTTCTTACAATGATATTTTCTTCAATATCATTATACCGAAATGTTGGTATGAACTTTTTATCAAATTTGGAACTTTTTGTGTTGGGATTACTATTCACGTATACGGCACTATTCACGTATACGACACTATTCACGAATACGACACTATTCACCGAAAAATGAAATTTTCTTCTTTTTGTCCAAGATGTCTATTATGGTTACTATCTTTGATTGTATCCATGTTTTGATCTTTATTCTTGAATTTTGCTTCAAAATTGGTTATTATGGAGTATTATTGATCTTGGATAAACTGTTATACGAATCCTTACTATTTGTCCTTCTGTCTCACTTGATTCGTTTTCTTTAAAATATTTTTCATCATCCTCAGTCCTAAATGATGATATTACTGAATATCTTTGTCCTGTAGTGCAAAGATGAATGATTAACTGATGAATATCTTTGGCCCGTAGTGCGAAGATGAACATGTGTTGAGATGAACATGACCAACTGGTGATACAAATGAATATCTTTGGCCTGTAGTGCAAAGATGAATATTGATTAAAGATGTATATTGATTGTTATTACAGGGATAAAATATTGATGATGGACTTTTAAATCTTAGAAGATAGTAGAATTCTTTCTCTACTTGACTCTTCTAATGGATTTCTGTTTCCGCTGCAGTTGTTGATCTAAAACTTGTTGTCTATTATATTTTATCAGATTTTTTTTGTTGAAGACTAACGATAATTTGTTGTATATTATCTTAGTCATAATATTCTTTACTGAGCTAGTTGAGCTCACCCTTTTCCTTTTTGTTCCATTTTTCTCAGGAGGTGAGAACATAGCAGGAACTAGTCGGGGTACAGAGTGATGGTTCTAGAAAGATGTTTTAGCAGTCCTCACTATTTCTGTAAAATAGTGTTTGAATAATTGTAATGAGGACTTATTTGAGTGTGGATATTGTCTAGAAGACAATATTTGTATTTAAACTCACAGTATGTGTTGTCGTATTTTGCACGACAATTGTATTATTGAAGTTGTAGTTTGCTTTCTATATCATGTATTTGGTGACTCAGAATGGGTGTTGTATACCTATTTTGGGGGCGTCACAGTTGGTATCAGAGCTTAGGGATATGATCTATGGCTGAGATGTGAGACAAGAACTAGGATGGGAGAGACGGGGAATTCCATCGCTAGTATGACCTGACTAAGTTTATTTGGTATTTATTTGGTCGGACAGAGTATAGGGATAATATGTTGGATGACTATTAACCCTTGTTTTATAGCAGTATTTAAGAATGGCAGCTGAGAACGTTAATAATGGAGTGAATCAGACTGTGGAGACACCTTTGATCACTACCCAGGGGAACGTGCAATAGGAAGGCAATAATACTCCTGTAAATAACGTTACCGAACAAATGATGAATGATGGGATGTTTAAAAGCTTTTTGCAGTTCATGCAAAACCAGACTAGGGAGACTCGTGCACAAAATATGGGTGGAAATGCTAGCAATGCGCGGCTTGTCACAGCCAAGCAGTTCAAAGAGTTGGGACCACCAGAATTTAAGGGAAAGCCGGATCCGATCATGGCGGAAATGTGGGTCAAACAAATTACCAAGATATTCGATGTCTTGGGATGCACAGAGGAACAGAAGGTTCCATTCGTCACCTTTATGTTCTACGGTGAGGCAGACTACTGGTGGGAGTCTGTGAAGCGTACCCAGCCAGCCGCACTCAGCATGTCTTGGGAAACATTTCAGAAACTATTCAATGACAAGTACTTTCCTAAAAGTATTCATCATATAAAGGAGGTGGAGTTTATCAAACTGGAACAAAATAACATGACGGTGTCCCAGTACGAGGCGAAGTTTGCAGAGTTATCCAGGTTTGCACCTCATTTGGTCGAAAATGAAGAACGAATGACAAGGATGTTTCTGAGAGGTCTAAAGCCCGAGATTCGACAATATCTCATAAATCTTCTTTATATTTAGATGTTGTAAACAGGGCTCAATTATTAGAGCGAGATAATGAGTATGTGCAACCGAGGGACCACAACCAAGGTCATACTGGTGGCGGCAGCCATCAGAGCAATGACAACCAGAGGGAAAGAAAGCATTCAGACAAAGGTGGTAACCACTCGGGTGGTCATCGTGGCCATGATAATAGGAGATGTGAGTCAAGTGGAAATTTCAGAAAGTGGAGATTTAATAATGACGGGAAGACATCAGCTGCAGCACCAGTATCAACAACAAATTCTAGGGGAGGAGAACGACCGCTAGTTAGATGTTACAAATGCGGGAAAGAGGGACATATCAGCCCAAACTATCTACAACAATCCAAGGTATGTTACAACTGTGGAAAGGAAGGCCACATAGCTCGGGATTGTTCTGTAGCAAAACCAAGTTCAACGGGGATGGTGACTCGGATAAGTCAAAATCAGCGGTTCCTGGAAGAGCGTTTGTCGTGACTGGCCAAAACGCGAGGAACCCGAACTATGTGATTATGGGTAAGATAATCTTGAACTCTTACGAAGTTTATACCTTACTAGATACCGGTTCTATCAATTCTTTTATCTCTCCTGCTTGTGCTCAACGTTTAAACTTGACTCCGGAGAAATTAGACTTTGATTTATCAATGGAGACTCCGTTGGGTGAAACTTTCGTTACATCCACAATTTATAAATCTTGCATGATCCAAGTTGGCACTATCATATTACCTGTTGATCTTATCTCTTTAAAGATACTTGTTTTTGATGTGATTTTAGGAATTGATTGGTTAACCACTCATCATGCCAAAATTGATTATTTTCGTAAGGTTGTTAGTTTTCATATTCCTAACCAACCTATCATACGAATTCAAACAACTAAACCACTAAAATCATTCACTATCATATCAAGCCATAAAGCTATTCGTTTATTAAAAAACGGATGTCAAGCTTTCTTAGCCCATGTTATGGATTTGAACAAAGACAAGTCAGATTTGAATAATATTTCTGTTGTTAGAGAATTTCCTGATGTATTTCGTGAAGAACTTCTCGGTCTACCCCCAGAACGTGATGTTGAATTCTTTATTGACCTTGAGTCGGGTACAAAACCCATTTCTAAAACCCCATATCGAATGGCTCCTATTGAACTTCAGGAGTTAAAATTCCAACTACAGGAATTGTTAGACATAGGTTTCATTCGTCCTAGTACATCTCCTTGGGGTGCTCCTGTTTTATTCGTAAAGAAGAAAGACGGGAGTATGCGACTTTATATTGACTACCGAGAATTAAACCATGTCACCATCAAGAATAGGTATCCGCTACCTCGCATTGATGACCTGTTCGACCAGTTGTAAGGAGCAAAATTCTTTTCAAAGATCGATCTTCGTTCTGGATATCATCAGCTGAAGATTAAAACTGAGGATATTCCAAAGACTGCCTTCAGAACTCGATACGGGCATTATGAATTCTTAGTCATGTCTTTTGGATTGACTAATGCTCCTGCTGCTTTCATGGATATGATGAACCGTGTGTTTAAAGAATACTTGAATCAGTTCGTTTTTGTCTTTATTGATGACATCCTCATCTATTCCAAAAGCCGTGAAGATCATGAGCACTATTTGAAGCTGGTACTGCAAAGGCTTCGTGATAACAAGTTGTATGCCAAGTTGAAAAAAATTCGAGTTCTGGCTTGAGGAAGTAGTATTCCTTGGACACGTGGTGTCAAAACATGAAGTATCTGTCGACCCGACGAAGATTGAAGCCATACAAAGTTAGGAGCAACCAAAGTCGGTGACCGAAGTACGTAGCTTTCTGAGCTTAGCTGGTTATTATCGGAGATTCCTGGAAGGATTTTCTCGAATCGCTACTCCGTTAACTCATCTGACTCGGAAAGATACAAAATTTGTATGGAGCGAGGAATGCGAGAAGAGTTTCCAAGAGCTCAAGAGGAGACCCATTTCGGCACCTGTTCTGGCAATACTATCTGGTACGGATGGATTTGTTATATACAGCGATGCTTTAGGCAAAGGGTTAGGATGCGTTCTCATGCAACATGGGAAAGTCATAGCCTATGCCTCACAACAACTCAAAGAATATGAGAGGAATTATCCTACTCATGATCTAGAGTTGGCAGCAGTCGTATTCGTGTTGAAAATTTGGAGACACTACTTGTATGGGGAGAAAGTTGAGATTTATACGGACCATAAAAGCCTCAAATATTTCTTCACCTAAAAAGAACTCAACATGTGGCAATGACGTTGGCTTGAACTATTGAAAGATTACGATCACACTATTCAATATCATCCTGGAAAAGCGAACGTAGTAGCTGACGCATTGAGTAGAAGATCATATGCGAGTACGAGTGCGATATTGTCAATGCAAAGGCCCATTCTGTATGACTTGCAAAGGATGGAGGTAGAATTAAAGACTCCAGGGACCCACATGATGATGGTGAATATACGAGTAGAACCGACTTTAATCGATAAAGTTAAAGCTGCTCAAGCTACGGACATGGAGCTGATGCGTATGAAGAAGAAAGTGCAAGAAGGTGCTATTCCAGAAGCAAGAATCGATGAAGAAGGAATACTTAGATTTAACTCCAGACTTTGTGTTCCTAACGATTCTGACTTGAAGCATAAAATCATGATGGAGGCACATAAAACACCGTTTGCAATCCATCCTGGGAGTACCAAAATGTATCATGATATTCGACATACATTTAGGTGGAAAAATATGAAGAGAGAGATCGTAGAGTTTATCTCAAGGTGTTTAACTTGTCAACGTGTAAAGGCGGAGCATCAAGTGCCAAAGGGTCCATTACAACCACTTGAGATTCTAAAAAGGAAGTGGGAACACATTACTATAGATTTCGTTATAGGTCTTCCCAAAGTTTCTCAAGGCATAGATGCTATTTGGGTTATTATTGATAGATTAACCAAGTCTGCCCATTTCTTGCCTATACGTGAGATTTATTCCCTTGAACGTCTTGCTAGTATGTACGTGAACGAGATTATGAGATTGCACGACATGCCATTATCCATAGTTTCGGATCGTGACCCAAGATTCACTTCACAATTTTGGGTTAGCTTACAGAAAGATATGGGCACGAATTTATGATTCAGTTCGGCATACCATCCTCAAACGGACGGACAATCAGAGAGGACTATTCAAACTCTTGAAGATCTATTAAGACTTTGTGTCCTAGATCTCAAAGGGAGTTAGGATAAGTACCTACCATTGGTGGAATTCTCCTACAACAACAGTTATCAGGCGAGCATAGATGTGGCTCCATTCGAGGCGTTGTATGGAAGAAAATGTCGTTCTCCAGTATGCTGGGACGAGGTGGGTGAAGCAACATTGTTGGGACCAGAGTTGGTACCCATGACTACAGAGAAGATCTAAACGATTCGACAACGTATACAAACGGCACATGATCGACAAAAGAGTTATGCGGATCATCATCGGAAGGACGTAGAATTTAATATTGGGGATCATGTATTGTTACGTGTTGCACCATGGAAGGGAGTTACAAGATTTGGGAAGAGAGGAAAGCTTAATCCATGATTTATTGGTCCATTTGAGATTCTTGATCGAATATAAAATGTGGCCTATAGACTCGCATTCCCTCCAAGTATGTCTCGTGTTCATAATGTTTTTCACATATCCATGCTTCGTAAATATGTGAAAGACCCGAACCATATTATTGCGTTAGAACCAGACGAGATAGCCGAAGATTTAACGTATGAAGAAGTACCTGTTAAGATCTTGGATAGGAAAGAGTATGTCCTACGCACCAAGGTTATACCACAAGTTAAGGTTTTGTGGAGAAACTATGCTATTGAAGAAATGACCTAGGAGTTGGAATCAGAAATAAAAGCTAGGTATCCTCACCTTTTCGAAACACCAGGTACGTATGTCAATTTCGAGGACGAAATTTCATAAGGAGGGGAGGTTGTAAGACCCCAACTTATTATAAATATAATCAAATTTCCTCTAATTAATATTGTGAATAATAAGGTATTAATTTGATATAATTCTCTGGTTATGGGTGAAATGTGCAAATTTTGCAAAATATGCAAGTGGTTATAAAATAATCTTTGTTGTCGTGAAATATTCATTTGGTCGTGGAATATTCTTGTTGTCGGGGAATATTCGTACGACGGCGCAGTCATTTGTGGGCCCCATAACAGAATAATTATCGGATGAAGAAAACGACAAGTTTGAGTTTTTATAAATAACGACGTAGTTGTTACCGTTAACACTGTTGGAATACCCGGTGGTTAAAATACAGTAATACGCGTGGATGCACAGTATTAATGAATTATTGATCCTTACGTAAGAAGGCACTACTCAATAATTGTTAAAGTAGTTACTGTTCAATATTTTATTTTATTGATTCAATAATTGCTGCGTTGATATTTTATATTATTGTTGTTTCAATAATTGTCATTGCACAGTATTTCCCATTATCAGATCAATAATTCATATTATTTGAATAATATTATTAGATAGCATTATTGACAATATCTAGAAAGTTCTGTCAAGGAGAGGTTTGGTCACCTAATTACGCGCCAGTAAGGAGAAATTCTTATTGGAAAGCCCCCTCTTTCCTGGGAATGGTGGCCTGGTTGTCATAAATGTGATTCTGTAATATTATTTATGAATAATTAATTATTGATTCATATGCTAAGAAAATATTTATTTTATGTGGATATAACTGTTGGATATATTTATTGTGGTTAAAAATGAAAGAGTTAATGTTGAGGTGTTTTATCAGTATTTTTGTTAGAATGAAGGTATTAAAAAATTAAATCAGTGTTTTTGAGATATATTGCGTGAGTTATAATTTTTAACCCGACCGTTGGATTGTTGTAATTTTTGGATATGTTATACATATATAAGTTGAGTATATGTCCACAAATTTTGAACCGTTAAAAATGAACGTATGATTTGTTATGAATTTTAAGAGGTGACTGATTCAGAAATTGTTGAAGTATCTGAATTTAACATTTTGGTGGAAAATTCTAGAATTGAGTGGGCCCCACTTATGGGTGGTGAAGAAATGTGCTGAATTTTATTTCAAATGTGGTGGGTGGGAATAGTAGCAGGTAAAGCCATCAGGTTGCAGGTCAAGTCTGCTAACATTTTCCTATAAATAGAGGGCTAAGTTAGAATTGAAAATCACACCAGAAACATAAGCTTTCTCTCTTTTTCTCTCTAGATTATTGAGTATATTTTGTGAGTATTTAGATACTTTGTGAGTTTCTATTCATCAGTGCAAGTTTCCTTCAGCCTTATACCGATATTCCGATCAGAAGTAATGATATTTTGAGGTAAGAGGTGTTATATTCTTCTTAAAATGATATTTTCTTCAATATCATTATACCAAAATGTTGGTATAACCTTTTTATCAAATTTGGAACTTTTTGTGTCGGGGTTACTATTCACGTTTACGGCACTATTCATGAATACGGCACTATTCACCGAAAACTAAAATTTTCTTCTTTTTGTCCAAGATGTCTGTTATGGTTACTATCTTTGATTGTATCCATGTTTTGATCTTTATTCTTGAATTTTGCTTCAAAATTGGTTATTATGGAGTATTATTGATCTTGGATAAACTGTTATACGAATTCTTACTATTTGTCCTTCTGTCTCACTGGATTCGTTTTCTTTAAAATATTTTTCATCATCCTCAGTCCTAAATGATTATATTACTGAATATCTTTGGCCTGTAGTGCAAAGATGAATGATTAACTGATGAATATCTTTGGCCCGTAGTGCGAAGATGAACAGGTGTTGAGATGAACATGATCAACTGGTGATACAAATGAATATCTTTGGCCTGTACTGCAAAGATGAATATTGATTAAAGATGTATATTGATTGTTGTTACATGGATAAAATATTGATGATGGACTTTTAAATCTTAGAAGATAGTAGAATTCTTTCTCTACTTGACTCTTCTAATGGATTACTGTTTCCGCTGCAGTTGTTGATCTAAAACTTATTGTCTATTATATTTTATCAGATTGTTCCCTGTTGAAGACTAACGATAATTTTTTGTATATTATATTAGTCATAATATTCTTTACTGGGCTAGTTGAGCTCACCCTTTTCCTTTTTGTTCCATTTTTCTCAGGAGGTTAGAACATAGCAGGAATTAGTCGGGGTACAGAGTGATGGTTCTAGAAAGATATTTTAGCAGTCTTCACTATTTCTGTAAAACAGTGTTTGAATAATTGTAATGAGGACTTATTTGAGTGTTGATATTGTCTAGAAGATAATATTTGTATTTAAACTCACAGTATGTGTTGTCGTATTTTGCACGACAATTGTATTATTGAAGTTGTAGTTTGCTTTCTGTACCATGTATTTTGCGACTTAGAAAGGGTGTTGTATACCTATTTTGGGGGCGTCACACCAGATACTTAGAGAGGAAGAGCCTCGAGATATTCAGGTAGTTTGGGAACAACTACTGCCACGGGAATCATCTCCGTTGGTTATAGTGGTTGAGCAGGAGGATTTACCTGATGAGGATGATGAGTTAGAGACGGATGAGGAGGACCCCGTTGAGCTGCCACAGTCGGGTGGGGATGAGGATGACGAGGAAGAAGAGTTTCCACCAAACTCGATTGTAGCCTGTATATACGACGAAGTATATGACCGCAATGTGGAACTTCAGGATAGAGTCGAGGAGTTGGAAGAGATAGTAGCTGAACATCATACCTCGATGGCACAGAAGGACGACGAGATCCAGGATCTAGATGGACACCTGAGTAATGTCGAATGGAAGTTGATTCATACTGAAGGAGAGAACGAGCAAATGACAGAGGAGATCGCGGAGCTGAAGAACAAATTAAAAGAAGAATCTGGCAAGAGAGCAAGAGTCGAAGATGCGTATGAGAAAGCTTCTCAGCGTGTAGGAGTAGCAGAGGGGGAAGCACAAGCAAAGAAGATGAAGATAGAGGAGATGAATGGCATATTCAACACCGTGATTAATCAAGTTCAAGATCGAGTTATGTATTATCCGATTCAATTTGAGACGCTGCCACCGTACATGTTAGATCGCAGAACAATGTTCCGTATTATGGAAGAAAAGCTTCGTAAGGTTATATAACATTATAGTAGGTCATCGTAGGGAATGTACTTGATATGTGATTAATGATATGATAAAAAAGATGTAAATCCCAAGTGTTATGTAACCAATGGGATATGATGATGATGTTATCCTGAAACTTTAGTAGTTCAGGAAAGTAATGTAAATAGCAATGATGCTATTGTTCTTATATTTTCTAAAGATGATAAATGAATAAAATGTTAATTTTGTCCAAGATGTTATGTGTTATGTGATGATCTTTTATGATGTGCAAGTTAAGTAGAAAATACTTAAAAGAAATTGAGTAATAATATAATAAGTGTATTTTAATTAGAAAATGTCTCCAAGAAGACGTCAACCACGACAACAAACCCCTAAGGGATCTACCAACAATAGCAACGCTGAAGCTAACCCAGTTCAGCAATTGGTGATAAATATTTCAAATTCTATTTCTGATTATCATTGATAGAGAATATTATTCAGTTCTATTTGAGCCTATTCATTTGGCAGTTGTTATGATATTTTTATTCATTGTCACTTCAAGTGAGCATTTGTTTGCTCACTCTTGCTTATAAAACCATTACAGCTAAAGTTGAGAAGGTCGATGAACCTACCACCAATAAAAAAAAAGGAAAGATGAACTATGACAACCCGATATTTTCTATATAAATAAATCATAAATTTTGCGTATAAATTTTTTTTTATAAATATGAATGTTATGTGTCAAGGTAATGTGTAATTATAATTATATGTGTGATAAATAAAATTTATTTATTACATTATGTATTGCATATAAATTTATTATAGAATTATTGATTATTATCAATTATAATTTTTATACTAATTAATTCCTTATTGGAAATGCTTTATTAATTATTTTTCAAGGAAAATATAATCTTATATTATTTAAATAATATAGGAAATGATTTTAGAATAATTATCTATTTTTAAAGGTAAGAATGCGTGAAAGGAATTATGTATATATCTATGTGATGAATATAAAATATATTTATTACATGAATGATTATGAATAATTTTATTTTAGAATTATTGCTCATTATAAATTATATTCTAATAATAATTAGTTTTATAGTAAAAATGTTTTTAATGTGTATTTTCCATGAAAATATGATAATTATATTATATATGATATGAATATAGATTTTTTATAATACTTATTTTATTATATGAATTTTGTTCAGGATATTAAGTTAATTATTTTAACTTAATTATTAAGGTTAAATATGGCAGATAAATCAGATATGGAATCCAAACCCTAATTTCGGGTTTTGATCAAGGAATGAGAATAATAATATTATATTATTATTTATCAGTGTTACAGATATGCATGATTATATGTGTAATGTTAATGTGTGGAACAGTTTTAATATATTACGATCAAACCCTAATAATGTTTTGATAAACCTTAATTTTGATTCCGAGATAAGGAATAATGATAATAATATAATATTAATTATATTTTGATTTTTCAGTGCTATAAATAAGTACTGTATATGTGTGGACTGATAATGTTGGTCAAATTATGTATTAACCCTAATTAGGGAGAATCGTAATTATTCAAAACCCTTATTATTATTATTATTATTCTATATTATAATCCCTAATTATAATTTGGAACCCTAATTTGCTTATGGAAAAACCCTAATTGAATTGAAACTCTAAAGCGAAAGTCATTCACGACTTTGAGAATTTGTTAAAACCGTTATGTAATCACAATAATGTGATTAACGACTGGTGATATAGAATTAAAACCCTAAATTTCTTAAATTAGAAACCCTAAATAATAATTAACTAATTGCTAAATGAAAAATCCTAATTTAAAACTCAGGTTGAGTTCGACACTATTCTATAACTGTGTTATATGGTGCATGCATGTTATGTATTATATAATTTTCATATTGATTAGGTAAACCCTAATTAATAATTTAGATTTCTAAGAAACCCTAATATTTATTTTATAAACCCTAATTTATTTAAAGTGTAAACCCTAATTATTAAATTAGAAAGCTTAATACTAATTAGTGTATCTTAAACCTAATTAGTAAGGTGTTAATTAATTAAAAACTTAATTAACTAAAAAACCCTAATTTTGTATTTTAGAAACTAAAATTTATTATTTTATTTATTTATTATATTTTTTGTGCAAATCCTAATTATAGAAATTATATAAATTATTTATAAACCCTAAATGATCTAAACCCTAGATGGCTCAAAATCTAAACCCTAAGGATTTGCCAAATGACTAGAATACCATTTAATTGAAAAACCAAATGACATTTTTGCCCCTAATTGTATGATTTTGGCTAAATAATAGGCTTTGACATTTAGGGGGAGTTGGTGACCAAATCCAACCACCCCATGTGCTAAAAATCTCAGCAAATCAAGCAATATCAGTTATATACATGCATCTATCACTTATATAAATGGATTGGAGAGAGAGAAAGTTCTCTATTTGGCTCATTTTCTTACAAGACTCCAACTCACTTTTCTCTCCACAAAACCCACGAAAAATATTAGCTTACCAGTCCCAAAACCGAGCCCCACCATCACCCTTAACACATCTAAGACTCAGATTCAAGAATCAATGCATAAAGGTATAAAACCTAATCATAAATTTCGAACTTTGATCCTCTGTTAAAAGTTATGCTTGTGTGTTGTAATATGTTCTATGTAGTGTCAATAGAGGATCTGGGTTGCTAGATGTTAGATCCATAACATCTAGAGGCTAGGATTTGACATTTTTCAAAATCTGGAAAAGAAATTTTTTGTGTTCTGACATCAAATGTCAGTGGCTGTAGATCGTTGTGTGTTTATTGTTTTTGTTGTTTAAGTGTTTAAATATGTAGCCTTGTATGAGATCTTGGATCTGGAACTCGAATATGGGTCAGATCTGGTGTATATTGGAAGTTATGATCGGTCAAAACCCGTTGACCGGGCATGACCGGTCGAAATCTGGGTAAGCCCAGAATCTGAAAATCGCGTCTGACAGCATTTTTAACGACTAAAATCTGACTGATTGAATGTTGTTTATTAATTGTGTTGTAATAACTTTGTAGCCTGTTGTTTTTACTGTATATATATGCCTTAAAATTCCACAATCAATGAATATATCGAACTTAACAAGTGGTCAAAGTAGACCACTTGCACTGTTTTGGCATTTCTGGGAATTTCCAGAAAGATGATGAACACGGTTTCTGACATGGTTTGACTGGAGTGGATCTCATGAATTAAATGTTGTTAGAATGATTTTATGTAATGGATCTCTACTCTTGCATGTTTTCTATACACTGAAGCTTATAGATCACAAAACTATTACACGGATAGCATGTAGTAGAGGCTCAAAATATGACCCATGATCTGTTCTTCATTTCTGGGTAACCCAGAAAATGAAGAACATACCTGATAGCATGTTTGAAGGCATAGATCTCGTTGATTATATGTTGTAAGAACTTGTTTGTTACTGGATCTTGTAGTCGTGCATTAGTACTACAATATCTGGCTAATAACATGCCCAGTAACATCAGGATCTGACCGGAAATCTCGGTCAAACAAGCCACCATGAAGCTGGGCTGTCAGTGTTCTTGAGGCTCAAGAACACCTACAGCGACGCTTTTCGTCGCTAAAGACCTACAGCGACGGTTTATTATTATTTATTTCCGGAAGTTAATTAAAAAATAGAAAAAAAATAGTTTTTAATTATTAAAAATACAAAATAAATTATTAAAAATTATTTTATATTCTGAAAATTAGTTTTTTATTATTTTAAATATATTTCATAAATATTTAATAGTTTTGGAATATTAAAAGTATTTAATTTATTTAATTATAATATGAAATAAATTAGTTAAAAATGATTTTAATATTTGAAAAATCATTTAAAATTATATTATGGTATAAGAAAATAATTTAAGTTATTTTTGATAACTTTTAATATTATGTAATAATTTTCATTAATAAATTAACATTAATGATAATTAAGTTATTTATTAAATGAATTAAATAAATGAATTAAAAATGATTTTATTAAATTAAAAATTATTTTAAATAAGAATAAGGTATTTAAAAATATTTTAAGTTATAAAATATAACTTTTAATATTTAAAGGTAAATTTCATTAATTAATTATTATTAATGATGTTAAAGTTATTTAATAATTATATTAAATAATTTAGTTTAAAAATGATTTTAATATTATAATAATCATTTTAAATAAAAATAAAGTGTTTAAGATATTTTAAGTTATAAAATATAACTTTTAATATTTAAGGGATATTTTCATTAATAATTTAATATTAATGATATTTATTTAATGATTAATGATATTAAATTTATTTAATAATTATATTAAATAAATAGTTTTAAAATGGTTTTATTTATTTAAAAATCATTTAAAAGGGATAAAAGTGAATTAAAAATATTTTAAAGTTGTAATTAATGACTTTTAATATTTGGATAAATAGTTCATTAATATTTAAATATCGATGGTAATTATTTAATAATGATTTTAAATGTTTTAAAAATAATTTAAGGGTAATATTAATACGTTAAGAATATTTTGAGTTATTATACATAACTTTAATATTTTGGCAATGGTTTGATTAATATTTTTATATTAATTAAATGTTAATGATAATAGAATTGTTTGATATTTAAATCATTTAATAATGATTCTGATATTTCAAAAATTATGGTAAAAGGTAATAATTATTTTATAATTATTATAAGGTCATGAAAAATGATATGACTGTTATTTAATTAGTCTAAGTGGATATTAAACAACTGTTTAGAGTCTTAGACTCGATAATTACCCGATAAAGATGTCGGTAGACCGATATGGTTCAGAAATTGATCTGGACTTAGAAATTTAGTTAGTTAATTAATTTATTTGTGATTCAATGGTGGACAAAGTCGTGTGATAATGTGATTAGGAATGAGTTAACTATTTGTTTGTGATGCAATGACTGTGAAACGTGTGTAACAATGTGATTAGGCTATGTGGTTATGCGATTAGGAATATGCTGACTGCAATAAGCAGTATTATGTGATATGATGTTGTTCTAATCGAATAAATGATTTGATTAATGATAGGTCGTGATAGAAAAGATAAATCTAAGTTGCGTAATTGTAAGCAGCGCATCAGGCAAGTATCCTACCTTTACATTTTCTTTATACATTGGACAAATGTAAGAATGTTTCAAAGTTATATTATTACTGTACAGATTGTTAAGCCTATATTATATACGCCCATTGATTATCAACATGTTAGTATATGATAATTCAGTTATATATATTCTGTTCGTTAATTTCTATAAATGATTATACAAGTGTCTCCACTTGGATAATTATGGTATTTAATCACATGTTGATACACCTTTGATATACATATATGTTGATTTATATAAGACCTTTGTTATGAAAACCCGACAGATATGAACATCCCAATAATGGGAAAATTTTTATGTGCTACGGCGGACAAAGGATGAACGATAATATCGTTCTAGCAATGTAGTATTGATCAATACAGGGCCCATGGACTGTACACCCGCAGGCCCTAAGCAATGGCCAGTTTACAGATGAATTTCTGTTTAAACCCTTTCGAAAATGAAAAATAATGTTCATAATGTGTCACAGAAATCCAATGTATAGACAATACATAGTTTTAAAAATTTGAAAGAGGGTTGTTATGTTATTGTTATTGGTAAAGATTACTTCACAACTATTGACCGGTTGTAGAAGAATATTATAAAGAAAACATTTAAATTCTTTCCGCTTATATATATATATAATACTTGCTGGGCACTCAAATGCTCACCCTTGCTTTATTTAAATGTTTTCAGCTAAGTGTGAAGGACTGGAAAGCTCATGCCAAAACAAGTGAAAAGGAAAGCAAATAGGATTTGTGTATTTGTATCTTTTGTAATAGTTAGACTGTACTAAGTTATTGATATGTATTATATATCATGTAATGAATGTAGTAAAGGTTGCGTACTTGGGATTAGACTCTGATAAATGTAAGTTAAGTTTAAAATTTATATTATTGTTATTATTATTAGTAATATTTCCGCTCATAGAAATGGTATCGTGAAGTACCGAGTTCGGGTTTCAAGTATCCGGGTTCGGGGACTTTACAGGTTGGTATCAGAGCTATAGGGTTAGAAACCTTAGGTGGGTTAGACCTTAGGCTATAACCTTAGGACAGAGAGAAATGTTGAGAATACAAATAACTCATATAGAGTTTAAAGATAGATGAATTGAATAAATTCATCGACAAACAAAATAAAAGATAACTTATAAAACTATTATGTGCTGTGTGTATTTATTATTTGTTTATCAAGATAATTTTTGTGCATAGGTGTTAGAAAGGAACAGAATTAGGATACCCTTAAGTCATAAAGAATAAGTCAACTTCCATGACTGAGCCAATATCAAAGCTAATAGCTGCAATAGAGGCTCAAATTGAAAGCTACCTCAAAGAGATAGTTATTTTGGAAAGTATAGTACGAGATCAAGAAACTTTAAGTATAACTGATAGGTAAAGTATAGCTAAAGGATTATAAGTGGTCAATGTCGAGTTCTTAAACTCGTATGTTTGTGATGAGTTCTTAAACTCATAAGGTGTTGAAAGTTGTGACAAATTAGATATAGTTGTGTGTAAATGGATATTGTGGATAATGGAAATGGATAGGTTATTAAACAATTGATCGTTAGGGAAGGTGTAAGGAATAGGTAGTATGAGTATTAGTTGGATATGTATGAATTTAGGTGGTATATATGATAGGTATGTTGGTGTAATGTAATATTTTGTATAATTTATGGCAGCGATTCCCGACTTTCGAGTCACAATGGGATAGCGGATGTTTAAAGCAGTGTGTGCTAAGGCATGTCAAGTGGTATAAATATGAGTTTATGTTGGTTTAATCGGATGAATTAGTATAAAGATACTAGATATTTATTGGTCACTGGTTATTACAGTAGACCGGGTTTTCAAAATCTAATATTTTGAGTACATGATTATTTGAATAGAAAATTTTGCGTTATATGATAAACGTATACGATAAGGCTTAGAATGTAAGGTAATAAAGAATAATTTACAATATTTTCGTCAAGACGAAAACGAAACCAAAGGATAGAAGGACCTGTGAACAAAGCTGGAGGACAACCAGACCCGACATCGAAATTTTTGCGAATGCGGACGCTCAAGCTGTGCAGAACGGAATACTAGTTGCGGGAAATAAGCCAGATAATCTATCGACAAACTTCAAAGACTTCAAGACAACCGGACCCCCAGGATGTAGAAGATCAATCGACCCTGTTAAAGCGTATGTGATAGCTAGGATAACGATGGGGCAAAAGACAACTTTTGTCACCTATATGATAAAAGAAGATAACTTTGATAATACCGGAAATAAGCCGGGAATGTGTTTAAAAGGAAATATTTGTGTGTGGAAAGTAAGGACAGGAGAGATATATATCTTTCCTAAATGTCCCAATCCAAGAATGTATAGTGAATGTGTTGTGTGCGAATCAATAAAGCATAAGGTGAAAGGCTGACCAAGCAAGGAAATGGAGACAAGGAATACGAAAATGCGACAAGGTAGCAGGACATTGGCGACAACGGGATCAACTTCAACAAACAAACCAACGAAATCAACTGCAAGTGTCTTCAGCGTTACTGTTCAAGATATCGTGGCAGCCGGGGATGCAACTCCAGGTATTAATCTAACCAATTTTTATTTTCTTATTATATATAGTAAATTATTTTTATAAATTATTTTGAAGGAGGAATTTGAGTTCTCTTAGAAATCAAATTTCTATTTAAGGGGATAGATAAGCTTTTTGCTGAATAGTTAAAGATCGGATCGATCAACCATGATCGAGATCTACTTGGAATGATTCTGTATACTATGTACCATGGTATGTATAGGTTTTAAATGGTGATTCCGGGGACGGAATATTTATAAGGAAGGGTGAATGTGACAACCCGATATTTTCTATATAAATAAATCATAAATTTTGCGTATAAATTGTTTTTTATAAATATGAATGTTATGTGTCAAGGTAATGTGTAATTATAATTATATGTGTGATAAATAAAATTTATTTATTACATTATGTATTGCATATAAATTTATTATAGAATTATTGATTATTATCAATTATAATTTTTATACTAATTAATTCCTTATTGGAAATGTTTTATTAATTATTTTTCAAGGAAAATATAATCTTATATTATTTAAATAATATAGGAAATGATTTTAGAATAATTATCTATTTTAAAGGTAAGAATGCGTGAAAGGAATTATGTATATATCTATGTGATGAATATAAAATATATTTATTACATGAATGGTTATGAATAATTTTATTTTAGAATTATTGCTCATTATAAATTATATTCTAATAATAATTAGTTTTATAGTAAAAATGTTTTTAATGTGTATTTTCCATGAAAATATGATAATTATATTATATATGATATGAATATAGAATTTTTATAATACTTATTTTATTATATGAATTTTGTTCAGGATATTAAGTTAATTATTTTAACTTAATTATTAAGGTTAAATATGGCAGATAAATCAGATATGGAATCTAAACCCTAATTTCAGGTTTTGATCAAGGAATGAGAATAATAATATTATATTATTATTTATCAGTGTTACAGATATGCATGATTATATGTGTAATGTTAATGTGTGGAACAGTTTTAATATATTACGATCAAACCCTAATAATGTTTTGATAAACCTTAATTTTGATTCCGGGATAAGGAATAATGATAATAATATAATATTAATTATATTTTAATTTTTCAGTGCTATAAATAAGTACTGTATATGTGTGGACTGATAATGTTGGTCAAATTATGTATTAACCCTAATTAGGGAGAATCGTAATTATTCAAAACCCTTATTATTATTATTATTATTATTATTATTATTATTATTATTATTATTCTATATTATAATCCCTAATTATAATTTGGAACCCTAATTTGCTTATGGAAAAACCCTAATTGAATTGAAACTCTAAAGCGAAAGTCATTCACGACTTTGAGAATTTGTTAAAGCCGTTATGTAATCACAATAATGTGATTAACGACTGGTGATATAGAATTAAAATCCTAAATTTCTTAAATTAGAAACCCTAAATAATAATTAACTAATTGCTAAATGAAAAATCCTAATTTAAAACTCAGGTTGAGTTCGACACTATTCTATAACTGTGTTATATGGTGCATGCATGTTATGTATTATATAATTTTCATATTGATTAGGTAAACCCTAATTAATAATTTAGATTTCTAAGAAACCCTAATATTTATTTTATAAACCCTAATTTATTTAAAGTGTAAACCCTAATTGTTAAATTAGAAAGCTTAATACTAATTAGTGTATCTTAAACCTAATTAGTAAGGTGTTAATTAATTAAAAACTTAATTAACTAAGAAACCCTAATTTTGTATTTTAGAAACTAAAATTTATTATTTTATTTATTTATTATATTTTTTGTGCAAATCCTAATTATAGAAATTATATAAATTATTTATAAACCCTAAATGATCTAAACCCTAGATGGCTCAAAATCTAAACCCTAAGGATTTGTCAAATGACTAGAATACCATTTAATTGAAAAACCAAATGACATTTTTGCCCCTAATTGTATGATTTTGGCTAAATAATAGGCTTTGACATTTAGGGGGAGTTGGTGACCAAATCCAACCACCCCATGTGCTAGAAATCTCAGCAAATCAAGCAATATCAGTTATATACATGCATCTATCACTTATATAAATGGATTGGAGAGAGAGAAAGTTCTCTATTTGGCTCATTTTCTTACAAGACTCCAACTCACTTTTCTCTCCACAAAACCCACGAAAAATATTAGCTTACCAGTCCCAAAACCGAGCCCCACCATCACCCTTAACACACCTAAGACTCAGATTCAAGAATCAATGCATAAAGGTATAAAACCTAATCATAAATTTCGAACTTTGATCCTCTGTTAAAAGTTATGTTTGTGTGTTGTAATATGTTCTATGTAGTGTCAATAGAGGATCTGGGTTGCTAGATGTTAGATCCATAACATCAAGAGGCTCGGATTTGACATTTTTCAAAATCTGAAAAAGAAATTTTTTGTGTTCTGACATCAAATGTCAGTGGCTGTAGAGCGTTGTGTGTTTATTGTTTTTGTTATTTAAGTGTTTAAATATGTAGCCTTGTATGAGATCTTGGATTTGGAACTCGAATATAGGTCAGATCTGGTGTATATTGGAAGTTATGATCGGTCAAAACCCGTTGACCGAGCATGACCGGTCGAAATCTGGGTAAGCCCAGAATCTGAAAATCGCGTCTGACAGCATTTTTAACGACTAAAATCTGACTGATTGAATGTTGTTTATTAATTGTGTTGTAATAACTTTGTAGCCTGTTGTTTTTACTGTATATATATGCCTTAAAATTCCACAAACAATGAATATATCGAACTTAACAAGTGGTCAAAGTAGACCACTTGCACTGTTTTTGCATTTCTGGGAATTTCCAGAAAGATGATGAACACGGTTTCTGACATGGTTTGACCGGAGTGGATCTCATGAATTAAATGTTGTTAGAATGATTTTATGTAATGGATCTCTACTCTTGCATGTTTTCTATACACTGAAGCTTATAGATCACAAAACTATTACACGGATAGCATGTAGTAGAGGCTCAAAATATGACCCATGATCTGTTCTTCATTTCTGGGTAACCCAGAAAATGAAGAACAGACCTGACAGCATGTTTGAAGGCATAGATCTCGTTGATTATATGTTGTAAGAACTTGTTTGTTACTGGATCTTGTAGTCGTGCATTAGTACTACAATATCTGGCTAATAACATGCCCAGTAACATCAGGATCTGACCGGAAATCTCGGTCAAACAAGCCACCATGAAGCTGGGCTGTCAGTGTTCTTGAGGCTCAAGAACACCTACAGCGACGCTTTTCGTCGCTAAAGACCTACAGCGACGGTTTATTATTATTTATTTCCGGAAATTAATTAAAAAATAGAAAAAAAATAGTTTTTAATTATTAAAAATACAAAATAAATTATTAAAAATTATTTTAAATTCTGAAAATTAGTTTTTTATTATTTTAAATATATTTCATAAATATTTAATATTTTTGGAATATTAAAAGTATTTAATTTATTTAATTATAATATTAAATAAATTAGTTAAAAATGATTTTAATATTTGAAAAATCATTTAAAATTATATTATGGTATAAGAAAATAATTTAAGTTATTTTTGATAACTTTTAATATTATGTAATAATTTTCATTAATAAATTAACATTAATGATAATTAAGTTATTTATTAAATGAATTAAATAAATGAATTAAAAATGATTTTATTAAATTAAAAATCATTTTAAATAAGAATAAGGTATTTAAAAATATTTTAAGTTATAAAATATAACTTTTAATATTTAAAGGTAAATTTCATTAATTAATTATTATTAATGATGTTAAAGTTATTTAATAATTATATTAAATAATTTAGTTTAAAAATGATTTTAATATTATAATAATCATTTTAAATAAAAATAAAGTGTTTAAAGATATTTTAAGTTATAAAATATAACTTTTAATATTTAAGGGATATTTTCATTAATAATTTAATATTAATGATATTTATTTAATGATTAATGATATTAAATTTATTTAATAATTATATTAAATAAATAGTTTTAAAATGGTTTTATTTATTTAAAAATCATTTAAAAGGGATAAAAGTGAATTAAAAATATTTTAAAGTTGTAATTAATGACTTTTAATATTTGGATAAATAGTTTATTAATATTTAAATATTGATGGTAATTATTTAATAATGATTTTAAATGTTTTAAAAATCATTTAAGGGTAATATTAATACGTTAAGAATATTTTGAGTTATTATACATAACTTTAATATTTTGGCAATGGTTTGATTAATATTTTTATATTAATTAAATATTAATGATAATAGAATTGTTTGATATTTAAATCATTTAATAATGATTCTGATATTTCAAAAATTATGGTAAATGGTAATAATTATTTTATAATTATTATAAGGTCATGAAAAATGATATGACTGTTATTTAATTAGTCTAAGTGGATATTGAACAACTGTTTAGAGTCTTAGACTCGATAATTACCCGATAAAGATGTCGGTAGACCGATATGGTTCAGAAATTGATCTGGACTTAGAAATTTAGTTAGTTAATTAATTTATTTGTGATTCAATGGTGGACAAAGTCGTGTGATAATGTGATTAGGAATGAGTTAACTGTTTGTTTGTGATGCAATGACTGTGAAACGTGTGTGACAATGTGATTAGGCTATGTGGTTATTCGATTAGGAATATGCTGACTGCAATAAGCAGTATTATGTGATATGATGTTGTTCTAATCGAATAAATGATTTGATTAATGATAGGTCGTGATAGAAAAGATAAATCTAAGTTACGTAATTGTAAGCAGCGCATCAGGTAAGTATCCTACCTTTGCATTTTCTTTATGCATTGGACAAATGTAAGAATGTTTCAAAGTTATATTATTACTGTACAGATTGTTAAGCCTATATTATATACGCCCATTGATTATCAACATGTTAGTATATGATAATTCAGTTATATATATTCTGTTCGTTAATTTCTATAAATGATTATACAAGTGTCTCCACTTGGATAATTATGGTATTTAATCACATGTTGATACACCTTTGATATACATATATGTTGATTTATATAAGACCTTTGTTATGAAAACCCGACAGATATGAATATCCCGATAATGGGAAAATTTTTATGTGCTACGGCGGACAAAGGATGAACGATAATATCGTTCTAGCAATGTAGTATTGATCAATACAGGGCCCATGGACTGTACACCCGCAGGCCCGTAAGCAATGGCCGGTTTACAGATGAATTTCTGTTTAAACCCTTTTGAAAATGAAAAATAATGTTCATAATGTGTCACAGAAATCCAATGTATAGACAATACATAGTTTTAAAAATTTGAAAGAGGGTTGTTATGTTATTGTTATTGGTAAAGATTACTTCACAACTATTGACCGGTTGTAGAAGAATATTATAAAGAAAACATTTAAATTCTTTCCGCTTATATATATATATATATATAATACTTGCTGGGCACTCAAATGCTCACCCTTGCTTTATTTAAATGTTTTCAGCTAAGTGTGAAGGACTGGAAAGCTCATGCCAAAACAAGTGAAAAGGAAAGCAAATAGGATTTGTGTATTTGTATCTTTTGTAATAGTTAGACTGTACTAAGTTAATGATATGTATTATATATCATGTAATGAATGTAGTAAAGGTTGCGTACTTGGGATTAGACTCTGATAAATGTAAGTTAAGTTTAAAATTTATATTATTATTATTATTATTAGTAATATTTCCGCTCATAGAAATGGTATCGTGAAGTACCGAGTTCGGGTTTCAAGTATCCGGGTTCGGGGACTTTACAGGTTGGTATCAGAGCTATAGGGTTAGAAACCTTAGGTGGGTTAGACCTTAGGCTATAACCTTAGGACAGAGAGAAACGTTGAGAATACAAATAACTCATATAGAGTTTAAAGATAGATGAATTGAATAAATTCATCGTCAAACAAAATAAAAGGTAACTTATAAAACTATTATGTGCTGTGTGTATTTATTATTTGTTTATCAAGATAATTTTTGTGCATAGGTGTTAGAAAGGAACAGAATTAGGATACCCTTAAGTCATAAAGAATAAGTCAACTTCCATGACTGAGCCAATATCAAAGCTAATAGCTGCAATAGAGGCTCACATTGAAAGCTACCTCAAAGATATGGTTATTTTGGAAAGTATAGTACGAGATCAAGAAACTTTAAGTATAACTGATAGGTAAAGTATAGATAAAGGATTATAAGTGGTCAATGTCGAGTTCTTAAACTTGTATGTTTGTGATGAGTTCTTAAACTCATAAGGTGTTGAAAGTTGTGACAAATTAGATATAGTTGTGTGTAAATGGATATTGTGGATAATGGAAATGGATAGGTTATTAAACAATTGATCGTTAGGGAAGGTGTAAGGAATAGGTAGTATGAGTATTAGTTGGATATGTATGAATTTAGGTGGTATATATGATAGGTATGTTGGTGTAATGTAATATTTTGTATAATTTATGGCAGCGATTCCCGACTTTCGAGTCACAAAGGGATAGCGGATGTTTAAAGCAGTGTGTGCTAAGGCATGTCAAGTGGTATAAATATGAGTTTATGTTGGTTTAATCGGATGAATTAGTATAAAGATACTAGATATTTATTGGTCACTGGTTATTACAGTAGACCGGGTTTTCAAAATCTAATATTTTGAGTACATGATTATTTGAATAGAAAATTTTGCGTTATATGATAAACGTATACGATAAGGCTTAGAATGTAAGGTAATAAAGAATAATTTACAATATTGTCGTCAAGACGAAAACGAAACCAAAGGATAGAAGGACCTGTGAACAAAGCTGGAGGACAACCAGACCCGACATCGAAATTTTTGCGAATGCGGACGCTCAAGCTGTGCAGAACGGAATACTAGTTGCGGGAAATAAGCCAGATAATCTATCGACAAACTTCAAAGACTTCAAGACAACCGGACCCCCAGGATGTAGAAGATCAATCGACCCTGTTAAAGCGTATGTGATAGCTAGGATAACGATGGGGCAAAAGACAACTTTTGTCACCTATATGATAAAAGAAGATAACTTTGATAATACCGGAAATAAGTCGGGAATGTGTTTAAAAGGAAATGATTGTGTGTGGAAAGTAATGACAGGAGAGATATATATCTTTCCTAAATGTCCCAATCCAAGAATGTATAGTGAATGTGTTGTGTGCGAATCAATAAAGCATAAGGTGAAAGGCTGACCAAGCAAGGAAATGGAGACAAGGAATGCGAAAATGCGACAAGGTAGCAGGACATTGGCGACAACGGGATCAACTTCAACAAACAAACCAACGAAATCAACTGCAAGTGTCTTCAGCGTTACTGTTCAAGATATCGTGGCAGCCGGGGATGCAACTCCAGGTATTAATCTAACCAATTTTTATTTTCTTATTATATATAGTAAATTATTTTTATAAATTATTTTGAAGGAGGAATTTGAGTTCTCTTAGAAATCAAATTTCTATTTAAGGGGATAGATAAGCTTTTTGCTGAATAGTTAAAGATCGGATCGATCAACCATGATCGAGATCTACTTGGAATGATTCTGTATACTATGTACCATGGTATGTATAGGTTTTAAATGGTGATTCCGGGGACGGAATATTTATAAGGGAGGGTGAATGTGACAACCCGATATTTTTTATATAAATAAATCATAAATTTTGCGTATAAATTATTTTTTATAAATATGAATGTTATGTGTCAAGGTAATGTGTAATTATAATTATATGTGTGATAAATAAAATTTATTTATTACATTATGTATTGCATATAAATTTATTATAGAATTATTGATTATTATCAATTATAATTTTTATACTAATTAATTCCTTATTGGAAATGTTTTATTAATTATTTTTCAAGGAAAATATAATCTTATATTATTTAAATAATATAGGAAATGATTTTAGAATAATTATCTATTTTAAAGGTAAGAATGCGTGAAAGGAATTATGTATATATCTATGTGATGAATATAAAATATATTTATTACATGAATGGTTATGAATAATTTTATTTTAGAATTATTGCTCATTATAAATTATATTCTAATAATAATTAGTTTTATAGTAAAAATGTTTTTAATGTGTATTTTCCATGAAAATATGATAATTATATTATATATGATATGAATATAGAATTTTTATAATACTTATTTTATTATATGAATTTTGTTCAGGATATTAAGTTAAGTATTTTAACTTAATTATTAAGGTTAAATATGGCAGATAAATCAGATATGGAATCTAAACCCTAATTTCGGGTTTTGATCAAGGAATGAGAATAATAATATTATATTATTATTTATCAGTGTTACAGATGTGCATGATTATATGTGTAATGTTAATGTGTGGAACGGTTTTAATATATTACGATCAAACCCTAATAATGTTTTGATAAACCTTAATTTTGATTCCGGGATAAGGAATAATGATAATAATATAATATTAATTATATTTTAATTTTTCAGTGCTATAAATAAGTACTGTATATGTGTGGACTGATAATGTTGGTCAAATTATGTATTAACCCTAATTAGGGAGAATCGTAATTATTCAAAACCCTTATTATTATTATTATTATTATTATTATTCTATATTATAATCCCTAATTATAATTTGGAACCCTAATTTGCTTATGGAAAAACCCTAATTGAATTGAAACTCTAAAGCGAAAGTCATTCACGACTTTGAGAATTTGTTAAAGCCGTTATGTAATCACAATAATGTGATTAACGACTGGTGATATAGAATTAAAATCCTAAATTTCTTAAATTAGAAACCCTAAATAATATTTAACTAATTGCTAAATGAAAAATCCTAATTTAAAACTCAGGTTGAGTTCGACACTATTCTATAACTGTGTTATATGGTGCATGCATGTTATGTATTATATAATTTTCATATTGATTAGGTAAACCCTAATTAATAATTTAGATTTCTAAGAAACCCTAATATTTATTTTATAAACCCTAATTTATTTAAAGTGTAAACCCTAATTGTTAAATTAGAAAGCTTAATACTAATTAGTGTATCTTAAACCTAATTAGTAAGGTGTTAATTAATTAAAAACTTAATTAACTAAAAAACCCTAATTTTGTATTTTAGAAACTAAAATTTATTATTTTATTTATTTATTATATTTTTTGTGCAAATCCTAATTATAGAAATTATATAAATTATTTATAAACCCTAAATGATCTAAACCCTAGATGGCTCAAAATCTAAACCCTAAGGATTTGCCAAATGACTAGAATACCATTTAATTGAAAAACCAAATGACATTTTTGCCCCTAATTGTATGATTTTGGCTAAATAATAGGCTTTGACATTTAGGGGGAGTTGGTGACCAAATCCAACCACCCCATGTGCTAGAAATCTCAGCAAATCAAGCAATATCAGTTATATACATGCATCTATCACTTATATAAATGGATTGGAGAGAGAGAAAGTTCTCTATTTGGCTCATTTTCTTACAAGACTCCAACTCACTTTTCTCTCCACAAAACCCACGAAAAATATTAGCTTACCAGTCCCAAAACCGAGCCCCACCATCACCCTTAACACACCTAAGACTCAGATTCAAGAATCAATGCATAAAGGTATAAAACCTAATCATAAATTTCGAACTTTGATCCTCTGTTAAAAGTTATGTTTGTGTGTTGTAATATGTTCTATGTAGTGTCAATAGAGGATCTGGGTTGCTAGATGTTAGATCCATAACATCAAGAGGCTCGGATTTGACATTTTTCAAAATCTGAAAAAGAAATTTTTTGTGTTCTGACATCAAATGTCAGTGGCTGTAGAGCGTTGTGTGTTTATTATTTTTGTTGTTTAAGTGTTTAAATATGTAGCCTTGTATGAGATCTTGGATCTGGAACTCGAATATAGGTCAGATCTGGTGTATATTGGAAGTTATGATCGGTCAAAACCCGTTGACCGAGCATGACTGGTCAAAATCTGGGTAAGCCCAGAATCTGAAAATCGCGTCTGACAGCATTTTTAACGACTAAAATCTGACTGATTGAATGTTGTTTATTAATTGTGTTGTAATAACTTTGTAGCCTGTTGTTTTTACTGTATATATATGCCTTAAAATTCCACAAACAATGAATATATCGAACTTAACAAGTGGTCAAAGTAGACCACTTGCACTGTTTTTGCATTTCTGGGAATTTCCAGAAAGATGATGAACACGGTTTCTGACATGGTTTGACCGGAGTGGATCTCATGAATTAAATGTTGTTAGAATGATTTTATGTAATGAATCTCTACTCTTGCATGTTTTCTATACACTGAAGCTTATAGATCACAAAACTATTACACGGATAGCATGTAGTAGAGGCTCAAAATATGACCCATGATCTGTTCTTCATTTCTGGGTAACCCAGAAAATGAAGAACAGACCTGACAGCATGTTTGAAGGCATAGATCTCGTTGATTATATGTTGTAAGAACTTGTTTGTTACTGGATCTTGTAGTCGTGCATTAGTACTACAATATCTGGCTAATAACATGCCCAGTAACATCAGGATCTGACCGGAAATCTCGGTCAAACAAGCCACCATGAAGCTGGGCTGTCAGTGTTCTTGAGGCTCAAGAACACCTACAGCGACGCTTTTCGTCGCTAAAGACCTACAGCGACGGTTTATTATTATTTATTTCCGGAAATTAGTTAAAAAATAGAAAAAAAATAGTTTTTAATTATTAAAAATACAAAATAAATTATTAAAAATTATTTTAAATTCTGAAAATTAGTTTTTTATTATTTTAAATATATTTCATAAATATTTAATATTTTTGGAATATTAAAAGTATTTAATTTATTTAATTATAATATTAAATAAATTAGTTAAAAATGATTTTAATATTTGAAAAATCATTTAAAATTATATTATGGTATAAGAAAATAATTTAAGTTATTTTTGATAACTTTTAATATTATGTAATAATTTTCATTAATAAATTAACATTAATGATAATTAAGTTATTTATTAAATGAATTAAATAAATGAATTAAAAATGATTTTATTAAATTAAAAATCATTTTAAATAAGAATAAGGTATTTAAAAATATTTTAAGTTATAAAATATAACTTTTAATATTTAAAGGTAAATTTCATTAATTAATTATTATTAATGATGTTAAAGTTATTTAATAATTATATTAAATAATTTAGTTTAAAAATGATTTTAATATTATAATAATCATTTTAAATAAAAATAAAGTGTTTAAAGATATTTTAAGTTATAAAATATAACTTTTAATATTTAAGGGATATTTTCATTAATAATTTAATATTAATGATATTTATTTAATGATTAATGATATTAAATTTATTTAATAATTATATTAAATAAATAGTTTTAAAATGGTTTTATTTATTTAAAAATCATTAAAAAGGGATAAAAGTGAATTAAAAATATTTTAAAGTTGTAATTAATGACTTTTAATATTTGGATAAATAGTTCATTAATATTTAAATATTGATGGTAATTATTTAATAATGATTTTAAATGTTTTAAAAATCATTTAAGGGTAATATTAATACGTTAAGAATATTTTGAGTTATTATACATAACTTTAATATTTTGGCAATGGTTTGATTAATATTTTTATATTAATTAAATGTAATGATAATAGAATTGTTTGATATTTAAATCATTTAATAATGATTCTGATATTTCAAAAATTATGGTAAATGGTAATAATTATTTTATAATTATTATAAGGTCATGAAAAATGATATGACTGTTATTTAATTAGTCTAAGTGGATATTAAACAACTGTTTAGAGTCTTAGACTCGATAATTACCCGATAAAGATGTCGGTAGACCGATATGGTTCAGAAATTGATCTGGACTTAGAAATTTAGTTAGTTAATTAATTTATTTGTGATTCAATGGTGGACAAAGTCGTGTGATAATGTGATTAGGAATGAGTTAACTGTTTGTTTGTGATGCAATGACTGTGAAACGTGTGTGACAATGTGATTAGGCTATGTGGTTATGCGATTAGGAATATGCTGACTGCAATAAGCAGTATTATGTGATATGATGTTGTTCTAATCGAATAAATGATTTGATTAATGATAGGTCGTGATAGAAAAGATAAATCTAAGTTGCGTAATTGTAAGCAGCGCATCAGGCAAGTATCCTACCTTTGCATTTTCTTTATGCATTGGACAAATGTAAGAATGTTTCAAAGTTATATTATTACTGTACAGATTGTTAAGCCTATATTATATACGCCCATTGATTATCAACATGTTAGTATATGATAATTCAGTTATATATATTCTGTTCGTTAATTTCTATAAATGATTATACAAGTGTCTCCACTTGGATAATTATGGTATTTAATCACATGTTGATACACCTTTGATATACATATATGTTGATTTATATAAAACCTTTGTTATGAAAACCCGACAGATATGAACATCCCGATAATGAGAAAATTTTTATGCGCTACGGCGGACAAAGGATGAACGATAATATCGTTATGGCAATGTAGTATTGATCAATACAGGGCCCATAGACTGTACACCCGCAGGCCCGTAAGCAATGGCTGGTTTACAGATGAATTTCTGTTTAAACCCTTTCGAAAATGAAAAACAATGTTCATAATGTGTCACAGAAATCCAATGTATAGACAATACATAGTTTTAAAAATTTGAAAGAGGGTTGTTATGTTATTGTTATTGGTAAAGATTACTTCACAACTATTGACCGGTTGTAGAAGAATATTATAAAGAAAACATTTAAATTCTTTCCGCTTATATATATATATATAATACTTGCTGGGCACTCAAATGCTCACCCTTGCTTTATTTAAATGTTTTCAGCTAAGTGTGAAGGACTGGAAAGCTCATGTCAAAATAAGTGAAAAGGAAAGCAAATAGGATTTGTGTATTTGTATCTTTTGTAATAGTTAGACTGTACTAAGTTAATGATATGTATTATATATCATGTAATGAATGTAGTAAAGGTTGCGTACTTGGGATTAGACTCTGATAAATGTAAGTTAAGTTTAAAATTTATATTATTGTTATTATTATTAGTAATATTTTCGCTCATAGAAATGGTATTGTGAAGTACCGAGTTCGGGTTTCAAGTATCCGGGTTCGGGGACTTTACATGAACAAGTGTTGAAGACTTGTAAATCTGTTGATTTCTATATTGTCAGACTTTATTTTAATTGTTGAGATGTAATTATTTAATTTTCCGAACTTGATGTTTGTATTTAAAGGTTAGATGACCTGGGAGATTTTATTGAACTTATTGATGTAATCCTTTAATGGGAAGGTTTATTGTTAAACTTTATTATATTTGGGTAGTTAAAAATGAATGTTTAGACAGTGAACACCAAATCTTATGGGAATGAAATACCCATATTTGGGGGTGTCACAACAAAACACATTTCACCTAAATTATTCTTCACACGTGAGATGAAAAAGAAGGGTGATATAGATGTGCATCAAATTCGATCATGTGATAATATAGCCGACTTATTCACAAAGTTACTACCAAATGCAACGTTTGCAAAATTTCGAAAAAAGATCGAAATGCGTCAACTGAAAGACTTCTCATAACATTTCATCAAAGAATAATAAATTTCTTTGTAGGGGGAGACTGTACTCTTTTTCTTTTGTCGCCGTTTTTATCCCAAATGAGTTTTTTCTGACAAGATTTTAATGAGGTAATCAATTAAGATATAATATGTAAAAGATATGTAATCTTTTTTCCCGCGTTAAGTTTTTTCCACTAGTTTTCTTAGCAAAATTTTTAATGAGACATAATCTTATATCTTACAAAATAAATGGGAGTGTTAAAATATGATTTGCTTATTCAACATATGTGGGCTAACCATTTTATCTATACAAGGCAGATAAGTCAAATGAAGTAAAAGTAAGTTTTATTCTTATTAGTAAATTTCTTTAGATTATCTCTCTCTTACTCTTCATTCTTCTCTCTCAATATTGCAAGGTCTGGAGTATTCATATAAAATTTTTGGGCAAATGTTTAAAAATGCCCCTGATATTTTTTTCGAAATTCCATTTCCATGATGAACTTTTTTTCCCAAAAGTGTAACGTTACAAAAGTTTGGGTCAACTCTGCCCCTCCTGTTAACGGACATGCCACTTAGACTAACGTGACTGATATATGAACATTTTTGCTGACGAGGCTTAACTTACGATTCATACGTGGAAAATAACGAACAATTCAAATCAAGCATATTTGCCCCAATACATGTGCCAATTGTTAATATAACTTTCTCTTATTATTATTATTATTATTATTATTATTATTATTATTATATTACCCTTTTCATTTTGAAATACAAAATTAGTGTTGTAATTTTAAATTCAATTTAAATATTTGTTTACAAAAATTATTGAACTTAATGATACCTTTTATATAATTTATAATTATTATAATTTATTATATAAAATTAGTCAAAATTTATTTTTAAATACCTCAAATAATAATAATAATACCCTCTTTGTTGAAAAAAAAAAACTACCATCAGACCACCACTACTCCACCATCAAAACCACCGCCTCGCCATTGCACTACCAAAATATGTTTTTTTTTGATTTTCTTCACATCTGTGTTCATATGCTGAAGAAGCTTCAACAGAACAGACCAAAGCAACCATTCTTAAAAACTTAATATGCATCACATTGGAAAAAAACCCAATCATAAATTTCAATCACATATCACAGATCAAACCTATATCTTAACATTATTTGTTAATCATTCCATTTTCTCACTTTCTTATTCAATCACATATCAAACCCAGTTTCAAAATATATCTCAATTCCAGAAATCTAATTAATTTCTAAATCAGTTCAAAAAAAGGATTAAAATAAATAATATAAGAATAACCCCCTTCATCTTCAAATATTACTAGAAGGAATTGAATTGAATTAATTAGATACAAATCAGTGAGCGCAACTAGAGAGAAACAGAAGAACAATGACCATTTCAAGTTGCGCTAGAGTTTTTTCAACCTTCGATTGCCGATTGAACCCCAAATATTCTAGCGACTACCGATCAGAACATTCAAACTCCGCTCGATTCACCACCAGAAAATTCCAGCTTCGTAAACCAACCTCCGCATCGTTCAGTGGTGGCCTTTTGTCTCGGATCCTCAAGCTCCCTCTCAACTTTGTGCGACAGTTCAACATCAAAGCTTGAAGGAACTGCAGTAATATGGGTGCGCTCAGGTCGTAGCAGCCTCGTGGTCCACCAATCCGTCTAAATCTATACCTCCTCCGGCCGCCACGACCGTCAGAAGACATGTAATTAGTCTGTTTTTGATACCAGTGATGGTGGTGGTTGTTACTGTTGAAAAAATAGCAGAATTAACCAGAAAAATAACACAGTAAATTAGAACAACTTAGCTGGAAATTGACGGCGTAGCAAAGCTACTGAAATAAAGAATGGAAATTGACGAAAGTCGAGGCGCTGAAAACGGTAGACAGTGGGCTGCCTGTGCGGGCGTAATTGAGAAAACGGTAGGCAGTGGGCTGCCTGTTGGGGCGTATCGCGCTTACACACGCATTACTAAGGTTTTTTGGTCGAAAGTCCAAGAACCTTGGCCTAGCCTAATTCATTAGTCGTCCTCATGTGCGCGAGCCCACCTTATTTCCTCAACCAAGTTACAAAGCTTAAGCCAACATGAACTAATATACCCAAAGAATATTTTCAAAATAGACAATATGAGACTTTGTCAAAACTAAGAATTTTGGAGCATCACACCAACAGTTACTAGTGAGCGAATTTTAGTTAATTTTGTTTCATGATCCATATTTGTTCATATTTTTTTGTTTTTGATTTAAATTATGAAATATGTTATTACGTTTTTGCCCTTTTAAAAATCCATTTGGTTATTGGGCTTGAGTTTAGGTTTTTATCTCGTCAATAAAATATGTCCACATGTCAGTCACGTTAATCTAGATGGCATGTTGGTTAATGGAAGGGGCATAATTGACCTAAACTTTGTAACTTTGTGAACACTCTTGGAAAATTCTGGAAGGAAGTAGAACTTCAGACAAAACATTAGTCATTTTTTGATCTTTGCCCTAAAACTTTTTCCAAAGTTTTATAACAATTTGAAGAAAAGGCAAACCGACGACGTTTGTGTGCTTTTCGGTTACATCTGATCAAACTCAATTTCACACAAATCTCCTCCCTTTGCCGAGATTGAGAATTTCGAAATCGGACTCGGCTCTGCTGTTCGGACCTAAATTTTGGAAGTATTTAGGTAGGTAAAATATCCCCCAAAATTCTTTGAATTTCAATTTGAGTTGAGCAATTGAGTTTTACATGTGCTTATGTTTATCATTTCTTAGTTATGTTTATTACAATTGGATCGAATGTAATGTCTGTTGATTCTGATTGATAGCAAAACACTGAAACACTAACTATTAATGTTAAAATTGGAGTGAACTAATTTAATGTTTTTTATGACTTTTTTTTCTAATAAGGTTAACCATGTTGTCCATGTAGTAGTGTTTTTAATCTTTATTGGTCTCTAGCTCAGTAAATGTAGTGGAAGAATAAAAGTTTACATTTTGAATGGAAGACACAAAGATTAGAACTATTTAGTAAAGAGCTTAAGTGATTAAATCCCAAGTTCGATCTAATTATAAATTACCATGGCCTAATCCACTGTCTTAATAGTATCTTCTTAATCAGTAACAAGCTCACCCAAAATGTCATAATTGAAAGTATAATTGATAGTAGTTTAGAACTTTATATATATATATATATATATATCAAATTGATGTGGGATATGGGATATTACAATCTCCCTACTTAAATGTTTTGCTGTGGGACTGTGGGGGTATTATAATCTCCCCCATTTAATTAATTCTTGACGTTCTTGTCTAGCCCGATAACATAGCCACACATAATCAAAAATTTGTCTCTCTAGCCATTCTAGGATAATATCAGCAGCCTTTGTGTCTCCATCTGCGGCACATCCTCTGTCCATTGTGGGATAATACCATCTGTCTTCATATTCCCACTTATGGCAATCCGATTAGATGTTTCGACCATCTTTCACTAGTCAACTCTGACACCACAAGTAACAACTCTGGTCAAAATTTACAAGTCTGAATTAAATCATAATGTATTACAGTCCAATTTACTATCTCAGCAGTACCTTCTTGGGTCATTTTAACCCATATACACTCACCCAAAAGATAATGAGTAAATGTATTATTAATAGTAGTTTGAGACCTTTTATGCATATCAAATTATTACACATGTTCCAAGTTGAGACTTATATGATTTCACAATGGATAGAGGACCGAAGGTTGGGATGAAGGGCGCTAGTATTTTTTCCACAATGACTAGAGAGACTGATGCTGGATGTCAGAATTTTGAGTGGGGAGATTGTAGCACCTCTCATCCCTATATCGAAACATGTGGAATAATTTGATATGTGTATAGGGTCTCAAGTTATTACCAATAGTCTCTTGATCTTCTAGTTGAGCTTATGGTGAGCTAAGATAACCCAAGAAGATACTAGTGGGAGTAGTTTGGGATCTTATATACATATCAAATTATCTCATACATTATGAAGTGGGACTGAGGTGTTATAGACTCTCCCCCTATTTTTCTCTCTGTCTCTTCCTTTTTGTGGGTTAGTCTTCCGAATTCGTATTTCTTAAAATGCTTGTATTCAAGATGTTCAAAGGAGCTATTTGGTTTGCTATAAGCTCTTGGATTGATGGAAATGTGTTGGATCAAAATTCTTAAACACAATAAAAATTGTTCAATAAAAGTCGATACCTTGAGTGGGTGAGTCATGGGTCCACACCCAAAGATGGTATCATGGAACTTATATAGCCTTATCTTATTGTAGTCGAGAATACTGACCATTATGCTTTTCTGAATGAGTGATTCCAGCAGGACCTTTGGGTCATCCCACATTAATGCTTTATCATAGATCATAACATCCCCGTATCCTTGCATTTTCAGCTTTCCCATTGTTTCATCTTCGATCCAAATTACCGTATTGTTATGCACTAGTGATGCAGGATGATCCCGCAGTGAGACTTGGTTAGAATAATATAAGGTTTTGGATGAAATAGGAGTTGTATTTTAATTAGTTTCCTTAATTTATAATTTTCAACATTTTCTTATAGAGTCCAATTTAGGTTAGGAAAGTTGTTTAGGATTATTATAAATAGTAATGTACTCTATTATTTTTGATACATTGAATTATAAGAATTGATTGAGATTTGTGAGAATTGTTGTGTGAAAATTATCTCCGTCCGAAAACCCCGTTTCCCATTAAATAGTTTATTCAATGCTAATTGTTATAGATGTTCTAACGACCTTGTACTCTAAAACTGTTTGTTTTATTTTCCGACCCTTTTCTGTATTTGAATATGCAATGTGTTAGTCTGCTTTCGACTACTACTGATTATTCGTTTGCATTTTATTTCTATTGTTTCAGGTAATTGTCACTGAATAAAGCTCAGTGGCCTATAAGAAAACTGGAATGGAAACAGAGTCTCAAAATTGGCATATAGATTTGGGCTATGACCAGTGGATAGCACTCCCTGTATCTGGTCCGCGGCCATCGGCTCGCTACAAGGTTTTCTCCATACTAGATACTAACGCAAGTATTTGTTACCTAGAGGGATCTCTTGTCGATTATTGCACTTGTTGTCCTTTTCTTCCTTGGAGCTCTGAGCCAAAACAAGTTGAACTGCATTTTTTTTCTTTCAATTTTCAGGCTTATATTGTATCGTCTTTTTAATATTGTAGTCATTGTCTACATCTTTTTATTATTTTTGCCCATCTGTTTACTGTGAAGAATTTATTCTTGTATGTAGCATGCTGCAACCATGGTTGATGAAAAGTTGTACATTGTTGGTGGAAGTCGTAATGGTCGGTACTTATCCGATTTTCAGGTACTGATCTTACCCGGATTCCTTTTCTTATCAAAGCCTTTTTTCCTCATGGGATTTTTGGCTACTTCTTTCAGGTGTTTGATCTTAAGAATTTGACCTGGTCTGCACTAAAATTGAAAGTAGAGTCAAATGCTGATAAGATAAAAGACAGTAGCCCAGAGGAAGTTTTTCCAGCTATATCCGGTCACATTATGGTTAGATATTTAGTCAGCACTGTCATTTAACATGTATTATTTAATTTTATTGGACAATTGGGTTTGCATAATTTTATATTTAGTGGGTTGATATATTATACACAAATTTGTTGGCAGTTTAAGTGGCAAAACCGGCTTATTCTTCTTGCTGGTCACTCGAAGGATGTATCTGATTATGTAACAGGTTTGTTTTGTTAAGAGCCATTTTTATCTTGGACAACTCTTTTATCTACTTTTGAATCTTATGCCTTGTAAATGACTTATTGTAGTGCGATTCATCGATCTTGAATCACACCTCTGCGGTGTTATTGAGACCTCAGGAAACATTCCGGTAACCGTCTGACTTCTCTGACTGGATATACTATACATTTATATTTTGGTTTAGTTATTGTCCAAAATATAAATTTTCTATTTTACAAGTTTTATTATTCATTGAAGACAAAATCAGTTTGGAGATTGAGTTTTTGCAATTTTTTTCACTTTAAATGTTTGGAAGTATTCTATGATTCATTAGAGTACTGGTTTGTCTACTTATAGTTTAATATTTTAGGTAGTTCGCACCGGGCAATCAATAACATTGGTTGGTTCCAGAATTATAATGTTTGGTGGAGAGGACCGAAAAAGAATATTGCTGAATGATGTTCATGTTCTTGATTTGGATACAATGACTTGGAGTGTCGTAGTGACTGCGTAAGTATCGATTCGACTTTACAGGCCACCAGTTATGTGTGCTTGAAATCTCACTTTTTTGTGCTTTGATAGGCAGACACCTCCAGCTCCCAGATTTGATCACACAGCTACAGTGCATACAGGGCACTACCTTCTAATTTTTGGTGGCTGTTCGCATTCAGTCTTTTTCAATGATCTCCATGTGTTGGACTTGGAGACTGTAAGTATCATCTTTTCAGATTTTGGTTCCAAATAGCTTCAGAGTGGAAATTACTTTTGTTCTATTTTTGATCAATTATGATAACGGGGGTTTGTATTATCAAACCAGAATCAAATGCACTGCGTAGTTATATGTAATACTTGTATAACAGTTGAACAAATTTAGTATAATCTTCTCAATAGATTAACTACTTTTAGATCCAGAATTCGCTCTACTTTCAATGTATCACAACTATAGAAGCACCTGGGTCCTACCGATGTCAGCCCACTTCTTCCTTCTATTACAGAAGATGGAACCTTACTACGGGGCCTCTCGGAGTTTTGGAGCAAAGGGTCATTTAAAGGCAAAACTGAGACATCAAACAGCACCTAATATAGTGGAAAAATTGCAGTGTTGATGAAGCTACTTGGGAGGATGAAGGGACTTCGCAGCAAAATTACCCAGATTTTTTACTTAATCCATGAGGACATGGATGCTTGAAGGGGAGGGAATTGTTAGGCCTAAAACTAGGGCATTCTGTTATTAACTTGATAGCAGTGACATAGATATTATGACTTCACATGGGCCATGTGAAGGTAATGGTGTAGGATAACAAAGGAGCACGTTAGAGGCTGTGATAGAGCATGGTTCTAGTAGGATAAGTAGCGAACAAGCATGTAATTCATTATAAGCTTTTGAAAAAGGAAAACTTGATTAGAGCTCATGTTTGTGAGGCTCTCTAAACCCCTTCCTTTTTTCTGCCCATTGTTTCCCTCTATCTCTAAAACTGAAATCTTCTCTTCCTAGGCAAATAGAGTTAGGATCAAGCTTTGATCCCAACAGATTTTGACTATAAATATGACTATTGCTCAATATACCTTTTCTTAGATATTGCTGTTTGGTGCTTTAACTTCCATACAATAATGTAGTGTTACAAAGCTTCCGTCCTTATCCACATAGGACGTGCAGAGAAATGGTGCATTGGTAAAGATATTCTACAAGTATCCATCTTGAGTAACTATGCTGGATCATTTGTTCTGCAAAACCAGTTCTTGGCAAGCAACTAAAGTTTTATACCAATTATATTACCTAGCAAGTAGAAAAAGTGAAACATGATCGAACTTTCTTTTATTATGATAAAGTCTCTGTGTATTGCAGATGGAATGGTCCCAACCACAAATTCAGGGTGATTTGGTGAATCCTAGGGCTGGTCATGCTGGTATCGCCATTGACGAGAAGTGGTATTTAGTTGGTGGTGGAGATAATAGAAGTGGTACTTGAATACTTGTGATGGTGTTTAATTTATCCCTGCCATTTGATCTATTATGTTCTTCTTTACTTTATTAGAACTTCTATGGATATTTTGTTTTGTTGCAGGTTCTCCAGAAACACTTGTGCTAAATATGTCTAAGCTTGTCTTGTCAGTATTGACCAGTGTAAAGGGAAGAGATCCACTGGCCAGTGAGGTATGTATTCAGTGCCTTATCTTTTGGTCAGCTATTTTTCAGAGTAAAAGTGATTTTGTAAGAGTACACATATTTTAGTTGTGAAATTATTATTGAATAGACTGAAGATAATTTGATGCGTCAAACAAGAAGTTTTATGACACTGTCATTTCATTGATATTAAGTGAACTCTTTATAATATAGACAGTTGTGTTTCAACACCAGTTTGAGATTTCCAGTCATCCTAGGGGAAATATCATAAAAGGCTGCAGGTTCATAGTGGAGAGGACTGAAAAAAGATAATTCCCACTATGTATGAAGGAAATTAATGTCAGAGACTTTTATGTTTCCACCATGTCATACACATAAATACGTAGTTGTATGTGTTCAATGTATATAATATTTATCATTCGTAACAGGGGCTAAGTGTCTCTTCAACAGTTATACATGACAAGAAGATTTTGGTTGCATTTGGTGGCTACAATGGGAAGTATAACAATGAGGTATTTTGTAAGCTTACATTTTCTATAAATAGTTTTGGTGTTTTGTCGATCAAAACTCGAAAGGATGGTTTTCGTTTGAAATTATGTGGTGAGGACATAACTAAAATGCTGAAAAGTCACTGTATGAGCATGTATTGCTCAACTATTGAAGAGAGACCTAATTTAGTTTTCTTTATTTGAAATGCATGTAGTATATTGCGTGATGACGACATGGTGATTGTTGTTGTTCAAATTCTTGCACGTCATTTCTTTTGACAAAGTAAAATGTAATTTACAGAAACCTAATGATGTGGCACAAACCCTTTTCTTTTGGTTGAAGTTGGAAGCTAACCATGTCCACACAATCTGTAAAAATAAAAGAAAGACGCACAAAACCCTTCCCTGGCTCCAAAATTTACAGATAAAAAGTAGTGAACTTGAAAGCAAAACCTGCTGCTTAAGAACTGAATGCTCCTTATCCTCATTCCTCAAAGCTACCCTATTCTTTTTTCTCCAAAAGGTCCTCATCAATGATCAAACTATGGGGTGGAAGCTCCCGTCTCTTTTTAACCTGCTTCCATGCCTGCACACCTATGCCTGAATTGGCATGATCTAATGCATGCTAGCGTATCTTGAATTGAAACTTGCTCTATCCCCTGCCACTTCACAACGTATATTGACTGATTAGGTGAATGGGCTGAGCTTAAGATTCGCCATGTTTGGCTCGAGACCTGCTTATTCGAGCTCACTTAAATTCGTATTGTCTAATATTTAATTGATTAAAATAATTAATTATATATTAAATATATACATCTAAAATAAATAATTTTAATATTAGTTAAATTTAGTTTAGCTCGATTGGAGCTCACCTTGATCTCGGATCATCTCGTTCTGAGTTCAAACAACAAAGTTCAGGCTTGTTTAAGGCTTGGCTCCATTTATTGGAATCTTTACAAAAATAATTTAAGTTTTGAAAATCCTTTTCAATGATTTTCTTACACCTAATCATTTATGATTCTTCCAGTTACCTTGTTTTTCCTATAAATTATATTGTCAGACCAGATGGAGCAGCATAAACTGCTGTCTGATTAATGTCCTTGCTCTTACATTTCTGGTGCTCTCCTGATGGATATTGAGATTACTGCTACAGTGCTTCTGTTATGGTAGTGGCGCTCATGCCGGGTCTTCTGGGCTTTGCATACTTTGTAATACAAAACTAGAACTACCTCCGTTTGGAACTGAGGGTCCTATTTTTGTTGTTGATTTATTATTACTTTTTTTCTGAAATATTAAGGTCAAATTAGACCACAGAGGCAATTCTTTACATTGATTTTTTAGTATTAAACTTTAAAGAATAAAATTTATTATTAGAAAAAAATTACTGTCCAAGTGTATTGTATACAAACCTTAATATTCGAGGAAAGAAGTTAGAAAGAAGAAAAAAAGTTGGACTCTTATTTCCTGACCAATGTGGAGGTTGCAACATCATGTGAACTGAATAATGATGTGATAACTTAATCCAGTCTGAATGAGACAGATTACCTGTTTGGTTTTAGTATTGTTGCATCTGGACTAGTATAGATACAATTCAAAAGCAATGTAGAACCATATGGAGTCTCTTTAGTAGACACACTATTATCTGAAACATGGTTCGATCGTTTTCGTGGAACTATCCGGTACGCTACATTGTTCAAACTAGTGTTTAAGTTCGTTTCAATTTGTGGAACCAATACGGGTACTACTACTAATTTAACTCTAATAATAATATATTATAATACTCCCCCTCAAGTTTGGAAGTCTTATATCACGACTTAGGACTTCCAACTTGTTGCATAACAAGATAAAAGATTTAAAAACAACTACGAATGACTCCTTGCCTAATAATAATATACTCTAATAGGGTACATAAGTACTAATATGTGAACACTTTAGAGCATTGGTTTGTAAGAGGATACCAAATAATAATAATAATAATAATAATAATATACTCTAATAATAATATATTCTAATACCCCTCAAGTTGGAAGTCTTATATGACGACTTACAACTTGTTACAAAACAAAATAAAAGATTCAAAAACAACTACGAAGGATTCCTTGCCTAATAATTAATAATTAACAATATACTCTAATAGGGTACATAAGTACTAATATGCAAATAATTTAGAGCATTGGTTTGTAAGAGAACCATGTTTGGGTACGTAAGTTTTAAGTAGTAATACGCGGTTCGCTAGATAAATAATAATATCTGGTATACAAACACAATTGGAAAAATTATTTTAATGTTTTGGATGTCACTCATAACAGCAGTTTGGAAATGAGGGATTAAGGGTATACGCAAGAAGTTTCATTTCCATTTAAACACAGATCTCCTCCATTGTTCAATTTGTAAGGGCAACTTGTACAATGGTTAAGTAATTAAACTTTAGCACATTATTCATAAATTTTATAATGATAGTAGGAAAACCCAGTGAAAGCTGCACCTCAAGTTTGCTTGGGATGAAAAAACAATTGCATCCTGCTTCACCAAAACACTTCTTTTGATGAATCAGTCAGTGATGTTTTATTTGGCAATTTCCATTGGCTGGTTTTTCTGACTATTGACTGCCATTGATTTTTTTCTTGAATCTCAGTGTGCTTGTTTCTTCTTCAGTTAGTTATGGATAATTTTGTCCGATATATGCTTCTGATGTTTGTTACAATTTTGGGCTTTTGTTCTATTAATGATTTTTCTTTTATCAGTACATCGTTCTAATATATTCTCCAATTTCATTTTCCCTTGAAATTGTAGGTATTTGTTATGAAACCTAAACCTAGCGACTCTTCACATGCCAAGATTTTCCAATCACCAGCAGCTGCTGCAGCTGCAGCTTCAGTTACTGCTGCATATGCCTTAACCAAATCTGAAAAGTTGGTCTTCACCGAGAAACAAGGGTCAAATTTTAATGGGGATCTTTCAGTTGAAATCAATGCAGTCAAAGAAGATAAAAAGCTGTTGGAATCCTCACTTGCGGAAATTCAAGCAGAAAATTCTGCTCTCCAGGCTAAGCTTGGCGAAAATAATACTACTTATATTGAGCTGTCCAAGGTGTGTTCAATTAATAGTAAAACATTTCAATTAATTGCTGATAGAAAAATTTACATATTTTCCATATAAACTCTAGTATTAGTTATTATTATTATCAATCAGTTATTAGTAATACTTGCGACTTCGATATTTTTTTGGTGCAGGAACTCCATTCAGTTCAAAGTCAACTGGTTGCTGAGAGTTCAAGATGTGCTAAACTGGAGGTTTTCGTTTATTAAATTTTCATAAAAGTTTTATTTTAACAAATTTTAATTTTAATATTTTTTTATATCTAAACTGTGGGATTAATTTCTGTTTTTGGAACGTGACGTAGAGTTCAAGTTTAGAAATTAATCTCTATTGTTTATCACCTATATATCCATAGCAAATGGTTGCTATGGATTTTTTTTACCTGCCTCTACTCAAGGAGAAATGTCCTAAATACCCCCACTTTAGTTAAATTTAAATAGCTTCAATGTATAAAATATTTGTATATATAATTTCTTAAGTAATCAAATTTAACATTGTCAACTATATTTTATGTATTTATTTTTATAAATAATTTCTTAAGTAATAAAATTTAAAATTGTCAATTATATTCAATGTATTTATTTGCATAAATATTTTCTTTAGTAATAAAATTTAACATTATGAATTATATTTAATATATTTATTTGTATAAAATATTTTTATAATTAATTTCTTAATTAATAAAATTTAACATTATCAATTATTGTGACATTTGATTATTTAAAATTTAAACTCTATATTGTAATTCAATTTGATTTATTTAATATAAATTACATTGTAAATTAATGCATTGAAGCTATTTAAATCTTAGTACCCTTGCAGCTACTAAGAGTAGTGTTGGGCAAAAATTTTTTTCCTCTTGCCACCACTCTTTCTAGCGATAGGCAATAAAAAATATCCGTTTTGGGCCGTTGGATCTGTGGATTAACGGTGTAAGACCTGTTTGCTGGAATAGTGTTCATAGCAACCATTTGCTATGGATAACTACCTCTCTATATATATATATATATATACTAGTTTACGTGGTACACAACTACGTGTGTTAAAAGTGAGAACATGAGATAATCGAAGAGAGATGAAAAATTTGAGTAGATTAAGGGTAAAGTTGGATAGTAAAAAGGCTCTACTATTTTGTTAACACCAAAACAACTGCAGAAGTTTTCTCACACTATGCGTGTGACAACAAATAGTTTAAATTATAATTTTTTGTTAGCTTTTTGTCAAATAAATTATATATTACTAATAATTATGTTATTTTTATCTTGAGGGTGGGGACATATAGAGAATTTAGGAGAGAATAGAAAATAGAGATAATGGGAAAGAAAATAAGGAGAACAGTTGACAGAAGAGATTAGAAGAGAAGGGTAAAAAGGGAAAATAAAAAGGCGTCAAAATGGTCCAAAGTGGCAATTAGTTTTTCCTCTTGCTTTATAATAAAGATGTATATTGGCTAAAGAGAAAAAGGGCAAATGTATGACTGGAAAAAATCTACGATTGGATTCAAAAAAGTATAGACCCACCTTTCATTCCCGCTAGGATGGCTAGAAAATAAAGTCCCTTCTGGCCCACGCTGGGCCATCTAGAAGGTGTTAATTGCACATTTTCTTACATGAGTTTTGATCAATTTGGGGATTAATTTAGACCCATTAATTGATTGAATTTATATTAAATTAAATGTGCATTTGATAGTCTATTACAAGGAGATTAATAGAGAGCAATATATGATTCAAGTGGGAGTTATATATTGTGTTTTAATTGTATCCAAAGTGGAGTACATGAAAAAGTTCATTGTTGTTTAAGAAAACTATTTTCTTTAAGTCCCACATTGAGTAAGAATAAAACTATTTAATACTTTATAAGTATACGTGGAATAGTTTAATTCACTAGTGGTACTAAAGGAAAGGCTTGGATTTGGTCACAATGACGTGGTGCAAAGCACTGCCCGCACCCGCGACCCGGGGGCAGGGTTCGGGTTGCAAAGTCGCATTGGCGCTTTAGGCGCACTTCGCACGTGCGCATCGTCGCTAGGAGCCTCGCCCGAGCCAAGCCCGAGCCAAGAGCCTATTTTTTAGTATTGAACCAGATTAATAGACTTCATTAATGATTAAACAGTTGTGTTTAATCATTATGGGATACAAAAGAGTTTTAAAACTGATATGTGATTATTACATCATTTACTTTGTAAATGATGTTTTATTCACAATTCAGTTATGAAATTGAAGAGTCTTCATCTTCTTCCTTCTAATCATCTTTACACAACAACATAAATTGAGGTTCATATAGTGAGTTGCTATCACTTAGAACTAAAATAGGCTTGATATATATCCTGGAGGTGAATTGCTAGTAGCCTTTAGCAAACCTTGGTGGTAAGGGGCAATAAACACCTTAAGGACATGGACTACCCGTGTCAATCCTTGTTCCTAATAGTCTGTGTTCATTTTAGTATTTTACAATCTTAAGGTGTTTATTGAAATGGATACAGAGTCTTTCAAAATCATGAACCAGGATTTTGTCAAGCTTGATCGTTTTGATGGAAATAATTTTAGTTGTTGGTAAGATAAACTGAAATTTTTACTAACAATTTTGAAGATTGCGTATGTTTTGGACCCTAACTTTTAGCCTATTCCAGAAGATCCCAAACCAGTAGAAGGTCAGCAGCCAGATAATGATGCCATCCAAGCACTGAAAGAGCAAAGAAGGAAAAGGACTGAAGATGAGGAACTTACTCGTGGACATATCCTCAACACGTTGTCGGATCGTCTCTACGATTTCTACAGCAATATTCAGTCACCAAGGGAGTTATGGGAGGCTTTGGAGTTCAAATACAAGGCTGAGGAAGAAGGTACAAAAATAAATATTTAGTATCTAAATATTTTGATTTTAAGATGGTTGATAACAAACCTATTTTGGAGCAAGTGTATGAGCTTCAGGTTATTGTTAACAAGTTGTGGGTTCTTAAAATTGTTTTGCCTGAAACTTTTCAAGTTGGAGCAATAATTGCAAAATTACCTCCATCTTGGAAAGATTTTGCCAAAAAGTGGATGCATAAATCTGAGGATTTTTCCTTGGATCAAATTCAGAAGCATCTTCGTATTGAGGAGGCCCGAAAACGCAATGCTAAGAATTTAATTCATGGACAATCTAGTGTAAACTATTTGGAGGCATGATCATTTAAATGGAAAGGACCTAGAGTTAAAAAAGATAATCACAAGTTCAAGCATCCTGGACAGAAAAATAAAAAATCTGATCCTAATAAAAAGAAAGGGCAAGTGTCATGTTTGTGGAGAAACTTGACACTATGCCAGAGAATGTAAACAACGCAAAAGCGGCTCTGCTAACATGGTTGAGGAGAACCTTGTTGCCATTGTATCTGATCTTAGTTTTGATGTGATTATGATTTCTGAAGTTAACATGGTAAATGAGCCGAATGGTTGGTGGTTGGACTCTGGAGCTAGTGTCCATATTTGTAATAATCGAGAAATGTTTAAAACATTTGAAGAAATTATTGGACATGAAGTTCAGATGGGAAACAATTCAGTGGCTAAAGTTGATGGAAAAGGAACTGTGGAAGTTAATTTCACCTCTGGGAAGAAGTTAACCTTGCTGAATGTGTTGTTTGTGTCAGAAATTAGAAATAATTTAATTTCTGTTGATCTTTTAGATAGGAAAGGTTTTAAAATTTCTGTTGAGTTCGACAAAGTCATTCTTTCAAAGAATGGTGTTTTTGTTGGAAAGGGTTATGCTTGTAATGGAATGTACAAATTATCTATTAATAAAAACAGTTCTGTTTCTGCTTATATCACTTGTGCAATTTCTTTGTGGCATAGTCGTTTAGGACATATAAATTCAAAGAATTTGAAAAATATGCATGCAATGAAATTGATTGATATTGGCAATACTGAACTCGAGAAATGTGAAATTTGTGTTAAATCAAAAATTGTGAGGAAACCATTTCCAAGTGTACATAGAGAATCACAATTATTAGATTTAATACATACTGATATCTGTGAGTTAAATGGAATATTGACAAGGGGTGGAAAACGATATTTCATTACTTTTATAGATTATGGTAGCAGATATTGTTATGTGTATTTGTTGAGAACAAAAGATGAGGCATTTAACTCATTCAAAAAATACAAATTAGAAGTAGAGAATCAACTTGAGAAGAAGATTAAAATTTTACGTTCTGATAGAGGCATGAAATATTGTTTGAATTCTTTTGATGCATTTTGTGAAGAAAATGACATTATACATTAAACAAGTGCATCATATACACCTCAACAAAATGGTTTAGCAAAAAAAAAATTGAGTGTTTCATGCTATGATTAATTGCATGTTAAATCACGCTTGTTTGCCAAATAATTTATGGGGTGAAGCACTTCTAAGTGCCTGTCATATTTTAAATAGGATTCCTAGTACTGTAATTAAAACTAGTCCTTATTAAATATAGAAAGGCAGAAAACCTAACATAAATTATTTTAAAGTGTGGGGGTGTATAGCTTATTTTCGAGTTCCTGATCCTAAAAGGACCAAGTTAGGAGCTAGAGCTATTAGTATATTTGTTGGATATGCTGAGAATAGTAAAGCATATAGGCTTCTTGATTTAGAGTCTAATGTTATAACTGAGTCAAGGGATGTGGAATTTTTTGAAAATAAATTCTCAAAAGATGTTGAGAATGTGGATATGCCTAAATTTGATGGGCTTAGAGGTCCTATAAGGTCTAATGTTAAGGTTGAAGAACCTAGTGTTCCAATTCAACCAAGTGGACCTAGGAGTACTAGAGCTAGAAAAGATAAAGATTTAGATGATGATTTCATTTCATCAGTCTATTATTTTTGGTGGAAGGGGACCAAAATAATGAGGTGATAATTGAAATACCCTATGTATATAGTCTTAAGACTTATCCTAAATCATTTAAAGAAGCTATGACTTCTAGGGATGCTTCTTTTTGGAAGGAAGCTGTAAATGATGAAATGAATTCAATCTCGGGAAATAATACTTGGGTATTGACAGATTTATCTAGAGGTTCTAAACCTATAGGTTGCAAATGGGTTTTTAGAACAAAGTATAACACTAATGGTACTATTTCTGCTTTTAAAGCAAGATTAGTAGCAAAAGGTTTTAGACAAGTAGAGGGTATTGACTATTTTGATACTTATGCACCAGTAGCACGAGTTACTTCAATTCGAATTCTTTTTGTCTTAGCTTCATTGTTTGATCTTTACGTTCATCAAATGGATGTAAAGACCCGAAGGGTTTGTTGCTCCCGGAAGTGAGGCTAAAGTATGCAAATTAGTTAAGTCCCTTTATGGTCTAAAACAGGCACCAAAACAGTGACACGAGAGATTTGATGTTGCTATTATAAACTTTGGGTTTAAATATAATAGTGCAGATAGGTGAATATACTCCAAAACCACTTCTGATTATATGGTGATAGTCTGTTTGTACGTAGATGATATGTTGATCATCAGTACGAATATGGTTGGAGTAAATGAGACTAAAAAGTATTTATCCTCTGTCTTTAAGATGAAAGACTTAGGTGAAGTAGATACTCCCTCCGTCCCATAGTTATAGGCTGATTTTTTATTTTGAGATGTCCCAATATATAGGCTACTTACTATTTATAAAATTTAGTTGGTTCATTGTTTTACTTTTATGCCCTTATAATAAATATTCAACCATTACACTTTTTTTGAAGAAACAACATTCAATGTCATTATTTTTATCACCACATTTAATGTTGTATTTTCTTCGGTTAAATTTCTATGGTTATGGATTTTAATGGTCAGTACACGTCAATCAATGAAGTTGAGAGTTTCAGTGTGATAAATAAGGAGTAATTAACTTATTTATTAATTTCATATTAAGGGGTATATGTGGAAAATTTATGTTAAAAATTGCTACTTAACTAATTTTCTTAAACTACGTGCCAAAAGAAATCAGCCTATAATTATGGGATGGAGGGAGTACTATTTTAGGCATCAAAGTTAAAAAACATAGTGGGGGGTTTTGTATTGAATCAATCTCATTATATTGAAAAAATATTAACCAAGTTTAGTCATCTCGAGTTCAAGGAGGTGAATACTCCTTTTGAGAATGGAGTTAAACTCAAAGAAAATGATGGTAGAGTTATTGCACAGCTAGAATACGCAAGTGCTATTGGTTGCCTTATGTATGCTATGCAATGTACTCGACCATATATTTCTTTTACAGTTTCTAAACTTAGTAGATATACGAGCAGTCCTAATATTATTGATCATTGGAAAGCTATTGGAAGGGTACTTGGATATCTAAAAAGAACCAGTGGCATAGGATTGTTCTACTATAAATTCCCTAGTGTTTTGGAGGGATACTCTGATGCAAGCTGGATTAATAGTGTGGGAGATAATAAATCTACAAGTGGGTGGATTTTCACTCTTGCCAGTGGTGCTGTTTCTTGGGCAAGCAAAAAACAAACTTGTATTTCTCACTCTACTATGGAGTCAGAGTTTATTGCTTTGGCTCAAGCAGGAAAAAAGGCTGATTGGATTAGAAAAATGTAAGACATAAATCTATGGCCAAATCCAATGCCTCCAATTTCACTATATTGTGATAGTGAAGCTACGCTAACAAGAGCGTATAGTGGTACCTATAATGGTAAGTCTAGATATATTGGTCTAAGACATGAATTTGTGAGACAGTTGATACATGATGGTATCATAACTATTGTCTATGTGAAGTCAAGTAAAAACTTGGTTGATCTACTTACTAAGCTTCTGACGAGAGATTTAATAAGTTTAACTACACAAGATATGGGACTTAAACCATTCTGAGCCAAGGGTGATGGGAACCCAACCTATTACTAGGTTACCCCTAGTTTATCGGTTCAATGGGAAAAACAAGTCACAGTTGTTGGTTGTGTTATTATCAATTTGGTTTCATATGTAGTATATGATAGTAACGTCTGTTGCACGATCGAGGATGAGCTACGCTCTTAACAAAGTGTTGCACTTATAGCAACAGGAGTGCTAGAGAAACATTTTGCCTATATGAACTAGAAGTGAAGCCGCTTCTTATAGAGAGTTATGATTTACTCTCTTAGACGTTCAAGAAACAGGATATTACGCATGGCTTTAATAGCGCAAAGCGATTATTATGCTCACCGTAAAGGGAGATTTGTGTGTGTATGATAGCTCCAGTCATATCATTTGAAATAGAGGTTCAATCTACGGACACCATCTATTTTGATATGACTTTGAGTTGTTTATACTAAAAGAAGGTTCAATGTTCGTCACACCTTCTATTATGCATACAAACCTTAGAGTTGATAGATAAAGAATTGTTTGAAGAAAAGTAGTTTTTCAAACAAGTGGGGGATTGTTAATTGCACATTTTCTTACATGAGTTTTGATCAATTTGTTGATTGAATTTATATTAAATTAAATGTGCATTTGATAGTCTATTACAAGGAGATTAATAGAGAGCAATATATGGTTCAAGTGGGAGTTATATATTGGGTTTTAATTGTATCCAAAGTGGAGTACATGAAAATGTTCATTGTTGTTTAAGAAAACTATTTTCTTTAAGTCCCACATTGAGTAGGAATAAAACTATTTAATACTTTATAAGTATATGTGGAATAGTTTAATTCACTAGTGGTACTAAAGAAAATGCTTGGATTTGGTCACAATGACGTGGTGCAAAGCACCACGCGCCCGGGGGTGGGGTTCGGGTCGCAAAGTCGCATTAACGCTTTAGGCGCACTTTGCACTTCGTACGTGCGCATCGTCGCTAGGTGCCTCGCAAGAGCCAAGAGCCTATTTTTTAGCCTTGGCCATTGAACCAGATTAATAGACTTCATTAATGGTTAAACAGTTTTATATTTAATCATTATAGGATACAAAAGAGTTTTAAAACTGATATGTGATTATTACATCATTTACTTTGTAAATGATGCTTTATTCACAATTCAGTTATGAAACTGAAGAGTCTTCATCTTCTTCCTTCTAATCATCTTTACACAGCAGCATAAATTTAGGTTCATATAGTGAGTTGCTATCATTTAGAACTAAATAGGCTTGACATATATCCTGGAGGTGAATTGCTAGTAGCCTTTAGCAAACCTTAGTGGTAAGGGTCAATAAACACCTTAAGGACAGAGACTACTCGTGTCAATCCTTGTTCCTAATAGTCTGTGTTCATTTTAGTAATTTACAGAAGGTCGCCGACTGTAGCTTGCATGTGTTGCACATCTCGCTATATGCTTTGTTGGGATCCTTCCCTTGTAGCCTCATATAAGGGTTATCTCAGAATTTGATTGATTTATTTATTCCTTTTTTACATACAGAAAAAGAAAATTTACATTTAGCGGACAATCAACACATGGTTCCTTTACCCCCTTTTTTACCTTTCATGAGAAATTGACTAAATTAAAAAATATACCTTTCATATATATATTTTTCCCCTTCTTTCCTTTACTGGTAATGTTGTCTTCAGGCTCAAATTACGGAGCTACAAGAGACGCTGGTGTCAATGCAGTCCATAGAGGAAGAGGTTCAAGAACTTCAAAGACAAAAAGCTAAATTTGACCGTGATATAGAAGTTGCTGCAGCTGTCCAGAGGCAAAGTTCTGGCGGCGTTTGGAGGTGGGTTGCTGGATAGCTGGAGCTACATTCAACCCATTGAACTCACAAGGTCAGTATCTCAAAAACATAACAAGAGCCCTGTGGAAAGTAGAATATTTCAGTCCATTGTTATTGTGCAAACAACATGAGTGTACTTTTCTGTCAGGCTGATGTAAGAAACTAAGAAGGTATATGAAGTCCTGGCTTTACATGAGTGTAATGTATTATCGAATCTCAAATCTTGCATCAGGAGTGAATCTCGTATCTTGAAATGTTTGTTTTTGACTCCATTTATTTGTTGGATGATTTTATTCTTTCTGACAGAAGTTCCGCTCATTTCCCATGTAATATTTGTATTTCTTGCTTGTTTTTCTTTTTTCCCTGGTTGGTGCTTTTAACTTTCCCATGTAATACTAGTACTCTCTCCGTCTTTTAATAAACGTTCTAATTTGATCAAATTGATCATTTTTAAAATGGGATAAATCAACTTTTGGTATCTGTACTGGGACACGACTTACAATTTGGTATCCGAAGTGAAAAAAGTTATAAACTGGTGATTGTACTCGAAAAATATTACACTCCATTAAACATTAGGGATACGACTTACAATTTGGTACCCGAAGTGAAAAAAGTTACAAACTGGTGATTGTACACGAAAAATGTTGCACTTCGTTAAATAGTACAGGTATCAAAAGTTGATTTATCCCTTTTTAAAATTAATAAATTTTAAAAAAAATTACGCCAAGTGATTATGATCATAATAAACTACGGAGAATTTATTACTAGTGTCAAGGTTTGGAATTTGAAATTTTTATATAAAATTTTTTAATAAATAATTTTAAAAATAGTTAATTTGACCATGAAAGTCAAATTAAGATATTTATTATGGGACGGAATGAGTATTTTTTACTACTTATTTTCCGGTTGTTGCTCGTAACTTTTGTCGGCATTCTTTTATTTGAATTGTTCTTCAATGAATTAAGAACAATATCGAGTTGGTTATAAATTTATATTTTCATGTTTTGTATGGAAATGCTCGTCAGATTTCTATACTAGTGATCAAAACCAAAGACACCGATTCACTGAGTTCAATCTTGGGTTGAGCCTGATTTTAATTTTTGTAATTTAAAAAATATATATGATCTAAAATAATTTGTCATTGGTTTCAAATTATAATATTATTATTGACTTTTAAAAAATAATTTAAGATATTTTCAAATTTAAAATTGAGATGATTCACTAAAAAATGTTAAAAATTATGATATATTAAATTTTAGGCTGAATGAAACTTTTGTCCCATTAAGTTGCTATCGACTTTCAAAGTAAAATCGTACCTAAAGTTCATTTTTGGTCAGTTAGATTTTTAAAGTGGTATTTTTTGGGGGTTCCCTTCCTTCTACTCGACCTAGTTTAACCCAACTTCAAGTTTTAATATTTTAAAATAAAAGTTATTTTTAAAATAATAACTATATTCAAAATAAAGTATAATTTATAAAATAATTTTAAATAATAATTATTTTAATATTTTAAAATAAAATAATTATTTTAAAAATAGTTACTTTTAATATTTCAAAATAAAAAACTATTTTTTTTAAAAAATCAAAATAATAATTATATTTAATATTTAAAATAGATATTTTTAAAAATAATTATTATTTTTAATATTTTAAAAGAAAAAATTATTTTTAAAACAATTTTAAAATAATAAGTATATTTAATATATTAAAATAAATATTTTTTAAAGATAATTTGATAATAATAATTATTTTAATATTTTAAAATAAAATAATATTTTTAAAATAATAATTAATTTTTATATTTAAAATAAATATTATTTTTAAAAAGTTATAAAAGTAATTATTATTCTAAGGAAAAAATATTAGAAACTTTTATTTTTTTCAAAAATGAGTAAAGCTTCATAAAATATAGATTCAAAAAATTACATATGAAAATAAAACTTTATTTAAAAAAAGCGTAGATTTTTTCATTTTTTTACGTAAAATTTTATTTTTCAGAAAAAAGTGAATATCTTTACCATTATTATATTTATTCTTAATATTAGAATTTTTAAAAACAAAAGGTAAAAGTAGAAATTAAAATACAAAAAACAGTAAAAGATAAATAAAAAATTGATTCAATATTTTTTTTAAAAAAATAAAATAAAACAAGGTTTTAATAAATATTCTTTCCAGGAGAAAAAATTAGAAAATTTTTATTTTTTTTAAAAAAAGAGTTAGTTTTATAAAATATATATTCAAAAAAAATAAAACTTTATATTCATAAAGCAAAAATAAATTTTTTTAAAGATGTGTAAATTTTCATAAAAATAATTAAGATTTAAAAAATTGTAACTTTAATTTTTTTGAATATATAATTTATGAAACTTTACTCATTTTTGAAAAAAAAGAAGTTTCTAATATTTTTTCTTGAAAGTAATAATTATTTTAAAAGCTTTTTATTTTTAAAAAAAATATTGAATATTGAATATTAAAATAAAGTTTCTAATATTTTCTTTTAAAATATTAAAAATAATAAAAATTTAAAAAATATATTACTTTAAAATATTAAATATATTTATTATTTAAAGCTATTTTAAAAAATATATTTTATTTTAAATTATTCTAAAATGTGAAATATAATTATTATTTTAAAATATTAAAATATTAATTTTATTTTTAAATATTAAAATTGGGGTTGGTTCAAACTGGGTCGGGTTTGCTTCAAAATAATAATTATTTTAAAAGCTTTTTATTTTTTTAAAAAAATATTGAATATTGAATATTAAAATAAAGTTTCTAATATTTTGTTTAAAAATAATAATTATTTTAAAAATATTGTAATTTAAAATATTAAATATATTTATTATTTAAAGCTATTTTAAAAAATATTTTATTTTAAAATATTCAAAAATGTGAAATATATTTATTATTTTAAAATATCAAATTTAATTTTAAATATTAAAAATTGGGGTTGGGTCAAACTAGGTCGGGTTTGAGTCAAATCGGGTAGAAAGAACGAAAATGCCTAAAAATGCCACTTTAAGGACTTAATTAAGGAAAAATGAACTTTCGGAACGACTTTGATAGTGAGTGGGAACGGCTTTGATGTCATTCAACCTTAAATTTTACGAGCAATATTTTTTAGATAAGTTACAATATTCATCATTGTATTAACTAAAGAATCTATGTCAATTTTAAGTTTAAAATGTCCCAAGTTGACTTTAAAAAGTCAATAATAATGGTATATTTTGGAACTCAAGGATAATATGCGCTACAAAGTAATGTATTTTCTTACAAAACATAAATTTTAACTAGAAAACCTACTAAATACCAATAGGGCCGGCCCTGAGTTTTGAAGGGCCTAAAGCGGACAACAAAAAAATAGACCTTTTACGAATTGCTATTAAGATAGGCATAAAAAATGAATAATTTTTTCTGAACAAAAGAGCATCAATACGAAAGAATACGAAATATAATAATCGACTATTTTAATGTTTCCAAAGCATCATTTAGATATCACATTATCACTAAGTCAAAAAATTAATCAGTTCAAAGACATCACTTGAATATCATTCTTCTTGCAGTTTTAGCAGCAAAAGTAATAATAATATCCGCACAATTAATCTTATCCGCCATCTCATGTTCAATGGATAGGATAGATAATCCATTCAACCTTTCTTGTGACATTGTTGAGCGGAGGTAGTTCTTAATTAGCTTCAACTTCAAAAAGAGATTAATTTTTTCACTTGATTCATAATATCATAAACAAATCCATAGCAGCATAAATAAATCTACTCAATCAGTCATCAAGCCCAATTAAATTAAACAATGCTTCTAAATCTCATAAACAAAACAATTAATTTCAAAATCCTAAAAAATAGAATTAATACCTGAAATTAAACAGTGATGAAGGACTGAAGGAGACGAAGTCCGCTGGAGAAGCTCGATTGATTATTTGCTTTTCAGATTGATTGATTTGTGTGAAGGAGATGAACTATTTGTGTGAAGGAGTCTAGGAGACGAACTATTTGTGTGAACTGTGAAGGAGACTATTTGTAATTTAGATGAAGGAGACGAACTCAGCACGACAACACTCAGTCAGTCACAGTCTCACAGATTGATTATTTACTTTAATATTTAAGTATTCTATTTAAGCAATAAAAAGAAGAGAATATTTAAGGGGGCCCTAAAAATTTTTGGGCCTAAAGTCCGGGCACCTTGGACTTTAGCCCAGGGCCGGTGTTGAATACCAAACCACACTCTAATGAATTAAGTTTGAATTTTAACTAGAGAATGGATTGGAAATGATATCTTAAACTAGTATGAGCTATTTGTTGACGTCAGAAAATGAGTTCTCACCCTTCCTGTGATGTGTTTGTTTTCTACTCTTCTCAATATTTCGATAGATCAATTTAATTTATTTCAAGGGTGAGTTTGTAGGAGAGTGGGACCGACATGAGTGTCGACTATTTAAAAAGTTTTAATTTTAATGATTGAGCAGATTTAGATAGAATCGCTAGTCAGTATAGTTTCAAATGGATGTACCAACTCATCTGAATTTTGAAGGTTTTCGCAATATGACCCAATATGTGACTTCATTTAATTTAGTTTGAAACCCGAGATTCGAAAAATTTGAGGGCTTGATTAAGTGAGGGGAAGGTGTTAGGCACCACTCGACTTTCGTGAAAATATGGTTACTTTATCTTGTTGATTTTCCTAAACATAAAGTATGCGTGTTTTTTATGTTTATTTGACATGTGTCAAGTGCTCTAATTTTAAGAGTTACTCTAAGCCTTGTTTTAACTTGTGAGATACGTTGCTTTGAAAGTAGTGTTCTGCATCTTTAAATCTATGTATGAATGATTTGATTTAGTGAAAAGATCATTTTAGACAAAATATGTATTGAAATGATATTTTGAAAAACATAGTTTTCGAATTCTTCACCCAAATATGAATCAAGGTCATTTGATACTTCTAGTTATTAAACTTAGATTTGTCTAACTCCAAAGCGCTTTGTTATTTTATAAAAGATCTTCGTTATTTTGATTGAAAATTATTTTGGTGATAATGCGTGAAAGAAAGCATAAAAAAGGGTCGAGCCATCTATGAGCATGAAAACCATCTCGATAGACCCGAGCACCCACAATTATAATTTTTTTCACTATCACGGGACCTTAAATCCAATCTTTTGGGACGAAGCCCTCAAATTCGTTTTAAGGGCTAATATTACATATACAATGGTTTGCGTAGCTTGGAATTACATTATAAACCAAAAAAAAAATCCATTATGAGAGTCTAGTCGAGATCTGATAAGTAGATCTCAATCCCAAGATTCCTAGGCTCACATTGATATGCTTGAACTAGTACAAAATGTATCCTAAGCCCATTATATGGTGATTCATTGATTGAAATTCCCATCACGGATATTTAGGACCTCCTGACCACTAGATATATATCTAGGGCTATCCAATGTAATTAAAATAGACTGAAATCATTAAAATGACTAGATCTATCCCAGATCTAAGCCGATCTAGCATGGGGGTTCGAGCTTTGAAGCTCCTAAATCGATTAAGGGTTATATCCGGGTATATATAGTAACAAGACTCGATTTCTAGCAAAATATGTATAAACTAATCGATAAAATAGATAGTTCTATCAGCCAACGCGTAATATATGTACAAAATAACAAGTTTAGCTATATATAAACACAATATTGAAATAGAACTAGTAGATTAAACTATATTTACAATGAAATGTACAAAGATTCGCTTTTCACATTGAGGAAAGCAGAAACAAGATTCTTTTGGCTTGAATTTGAGGAAAGAGGGGGCTTTCTGATAAGGATTTCTCCCTATTGGCGCACAATTAGGTGACCAAACCCCTTTCCTCGATAGAACTTTTTAGACATTGTTAATTATGCAAATATTAATATGAATAATTTGTCATCTCAATTATTGATTTAATAATATAAAATATTGTGACAATAATTGAATCAATAACGTTAGATACTATACATGTGAGACCCTTGATTTTATGAATAAATATTTAATTTTCTCGAAATAATTTTTTGAATATTATGGCGTGGATTTGATATAATATTATAGTTGTGGGTAGTTTTTATAAATTTTGAAAAGTACGCAAGTTGGTATATAATATTCGATTGGTTGGGGAATATTCTTTTTGTCGAGGAATATCCGTATGACGGTACAATCATTGGTGAACCCCATAACAAAATTATTGTCGGATTGAGAAAACGACAAAAATACTTTATGAAAATAACGGTAGATGTTTTACCGTTAACTGTTGAAACACCCGGTGTTAAAAGTACAGTAATACGCGTGGTTGCATAGTAGCACACGGTATTGATTATTGATTCTTACGTGAGAAGTCACTTAGTTATACTCAATTATTGCTACAGTAATTGCTGCATCATATCTTTAATATTATTGATTCAATTATTGTTACAGTATCATCTGCATAATATGATATATTATTAAATCAATGATTAAGATGGCAAAGTTATTCATATTATTATTTGCAATATTGACAATGTCTAGAAGTTCTGTCAAGGAGATGTTTGGTCACCTAATTGCGCGCCAATAAAGAGAAATCTTTACCGGAAACCCCCTCTTTCCTGGAAACGACCTGGTTGTTAAATATTGTGAGTTGTAATATTAATGATGAATCCTATTAAAATTGAAGTTGTGTTCGGAGTTGAATTTGGAGACGCGGATGTGATATTTGAGTCCGAAAGATGAAATTAGTAAAAATAGTCTATAAACACAAAATTTTCTGGGATTCACTATTTGGTCAAAAAGTCAATAGTTGACTTTTTCGGGAAAAGTCAAACTTCGAAATTTCAAAATTCACATTGTTGATAAAAATAGTTTCATTATGTTGGAATTATTTGTGTTAGTAAAAATCGACATCTATTCCGATGATAATTGATGTCTTGGGGTTATATTGATAAATCAGGTAAATTATCGGATAAATGAGCAATTAATTGCTACTAATTCACATGCTTTTATAACTATTTGTTCACATGTGTGTACTATTGAATCACATTTTTGTACTATTAGGGGAGTTGGTGCAAAATTGATAATACTTGAATGACTAAGTTAAAAATGGAGGTACTATATTGTAATTATTTTTATCACATGATTAGAACTATTGAGTCACATGATTTACTATTGATTCACATTATTTACTATTAGGGGAGTTGGTGCAAGTTTGATAATACTTGCAGGACTAAATTAAAAATGAAGAAAAAGAGGAAGGTATTATACTGTAATATTTCGAGCCCCAAAACGTGCAATTATCGAAACTATATTTTTCTATAAATAGAAACTCATTCTTCCTTTATTTCTCACCAATTCACAAAAGCTTTAGAGCAATTATTATAGAGAGAAATTATAGAGAGAAAGAAGAAGAGAAGTCTGCTACCTCACTATTCCAGTGTCCAGTTTTTTTTAAGGTAGGAAATATTATTTGTTGTACTCGTAGGGAGTATTATTTCTTTTGTATTCATGAAGAGAACTTCTGTTATTCCATTCTTTATTATTCTGTTGGAATAACCTGTATACGCGGGCTATCCTATACTTGGTGACATTCTTCTATTATTTCGTCTTTATTATTCTGTTGGAATATCCTGTCTGTGCGTTTTACGCCGGACCTGATTCCGTCTTTATTATTCTGTTGGAATATTTTGTCTATGCATTTTACGCCAGACCTGGTTTCGTCTTTATTATTATTCTGTTGGAATATCCTGTCTGTGCATTTTACGCCGGACCTGATTCCGTCCTTATTAGTATTCTGTTGGAATAACCTGTCTATGCGAAGTACCGCATGCATGGTGATTTCTGTTGTCATTTTATTCTTTTTTATTCTGTTAGAATATCCTATCCGTACGAATTTCGCCTGACCTGGTTCCGTTATTTAGTATTCTGTTGGAATAACCTGTCTATGCGAAGTACCGCATACATGGTGATTTCTTTTGTTATTCCATTCTTTATTATGCTCAGTTGGTTAAAGTTTTAACTTATATACTCCATGAAATTAGTGGAATATCCTTGATATTTGCGCTTCATCAAATATCTTTTCATGGAAATATTCTTCTGAGCATTCTTGAATTTTACTCTACAAAGCAGTATCATGTTGACAATTTGGACATTATTAGTTCCTGAATAAATTAATTCTTGAACTTGTTTTGTTGATTTCTTATATCATTGTCATCATCCTCATGTTTATATTTTGTTTAAAGTCATCTGTGGCCTGTAGTGCATAGATGGACTTGGTATGATTATGACCAGGGATTATTCGGTGTAATTATGACCGTAATGTTACAAATGATGTGGTAAAAGTCCTCATTGGCCCGTACTGCATTGATGGACAGTTTTTGGTATGATTATGGCTATGGATTCTCTTTGGCCAAGGGTGCAAAGATGAATTTTTTTATGGCATGATCAGGACCGTTGATGAAAACATGATTATCTTTGGCCTGTAGTGTATGGATAATTCGTGGTCGTGATACTAAAAATATCCTTGGCCTGTAGTGCAGGGATGAGTTACTGATGTGGATTATTTATTAAGCTGATTCTCAGCGATAAATTTGGTGAAAAACTTTTTAAATCATAGAAGATAGTAGATTTTATATTTTACTTGACTCTTCTAATGGATTGTTTATTCCGCTGCAGTTTTTGATCTAAAACTTGTTGTCTATTATATTCTAACAGTTGTTATACTGTTGAAGGCTAATGATAATTTATTCTTTATTATCTTAATCATAATATTTCTTACTGGGCTAGTTGAGCTCACCCTTTCTTTCGCTGTTCTCTTCAGGAAATGAGAACGTAGTTGGGACTAGTCGGGGAACAGAGTGATGGTCCTAGATGTTTGCATTAGTAGTTCTCACTATTCTGTGAAATAGTGTAATAATAATAGTAATGAGGACACCTTTTGAGTTTATATACTCTATAGTAAACAATATTTGTATTCAAACTCACAACTCATGTTGTATATTTATGATTGTATTTGTATTCTATACCATGTATTTGGAGACTCAGAATAGGTAATGTATTCCTGTTTTGGGGGCGTCACAAGCACCCTGAATTAATAAGATTCCTTCAAGGCCAGCAACCTTGGAACTTCTCTAGTTCCCTAGGAACTCTTCAAGCCCAGAAGGCTTGGAACTTCATTTAGTCCCTTCGGACAAGGACCCTTCTGGCCCTGCTTCATTTAGTCCCTTCGGACAAGGACCCTTCAGGCCATGGCTGTTGAGTTGTTTGTTTGTTGTTGTTGGAGTTAGTGCTAAGCTGCTAAGATGTCTTCATGCTCTGAACATCTTCTATACTTAGAAGCTTGGCTTGATCATCCTTGAAGTGCATCTGATGTTACATGATGCTCAGCTTCTTCAGTTGCTCAACCACTTCGGATGACCCCTTGATGAACTGCCTTGAAGATCATTCTCCTTAATACTTGATGGCTGCACATGATTGGCTTCTAAGATGACTTTAAGCTCTTCTGTTGGGTGCTTAGAAGCTTTCTCATGCTTGACACTAAGATGGCATTTGTGATCTCCCTTCTTACTACTTGACGCCTTCTCATGATGGACTTGCTAAGATGACTGTGAGGTCTTCTCTATTGTACTTAGAGTCTTCCCATGATGGACATCAAGATTACATGATGCTCTTCTTTCTCTCGGCAGTTCAGAACACTCTTCATGTAATAGAACTCTCACTTCTACATAGTAGAACTCACACTTCTACTTCTCTCTTTTTCAGTCTTCTGAGTGTTCTTGGTGGATCTTAGAGTGAGCCTTCGGACTCACTATCTCACATGGTTTGGATCAGTCCACCTTATCTCCAAATTCGGAAACTCTAGCAACCATTGATTTTTGAAGCTCTTCTAGATTTATACTCCTTCCCAATCCTTCCGTTGGAAATTAGCCATTGAAGGCTATTCAAATATCTTCACAGATCTCGAGTTGACAGAGGTAGACTGCTGATGTGACATGTCATACTTTATCTGACATTGCAGTCTACTATTTTACCTACCTGTCAGAGTTGTCACTTTAATGTATTGGGTAGGTGTAAGACTTTATTTCTTCCTTCTGATTTCTCGATTAGAGGTTGTCCTTTTGCATCGATGCTCTCAATAAGCTTTTATCTGAATACCATCCTTCAGATTAAATCGTTATCAATGCTTCAATCTTCGGGTGTTCGAACTCTACGATTCTAATGCACGTCTTTGAGGAATTGATCGTAGTGTCTTGTTGAGTGTTGCTCATTGACTGGTAGAGTTAACACTACAATCTTGAGGAGTGTTGATTGGATCTCTAATGTAGTACACCTCTTCCTTCTATTGTGCAGTGCTTCAATACTTTTATTTACTTCGACTATTCTCAGAGACTGATGGCTTAAATACTTGCTCTGGTCCCCTTCTGAATATCAAAACACTTCAGATTTATGGCTTGTCCAGCTTGCTTTCTCCTTGTGATCTTCCATTCACTTATCATCAATGAACTGACCCTGTACTTAATCACTTTAGCCTTGCTCTTCAGAGGCTGACCAGTATCTCGGTTCACCTTCCATCAATTCTTTCTTTATTTGGCAAACCCTACGATCTTGGTTGCTTCTAAGACCGTTGTCTTCTGTTCACTTGATAGCTACTGCATTTTCTGACTTTCCTTAGTCAGCTTCTAAAGTCTTCTTTGGATCTCTTCGTGGAAGACTTCATCATGAATGGCCTTATAACTAGATCTTGATGCTGATTGGGTTGGTGCTTAGATCTTCTGCTAGCCTGCATGCCATTCGTTGAGTGCTTAGATCATTTGTTGAGAACTGTATATGCTCTACGATTCTACCTTAACATTGTGAGCACTTCTGTTGAGGTCGTAGTTCTGTACTCTATGATTTAGCTTCGGCTTGTGTGGACACTACGATCCTGAGATCAGATCTTGACACTCTATGATTTCTGCCTTGTGCTTGTTGTCTTTATCTGATCTTAGTTGACTACGATCTCTGCATGTAATCAATAGACTCTACGAACTCGGAGTGTGATCTACGATCCTTGACTTGGCTTCGGCATCAATATACTCTATGACTCTGAGTGTAGTCTATGTTTTTGTCTTGGCTTCGGTAGATGATTGGTCTGCTCGTAGGTAGGCCGTCTTTACGATTCTGAACATGACTTCCTCAGCACACTACGATCCCGAGGAAGCTATACTCGACACACTACGGTCCTTATTCGTTTCCCCTGGCAGTCTACAAACTCTGAGATCTACTATATTGCATGCTCCTATTCTGAATCGATAGCTCTCGAGTTACCCTTGACTCTCCTGGCAGACTATAACTTCTGGTGCAGTGCTCGACGATCAGACAAGCCTATCTATTACATCATAAGATCAACCTAACAAGCTTGATCTTTCTATATTTATAGTCCTTGTACATCATTTCTTTTTAAGGACTTTACAAAGCTATTTTGCTTATGTAGGATCAACCAAACATATTTGATCAATTCATTTTAAGTCCTTGTACATATATTTCTATTATCTATCAAAGGACTTTACAACTTTTCTTAATGTAAGCATACTTGCATATTCATTCATATATATCATAATCAAATCATATATTAAATAAGAATATCATTCACATGTTTATTCCTTGCAGTGCTCACCCTTTTGCTTCATAATTCCTTTAAGGTAATAAAAGTGTAGTTGAGTCGAGCGGGGGTAACAGGGGAATAAAACGGTGGTCTAGAGCTATTGAGGTTTCCTTTAAAATAGTATGGAAATAATTTATCAAGAATTTTAAATAAGTGTGTCGTATTTTATACGTCATTTAACCGTTGATTTTGGTGAACCGAATAGGGTGAGGTAAACCCAATTTTGGAAGGGTGTTTTGCCACTATCATACAAGATGTCTAATGACATATGACTTCATGTTATCATAAGACAGGATTGTGCACATCCAATTGCTGATTATATCTATGGGCACTACCTATATAATATTGGAGTTTGGTTGACATATAATTCTCAATTGGAGACAATTGAGATAATTATATGGCAAGAGGAGACTCACCATTGGCAAGAACATGATAGTAATCTTCTCATTTTTCTTTGGGGTCTATTGGGTCAACCAAGGATAGTTCTTAAGTCATATGATATCTATTATAACTTAGATGCATGGCATCCCAAGTACAAAGGTTTTCTTAAGCATTTTTCAAAGATTTTAATTTTTAAAACAATTATTGACTGTACCTTTATGTAACGTACCATTGTAAGGTGATGTAGTCAAAGCACCATGAGAGTTACATATATTTGTATAAAACCACAGTTTAACTGTGATCGTATACTGTACGACAGTTTAAAAGTTAGAATTTAAAGATTTGTATTTGGAAATTGTGTTGAGTGTATTTCGTGGCAACCCAAAATGGGTTGGGTGGATTGGACCTATTTTGGGGGCGTTACATAACTTGTTTTAATATGTTTCTCTATTAATTACGATGATCTATCCATGTGATTGTTTATTATGATTTGTGTTGAATTGTTTAATTGCCTAGCTAACAATTACCATGATAATCTATATGAATTCGAGAGATGAAATATAGATTTAGATCGGATCATAATAGCATGTGATTGTGTTTTCTACATGGCGATGGAATTCATAATTTGTGTTTAGGATAGAGATATACCTACACACCACATGTGATCTAAATAAGAACTTGGGCTTTAAATCCTCTTTAATTGTAACTCACATAAAGATATAATAGATTAGTTAATTAGGGTGTTCTTCTTAAGTCTATCTACTTTGGATTTAAGTTGATTTGTTTATGGTGCATCGAGAGATGGTCATAAATATTGATGTATTCTTGATTAACAATTTAGAATAGTGAGCATAGTTAATGAGAACTGTATTAATCTAAGTAAAACAATAAGTGAAGTTGTGATCTTAAATCTCCATAATCTGGTTTTAAGCTAGTGGTATTTAGAATTAGTTTAACTAAATATTTTAATTTTATAAATTTAAAATATTAGATTAATTGTTTAAATAAGATAAAGTTGGTTATGAGTTAGTACTTGGTAATTTTTATTAAATAATTCCTCGTGGGAATGATACTCTACTTTCTCTTTATTACTTGTTGATCATGTATACTTGCGTGCTGTGCGTAACTAGATTTTACCCAACAAGTTTCTGGCGCCGTTGTTGGGGAATTAGTTTAATAATTTTTGCCAATATTCTCTTTAATCAAATTAGTTTTAATTTAGACATTTTGTTGTTTTTCCTTTTTATTTAACTCTCTTCCTATTTTAATCTCTTTTCAGGTACCATGGCTGAATTCAATTTTCAATTACCATATTCGAGTATGAATCAACCAAGGGAGTCAGGAATTAATGGACTCAATGTTTTTTCTGCATTATCAGCACAACTTGAAACATTTTCGAAGAGGTTAGACACTATTGCAGCCCAAAATATTCGAAGGATAGCAGTATTTTGTGATTATTGTGCTTGCAATCATCCGAGTCATCAATGCACCATCAGTTTTGGGCCGGTACAACATGGTTGTGACTACCTCAACGATTATGCATATGCCAATTATCATCAAGATTGGGTGTATCACCCGGATTCTTCATGGAGCTACAATCATCAAGACCAATTATATGCTCCATGTCCAACATATGCACCAGAATTCTCATGTCCACCTCCACTGCCACAGGAAGAAAAGTCAACTTGGGAGGATTTTCTGTCTAAGATCATAGCCGACCAAGAGGAGATGAGGATAAGTCAGGAAATATCGAGCCAAAATCTTAGGAACTAGATGGAACAACTCATCAATACCTCAACCAATTGTCTTTAATATAGGGATTCCGAGTCTGAAATAGAGAAGTCAAGATTAGAGGTACTGTTGTCCAAGTTCATAACGTCGAATGAGGAGAGGAGGATGAATAAAGAGATATCAATTCAAAATCTTGAGAATCAAATAGAACAAATGTCCAAAGCCTTGAACAACTATACTCAAAACACTTGGCTCAATGACATGGATTCTGAGACTGATGGAGAGCCTGATCTAAATCTGCAGCTGGATGAGCCACAAGATGTTGAAAGAGAGAAAAAAGTGGTGATAAAGAAAATGAGGCCAACACAGATCTAACTGCGAGTTCCAACGAAGTTGAGCCGATGTTATTAGTGCCCTAATTGCCTTCTCCACCAAAGATCATGAATCTAGTCAGTTTTGCAAAATCATGCCCGATAGGTAGTCATATCGTCAGAAAATCTCTTTATGACATGAGAGCTGGTACAAATGTGGAGCCATGGTGGGATGAAAAAGAAAAGATAGAAGAAGAGCCTATTGTGTTTGACAGTCCTCAATACCTCAATCTAATCACATACATAATGGAGGAAGCACCTAGCTATTTGACATTCGATATTGGGACCTTATCTACAAAAAGCATGGTAGGTAACTTGGATTCAAAGGCTAATGCTAAAGGGAAACTCCCAAATAATACATTGCTACTGATGGATGGATGGTTCCTCAATTATCAAAAAGGGATTAGATAGCGTTGATAAGACAAAGTTAGGCTAAAACTCTATAAATCAAGCGCTGATTGGGAGGCAACCCAGGAATTTTTATATTTATTTTAGTCAATTTTCTTTACTAATAGGAAATAAGTTGTTATATTTGGCAGGTTCAACTAATGGCCACTACGACTACCCAATCGGGGGTTTCGCTCTCCGGTGAGCAAGCAGCTGCCTAGCTCGCTGGTGAGCTAGCGGGGGTTGCAAGGGGGCAGCGCCCCTGAAAGCCTAGCACCTATGAGCTAATTTATAGAATGTCCATTTGTCGCATTCTCAAATTTTCAACTAATTAGTTCTTTTATTTTGTCATTTTTTAGGATTTACTTGCTTATAAGTTTTCATACTCATGATCCAAAGTGCTTAGTCTAATCCATTTTGTCTCTCATCATTGCAGGCATTGGGGGTTCAATGTGTAGAAAAAAGTATGGGAAGGAATCCAAAAAGCTAAGACTGCACAAAAATTGAAGAAAAAATTATTTTTCAAGAAAACTACTCCCCGACGTAGAGTGCTCTACTAGAATCCGCCCCAATGGGACTTTCACCATGCCTAGGTGAAAAGGCCTCTGCTCAATCGTGCCCCGACGCAATTTGAAGAACAAAAAAAACTCGCCTGGGTGAGAAACGCGGATCTCAGTTTCTATACACAACTTCTAGCCTCGATCAGACTCTACTTTTACCCATTCTAAACACCATCCTTCGAGACCTAACACCAAATTTAAGCTACTTTCATACCCATGTTCAAAATCAAGCACATAATCAAACCCTAATCTGTGTTCCAACCGAATACAAAATCTCTACCATGGACATTCATCTCCAACCTAGGTTCTATCAGACCACATTGAGGGAGTTCACATGGCTTAGCCTCTAGGGAAGTTTCAACCAACTCTGGGCAATAATTGTGCATTCCAAAAGAATCACTCATGATTTGAAGCACCCAATTCTGGTTACTCCAACCACATGCAAGGTAATCCACATAACTTCGTCACTTACTCCTAGATAGTGATAGTATTGTACTTGTAATATGGGTATACATTGACTATAAACTTGAATAGAATAGATTGTGGACCAATTGAGTTGAATGTTTGGATGTATTTTGGTTGAATTGTGATAATTGGTTGTATAATTTGCAAAGTATTTTTCAATCGAGTTTGGGGGAACGTTTGACAAGACAGTGCAGTCATCACACAAGGTATTTGTTAGAGGTTTTCATAGACTAAGCAATATGTTTGCTCATTCACAAGGCATTCATCAGTGGTCCACCTAGTTTTTAATTCTTTTTCTTAAGTGTGGTAGTAACATGGCTCCCAATAGACACCGATATGAGCATTCGACGAAAGAAGATTTGTTCGGGTTGAGGCAGAGATGCGTGTAAGAATGAACCTTAATGCCAAGCCCCTACAATTTTCTATCCCACAACCATCACCAGTTTATCCACCACCAGACATCGATGCAGAGGAGGTTGAGCGCGACACTTGACCATTCAGGGAAGTTCTCCATTTTTAATTCTTTCTATTTAAACAATGAGGACTTTGTTCACTTTGAGTTTGGGGGTGGATCATATTGCATTGCATAATTATTTAATTCACATACATTGCATTGGTTAGTTATTTGTGCATATTGTAGGAATAATTCAAAAAAAAAGAAGTAAAAATTTAAAAATCATAAAAATAATTTCTTTTACATTTAGTGTGTGCATGTAGTATGTTTGCATGAATCTAAGAAATGGATTGGGATGAATTTAGCTCGGCCTATGATAAGATGGTATTGAATGTTGAACAATGTTGATGATTGAGGATGAGTTTTGATTTTAATCAAGATGATAATCTGAGCCTATCTGAAACTTATGTAACCGGTTAGCACTTAAGGTTTAACTGTTTTAATCAACTTGGTTCAAGGGTTTCATAAGTTGTTTCTGGGGGAAAATATTGGTTAAAATTTAAGGAAAGTAGTGAGCTGGCAGTAAAGGTTAGAATATGGTAAAAGCTTGAGTTTGGGGGAATCTATAGGGTATATAAAAAAGAAGAAAAAAAATAGAAAAGTTTAGAAAAAGAAAAAAAAGAGTGAATAAATACATTGAGCAATTTGGTTCTGTGGTCTTTACACTCAGCGCCCTAAGACCATCTGGTTTTGGATCCGTTGGTCGAAAGTTTGTTACATGGATAGCGTTGAAAAGCCTAAGAGAACTAGGCATTGCACAGTCAATTGTAAATATAAGAAAGAGCAAAAATGCCCTCGTGATTGAATAAAGGTAGAAATAAATCATGTATTTACCCCTAGACTTGGTAATTACTTAGTTTTAACTGAAATTATCATGTTTACAGAGTAATTAAACTGGAACTGAAATTTTCCTCCTAAGAAGTTTGTTATGTGATTACCTTGAACTATGGTTGGTTAGAATGGTTAACAAGCACACACACACAACATGGGTGATGACAGGTTTGGATTGACTGACTGGTTAGGATTTTTGACTTTGACTTAATTGGATATATTATTTGAGTATTGTTGTGATATCTTTGAGGCATGTTGCTAGATATCATACTGATTTGTTGATGGGTTCGTAGGCATATTAGGCAGTAGATCATGCATATGCATTCATGTCGTTAGGTTAGTTTGTTTATTTTTATTTCTTTTGTGTTTTTCTTGACGACAGGCAAAGTCTTGAGTTTGGGGGTATTTGATGAGTGTGTTTTATACCTATAATTTTAATACTTTTTAGGCTTAATTCATCGTTAACTTTAAGTATTTTTAGAGTCATTTCACTTATTTTGTGTTTGTGTTGTAGAAAACGGCTTCGGAGGGTCAAAACATGAAAAATGGAGCTTAATGACATTTTTTTAATTTCTGGAATTGTTCATGCATTGGGGCGAGTTTTCCTTGTGTAAAATCTGCGCCGAGGTGAAGTTGTCGGAAACAAATTAGAGTTTTTAGAAGTTAAGTCCAAGAAGGATTGGTTCGGGCTGATGGTTTGAAGGACTTTATGGAGGACTTAAAGACACATGCAGAGACATAGAAGGAGGAGTATTCATAAGGATTAGGGGAACTTAATCAAAGATTTCCATTCCATTAGATTAGATTAGAATAGGTTGGGTAAAACTCTAGTTCTTATTAGATTTAGAGAATGAAGCAACTTGGAGACCATTGAAGATTCAAAGCAGGAACAAAAGGGAGCATGAGATTTGCGGATAACATATTCTATTCTCTTCTCTAATCTTACTTTATCTTTTAATGTTTTATTCAGTTATGGATTCTTGATTTTAATTCAATGACAATGAACTAATTTCTTGTTTGGGATTACAACGGATTTTATTGTATAACTTGTTTTAATATGTTTTTCTATTAATTACAGTGATCTATTCATGGGATTGTCTATTATGATTTGTGTTGAATTGTTTAATTGCCTAGCTAACAATTACCATGATAATCTTTATGAATTCGGTAGATAAAAAATAGATTTAGATATGATCATAATAGCATGTGATTGTGTTTTCTGCATGACGATGAAATTCATAATTTATGTTTAGGATAAAGATATACCTACACAACGCATGTAATCTAAATAAAACTTGGGCTTTAAATCCTCTTTAATTGTAACTCACATAGAGATATAGTGGATTAGTTAATTAGGGTGTTCTTTTTAAGTCTATCTACTGTGGATTTAAGTTGATTTGTTTATGGTGCATTGAGAGATGGTCATAGATATTGATGTGTTCTTGATTAATAATTCGGAATAGCGAGCATAATTAATGAGAATTGTATTAATCTAAGTAAAACAATAAGTGAAGTTGTGATCTTAAATCTCCATAATTTGGTTTTAAGCTAGTGTTTTTTTAGAATTTATTTAACTAAATATTTTAATTTCATAAATTTGCAATATTAAATTAATTGTTTAAATAAGATTAAGTTGGTTATGAGTTGGTACTTGGTAATTTTTATTAAATAATTCCTCGTGGGAACGATACTCTACTTTCACTTTATTACTTGTTGATTACGTATACTTGCGTGCTGTGCGTAACTAGATTTTACCCAGCAATAACCTCTTCACAATATTCTAACTATCATACAACCTAAAACAAGCTCTCTAGATTTAATATGACAACATCAATAAGAAATAGAGAATTAGGCTAATCCAAGAAACAAACACGTAAGCTTGATTTGTTTAACTTGTTTCCTGATAATCTTAGCAATACACAAAAGCTTGTCCACAATTAGTATCACTAATTTACTACTTGAGATGAAGAAAAATATCAATTATACATAATATCAATCCTAATCTAGCAGATGATAATGATCAAATCAACTCAACTGGCCATATCAAATTAATTAGATTAATTAGCATGAAAGAAGGAATAAATAATAAAACTTAATTAAACAATTACTTGTAAACAAGGTTCCACCTCCCTTTAGAACTGAATAAAGAAACTAGTATGACATGCCTTCAAGTCTGCAGTCCAATGTTGTAGATGAGAGATAGTAGACGACTCTCAAAACCTTGATTATTACATGAATTTATAGTGCTAGACAAAGACCTAAATCCTATAAAAATAAGAAATCGAAATCCTAAAAGGTATTATAAATCACAACTAGTTTCTATAAAGAAATAGAATCCAATCTGAAAAACAAATCTCAGTCTAAATAAATCCTAAGTCTAATAGTAATATCAATCCCATTCCATGTAGAAGCCTGCCAAAATCTGTTTTTGAGAAGTTTCCAAAAATCCAAGATTTCTCACTTTTCCTGCTGAATTCGCCGGGGCGGATTGGTTGTATTGCATGAGCTTGCCGGGGCGAATTATCTTTTTCATGAGATCCAGAGAGGTTTCTACCAGGGCGGATTCATTTGCTTATTTGGATTCGCCGGGGATGATTGGGACAGAGAGGAATGGGCTGGGGCGAGTTCAGTATGTGTTGGAGTGAATCTGGATAAAGACGAATTCGCTGAGGCGAATTCCTTAGGCCAAACGAGTCCTTTGGGGCGGATTGGGCAGTTTCCTGGTTTTTCTTCTTTTTTTCCTTCTACTCAGCTCCAAATCGTCCCGTATCATCACTTACGCTCCATTTCAACCTGGAATTAATAAACAACCTTATCAAGCTTATATTCACAACAATTCATGCAATAAACTAAACGTAAAGGAATCAAAATCAATGAACATTATGCACTTATAAAATTCCCCCACACTTAGCCTTTACACGTCCTTGTGTAAACAAAAAATTTGATTTCTAGAAAATTTTTATTTAAACATAGCATCAAAAGGTTTCAAGGTATAACTCATGATTATCAATGTGACAACCCGGATTTTATGAAATTATTAAAATAAAAATTTAATAAATAAAATTCTTATTATGAGATGTGTCGGGTTTGAGTGTGTGTATATATATATATATATATATATATATATATATGAGATTTAATAGTTAATTAAAATATTAAAAAAAGTGAATAAATTTAATTACGGGATGTGTTATAGTAAATTGAATGAAAGAGTTAATTCACTTAATTAAAATGGTGAATTAATATATGTGTTTTGCAGAAGGAAAATTATTATATTAATTAAATTTGGTATTCTTAATATATTACATATCATGGTAATATATGAAAGGGTTTAATATTTTGAATGATGTTAATAAAATGTAAATTGATGGTGAGAGAAAATAAACCAATATATCTATAAATAAATATTGGTATAAAGATTGATAAATTGAATTAATATTTAAGTGGTGATTAAATGTATGGATCAAATAAATTGTCTTGGGACAATTTATGGAAGAAAGGAAAATTGAATAATTATACATAATAATTGTATAATTTATTTTTAAAAAAATAGTGGAATGAATATTAATTATTTTAATGAAGATGTTTATTTTAAATAAATGTGTTTATGAATAAAATTTCATAATTTATAGTTTTGTAATTATATATATTATAATTATATAATTACTTAATCTAGCTAAATAATTTAGCAACAAAAGTTAAGTGTGACAATTGTTTCATTTAGAGAAGGGATATATCAGAGAGTAAGATAATGAAATAAGATGAAAATAAACCAAGAGAGTATATTTGAGGAATAATCAAACAGTTCTTAAACCCTTTGTTTTTCTAACTTCCCAGACTTTTAATTTCCTGTAACGTTGATTTCATTCTTCAGTTTATTAGCCTCTACCTTATTCTTCAGTCTAATTGGGATATTAATATAGAGAGAAAGAGCTAAAAATGGTTTGAGGGAAGAAAGGAAGTCTGAAGCAAATCTCCATAAACATACATATTCATCTTCTACTCATCATCTTCTCCACCAAAAACCTTCATATTATCTAGAGAGGGAGAGAATGGGTTTCCGTGGAATTGGAAAGAAGCTTTAGAAGTTCTGTTAACTCACGAATGAATTGATGATTTAAGAAGAATTGAATCCAAGGCAAAATTGGATTGGAGCATGATATCTGATCAAGAGGTAAATTCCTATCTCTTGCTAAATTATGTATAAAAGCTATACACTAGAATTAAAATATATAATTGGAAGTTAGCTTTGGAATGAAAGGAGATGATTTTTATTGGAAAGCTGGGAGTGTAAGTGAAATTTTAATTTTTAAAGTCATGCCTTTATGTTGGTTGATAATTGTTTAAAAGAAAAATTATTCTAAGAACATGGGAGTTAATTTCTAAAATCTTAGAAATTAATGGAATTCCTACTGATGTATGTAGTAATTAATGCTGTTAAATCAAAAAGAAGTTTGGTCCTTGTTATATGATATAAGAATTTATCGTCTTGCGAGGCATGTTTGAGAGGTCTGAGAGTTAAGATTGAAGTTCTGCTGAAGCAGAGCATATCTACGTTTGAACCCGAAGTGGCACGGTCGCGCCAATTCCAAGGCTAAATCCAGTGCGGCCGCGCCGGTCTGCAGTTTTCACAAGAAGTTTTCTTTAAGTGTTGAGGCTTTGAGCAAGTGTGATAGAGTCCTATATGGTTAATATTGAACCTAAGGTTATGATTAAGATAGTTGTTCATGTTTTTACTTGGTAAAATAAGGGCTAATTGAGTTTTTCAATGAAAACTAAAAGAAGATTTCAAAGACAAATCTTAAGGAACTTGGTTTGGTTTATGGACTTGGAAATATTGGTTATGGATAGATGTATCTGCTATAAGGCTCAAGACATCTATTTATTATGTGAATTGTTTTAATTGGTATCATATTAAGTTTTAAATAAAGAGAACTAAAAGTTTTAAATAGTAGAGTCTAGTAGACCTAAGATGGTTTAGAAGATACCAAAGTTCTGATTTAGGGTATAGTAATGGTTATCAAAGAATCTGGGAATTGTTAAGGGTTGGATAGAGTTAGAAAAACTTGGTTCTGAGTTTTATGGTAGAGTGACCACGCCACTCCTAAGGCAAACTAAAGCGCAGTCGCGCTGTGCTGTAGAGTTGTCAGGACATGTTTGTTGATTATCTAGACTTTAGAGCATGTCTGTAATTGTTACTTAAAGAACACAAGGTATGAAACAAGATTGTTTCAATAGAGTAAGAATGAGAATGTAATTGGCTAACAATATAGCTATCCTAAGAGTATAATGAGCAAGTAAAGTGGACGTTTTAAAACCAAGTTAGGAAACAATGTAAAATTGATCTTTAAATGGAGAAGATATGAATATGTTTGACTGATGGTTATGTATTCATGATTATATAATTGTGTAGGAACGTGATATGCAAATAACTTTAAGCTGTTAAACTATTGTTGGTAATCAATGATCAAGACAAGTCTTTCAGTTCTTATTTGCTTTATGAATGTGATAACTGAATAGTTAAAATATGTATTGCTATGAAAATGTTGAAGTTCACATGATGTATGTATGAAATGCAAAAGTTAATACATGATATATTGATGGATTAAGGAAATTGCCTATATACTTGTTATGTGAGATGCAACATGTATGATGTATTAGATTTACATGATAGTATGTGTTATGTGATGCATGAAAACTGTTTGATTTACTGAGCTATCGAGCTCATTCTTACGAAATAACCATTTTTACAGGCCAAGGATTCAAGGGCTACGTGCTTCTTGAATGATAGAGATCCGTAATAACGCAAGAAGATTAATTATTTAGTTGAAGTTATTATTTTGAACCATATTTAAGGTTATGAGAAATGTACTTGATTGTTTAAGTTGTACAATAAGTGTTGAGTTGTAAAGTTTGAATTATCTGTTATATAAAAGATATCAAATTGAGATGTATGGTTTCATATAATAACTCTAATGAAGCGAATCATAAAATAAATTTGATTCAAAGATATGTAAAAGATAAAGGTTGTGATTCAGGGAATACAAAGGAAGAAGATAGAAAAGTTCAAATTATTCTGCATTTTATTAACTATGACATCGAATAATGATGTAAAATTAGAAGTTAGATGTATTGTTAACGAATGAAGTCGAGAGTTGAATTATTAAAATTTTGGGGTCGTTACATTTGATATCAAAGTTGTAGGTTATAAACCTTAGGTAAGAGTACCTTAGGCTATAACCTTAAAGAAGAAAGATGAAGAAGATAAGAATTGACTCGGATATAGTTTAAAGAATAAGAGATAAAGTTTGTAATCTTTAAATAAGAAATTAAAATATATATGAGAAGATTCAAAGAAGAATATCAAATAAACATAAAGGGTATGAATATGGGGTTGTTTGACTCCAGTTATATAGATGATAAGTGATAATAAATAGACGATGTATATAAGATGAGAATGATAAAATAATAAGAATAAAACTAAAATAAAGTTTAGTTGATGATAAATTTAGAGAATTCATATGAAACAAGTTATGATAAAATGATTAGGTTCAAAGAAGAACCTAATGAGCTAAAAGATCAGGAAACACCTGAGTTTAATAATCATAAGATAATATGATTAAAGAGAAAAGAATGAGGTTGTAAAAACAAAACGTTCATAAAATAGGATATAATAATAAGAAAAGATGATTGTAAAATAAGATCACGACGTGATCAGTTTGAGTTAAGAAATGACAGATGATATGTAATTATTGAAAAGTTATAGCTTAACGCTATAAAGAGAATATACTATGAAATAGTACGAGGAAAACTCACGAGGAGTTATAGATGATGAAATACGAAAAATTCATATTGAGCAGAGAGCAGGTCAAGAGCAATATAGAATTAGGTAGGATTTCAACTGAGGACTCGTGTGATGGCTAAGTTGTACAAATCTTAGTGTATGGGCAAAGGTTTTGTGCTTGCACTTAGTTTATCACATTGATAATCATAGAATTATGTACTATCGATATATATATGGCGAGAAGATGCTTTTTTTTTCATGTGTATATTGGATAGTTAGAGACTATTAAGATTAGGTTAGATGATGTTAAGATTAGGTGTGAGTGCTTAAAACGCATACTTATGGTAAGTTCGTGACTCATAATCATATGTATGTTTTTGAGCCCCTAAGCGTATGGACAATCCCTGATTGATTCTTGGACTACATATTACTGGGACAAATTCCTAAACTCATATTATTGTGGCAAGTTCCTGAACTCCCAACGTGTGGTAAGTTTGATGAACTATACTGGGGGTAAAGAAATTTTATGAGTTGAGAACTAAGAATTAGTAGTGTAAAAAGCATTGGTGATGTTAGAGATAGAAAGAATTATTATATAGTACTGGAGCAATGGAGAAAAACTGAAGTTGATGGAGAATAATGTATATTCCAAATCTTCTAGCTATGCTAGATTTTCAAACTTTATTGACATCGTGCTGGTGTTTTCATTTATGAAAAATATTGGATCAAATGTTGGAACCAATGAGTGTTTTTTAAAATAGTACCGTTATTTGCATGTCTATGCTATTCGTTTCGGCTAAGACAGAAATGATTTAAAATTATCAAAATGTATTTTATATAATCAAATGCATCATTTGATATGGTGTAGAAATAATAATCGAGGGGGTCATCCATGCTGTTGAACCTAGTATTGGATATGATCATAGGATCATCAGCCCACTATGGTATGAAAGTCATATAATGACGGAATCCTCAACGTACCGTTAAGACTGTACGGTATTATGACATTATAAAAAGGAATTTTGGTTTTCTTTAAACTATAAAAGTTATGTAAATTGAGTTGGCTAAATATATATATATATATATATTTCAATTGATGTCTGAATTATTGCTAAAAGTCTATGCTAGTTGATTCGATTAGGTGATTATTGAAAGATGTTTATGAAATTCAAGCGTTCTTTGACAAATTATGCCAAACCAAATTATTTTGGTATAAATTCTGATGTTAAGAAGCTAAGGTGAGCAACCATATAAAGGGGACATGTTATCGGAGACTATGGTTTCGAAGGTAACACATATAGTCGTTACGATGTAAAACGTGGTGCACTACATAGTGTTTCGATAAGCTGATCACATAGAGTACTAGTAGAGGGTGTTTTCAGTCTTTGTGATTGACAAACATTCTGTTAAAAGGGTTTACACTATGAAGTACTGTGGTGAAGCACTATTAAACCTAGAGATGAGTTCAAGGTCTTGTAATCCCTCAGCATGATTCAGAAATGTTATTCTTAAGGAAGTCTTTTAAATTCCTGAGTTATTCATATCGCTTCCCAATTATTGAATAATTATGGAAGACTCATGTTATTCTAGAAGGTGAATGTGGATAGAAGGATGTAAATTGAGCAAACCATAATAATTTCAAGAAAGGAATGAAATTCTGAATGAAGTTACCTAAGGAGAATGTAAAAGTCTTAGAAGAGAAAGAAGTGAAGAGTGCAATGATGCTAGAAAGATTCGTTGAGGGAAATTGTGGTCATAGAACCCAATGAAAGAATAGAGATTAACGTAATATCTATTTTGATAAATCGAATAACCAATGGTTGGTAAATCAAAATTTTGAGGGCAAAATTCTTAGAAGAAGGGGTGAGTGTGATATCCCGAATGTTAATTGTGACGCCCCCAAATTCGAATACTTTCAACCCATAGATGTGGTGTTACACGGTACTTATAACTATACATTCATTCCATCGAAACAACATCAAAATGATTGTATTTACTACATTCTTATTACAATAGTAATGAATTCTTTCCCAGGTTCTGTAACCAAATACATTCTTCGTTTGTCATAGTATAATTCATACAAATATACTAGTCTATTACAGGATAAACTACTTATCCATTATAGCTTTGCCTTTATCTTTATTAGAACCCTCAATTCGCTCGGCCTTAACTGCAATCATATAATTCAAGTAAGAAGTGAGCATAACTAGCTCAGCAAGTCTAGCAATATATAATACAATTACCACATCAAGAACTATATGATTTTCTTTATTAACTGAATAAATAGCTATGAAGTACTATGAAACATTGAGATAACACTTTTCATTCTCATAAAACCAATCCAAAGTACATATAGTAACTTAGGAATTCTGAGTTGGTCAAAAGACCATGAACATTCTCTTTTGATTTTCATTCATGAAAAGGACAACCCGACACTAAGTCTATAAGTCCGATATATCTTACGAGCACTTCTAGGTGATCAGCCTATAGTACTCTATATTGATTAACACTCATCTATTAAACGTATCTACATTTAAGTTTTGGCAACCTCACGTGCCCATCAAATAATTGATGTAAAATACGTTTGTTTATTCATACTCATACTTACCTTTGAATATGTACTAATCAATTGGCATAGGATAGCGTTATCAATACTATATCAAAAGACTTGTAAACAAATCAATTAAACTCTTAATATTTGTCTAGCCGAGTTAAAACAGGCATCAACTCTTTTGTAAAACAATTCATGCATGTTATAACATGAATCATAGAAACTTGACTAACACGAAGGTTAGACAAGCGTTAAGGAAACTTACCTTCAAGCGTCTTCAATTAAAATTCAACAGTTCTTGGTCTTTACAGTTTCTACAAGATATATTCACATAGAATACTATAATTAGCCACCAAACAATCTAATCACATTATTTTTACCAATTTCTTTCTCTTCTATAACTTAACCGGATTTATTTCATTAATAATATTCATTTCGAGTTACTTATCCTTCCTTACGGCTTATTAACGTTCTTACATCACTAAACCAACACTCAACAACCATTGGTTAAGTACAATACTAGTTAAACCCTAATTAATTCGTTAACTCAGGTGAATTACTCTCGGATTACTGACATCGGACTCCGTATAGTACGTATATAGGTTTTACCTTCACTTCTTATCATTTACGTATTACGTACATCTATTACATAATGTATAATATTAGGACGTGCCTTAAACTTGATTACAATTAATGAGTTGCATTCTTGTACTTTACTTTCTTCGTTTAATTATTCCTTATCAACAACAAATTCCTAAGATTATCGTTATACATGTTATTTAGGAATTATCTTTTCATTTATATTAAGTATATACATGTCCGATAGTTATCATGTAACCAATTGGGTAAATAATTAACCAAGTTAGACTTTTTCCTCTTACCGGCGCTGTGGCGCCATTTTCATTATATTCCATAATTACTTAACTATCTCATGATGTTATTTTATATAATTAAGACTGATTATAATGTCATTTCACATACTCAATAGCAGGTGCATCTGCTGCTGCCACAAGTACACCTGCGGCTACCCCCTCTATTACTAGAGGGCTTGGGGTGGCCATATTCAAGAGAAAAAATGGCTAGGAAGTCCTGTCCAATTTGCACTGTACACACCCTATATTGAGTGCTTTCTCATTTTAAACTGTGACACCCCCAAATCTCGGTACTTCATTACCTCAAGATTTGGTGTTCACGTAATCAAAACATTCATATCTAACTACCCAATCATAATAAATTGAATAATAAAAATCTGTCCATATAGGATTACTTTAATAAAAATATTATCTCCCAGGTTCTCTAACCTTTAATACACTCATTCAAGTGTGGAAATTAAATTATTACATCACGTCATTATTAAAAGTCTATTATCATAACGATAAAGAAAAATTACAAGTCTTCATCACTTATACATTTTTCACTTTCTTTTGCTAGTTGTAGGTTTATCTACCTTCTCAACCATAGCTGCAGTAAATGTATAAATATGTAAGAGTGAGCAAACAAAGCTCACTTGAAATAAGAATAAATATCTTTACATCATTTGCCAAATAATAGGCTCAATAGAACTAAATGATATGTTCTATTAACATTACAACATTTGCCAATTCATAGGCTCAATAGAACTGAATGATTTGTTCTATTAATATTCTTAAATATACAACTGAGGGTCAAATGTCCATGAACCATGTCCACAGTTATATGTAATCTTTCAACTTTAACTTTAATAGTCATATGACTATAATGACTCCACGTACTTAGGGGCAATCAATCCTTCGTACAATGTATTATGCACAACCATTTCAACGCTAAGCGTAAACCCCTAAACATAGGGTTGTTTATCTCATTATTTGGAGTACAAGTCCGCACCAAAGAAAGTTTGGTTTGGATAAGCTTTCAAGGATAATTGAAGTTTAATGATCATCAACTAGGGAACTAGTTGAATCAACAATGCTTGATAATACAACAGTTGTTTAATAACAAAAGAACTTAGAACATTTAAGAATCATAAATGAATTGATTCTACATATCTAACTCATGCTTGATATAACCATAGAGCATAAGCATTCAATAAATGAAAAAATGGTTAACCTTTGCTTGAACAGTAAAATAAGCTAAGGTTCGAGTCTTATAACATTAGAAATAAAATTCCTGAACGTACATTTAACTAATAGCAAGCTGGAAACTAGAAACTTGCCCAACAATGTATTAACTCATGTAAAGAACTAAAACAGTTCAATAATAGAGACGAGTGTTCAAAACTACGTTCATTATACAATAATAGAACTTAAGAAACTTTCTTAACTGTAAACAAGTTAAGAATGAATCAATCGATAAGAATTTCCAATAACATTAGAATTAGAGTTTGTTCGAATGAATTTTAGGAACAATTGACTTATTCAATAACAGTTAAGATAAAAAGCTTGCCCAATCAACAGCATAAAGTTATACAATGTAATAATAGAACTAACTCAACGAAAGTTTAGAGTTAGAAAACTTGTACAATGTAATAAATGAACTAGCTCAACGAAAGTGTAGAGTTAGAAAACTTGCCTCGAGCGTAAGCTAAAATATTAAAACTCACGTTCACCTATACACAGTATTAAAACCACAACATCTATTAGACATACTAATATTCACTTTTCAATATAAAACACATTACGAGCTAAACTTGTTATTTTTTCATAAGTCTTATGCTACACTTTACATTTCAGAATTCCCAAGTGTTAATCATCACAACACTTAACTAACGTTCATTGTATAAACTAAGTTATCACATAACGCGTTCTCGCTTTACTAATCATTTTTGCAACCTTGAACTTACTAACCACAATTCACTATGTTATGTTAACCTTAACATTACACATTTAACATGCTAACATAATTTCAGACCATGTTATAAAGCTTTCCCAAATCTTCAGAAATAACAGAAGTCAGAATCTCAAACCAGGGTATGACATAGTTGCGCTATACAAAGGCTTGGGATCGGCGCAGCTACGCCGGTGCATATGTGTCATTTTCTTCCTTGGCACCGGCGCAACTGTGTCGGTGTTCAGATAGACGCAGACACAGCATGTACAGTAGCTGACTTTAGCCCAACAAACGCAAATTTCACCCAATAGATAGTAATATCAACACGTAAAATAAATATACAACTATCATAAACATGATTGCTCACATTTACAACCAATTAGAATAATTAAACACCAACTAAAACTATTTTAATTTCTCAAAATTCATGTTTTTCATAAAAACTCAATTTTCTTGACATTCATCCTAGAAATCATCAATGTGAATTCATTAGTTGGTCAAATCATCTCATTCAAATTATGTTATGTTCGTATCTCAATGAACTAACATATACAAGCGTCAATTTACAGTTTAACATAAGAATTGACCATCTAAATTGGTACTTACCTAAGCCATACAAATAATACATATACTGTCAAAATTTTCTACTGTCAAAAATGAAATTAGCATACAAATTTCTTTTTTTAAACATAACTCTAGCATCATAAGTATGTATCATCACAATTACCAAGTATATATCCACAATTCACAAATTTTGATTTCACAGAATACATAAAAGTTTGCCGTAATACTCATCCATACATAAATGTATGTATGTATATATATATATATATATATATATATATATATATATATATATATATATATATATATATATATATATATATAATACGGAGATTATGGAGATTATGGAGAATTACCTTCAATTAGTGTGATAACTTCTTGCAATTGCAGACAATTCTTCTCAACTTCTCTCAAGTTTCTCTGAACTTCCTAGCTTTCTTCTCTTAGGCTTAGACTAGACAACTAACAAGTATGCGTAGAAATAAAACTAATATAATACTAATACGTATACTTATTAGGATATTAGTTATAAAAATAACGTATAAGTTATAATTATATTATATTTATTATTTTATTTGTTTTATTTAATTTAAATAAACTAGAAATCCCAAAAGCCATAAGGCTTGTTTGGTAAAACCCTTTAAATATTAAAGAATTAATATATTAAGCCTTGTTTGGCAAAAACTAAATTAAACTACTTTAATTTATTTTAATAACTCCTTATAATATAGTTATTTGTCACACTATATTTAATCAAGCTTTCATATTTATTCTAATTAATTCAAATCATAATTAATTAAATAAATCCTTTAGTCACATAACACAATACAAATAATTAACCATTAAATTGAAATATCAATATAATAATAATTTCCTTAATTCATCAACTAATTATTTAACAAATAATTCTCCAAATAAAATTAAATCAATTAAACAAATATTTATTCAACGATAAATACATCCATTAAATATTTATAAAATTCAATAAATATTTAATATTATAATTAAAATTCTGGAGTGTTACATCATTCCCTCGTTAAAAGGATTCTGTCATCAGAATCACAATTCAAACAATCAAATCGTCACATTCGTCCCTACTTACAAAGATTCTGTCCCCAGAATCGAAGACATAGATTAAACAAATAACTCGGAGTACTTTTTAATCATTTCAGCTTCGAGTTCCCACGTTGCCTCTTCGACATTGTGGTTTCTCCATATCACCTTCAAAGAAGGTATCACTTTATTTCTAAGAACTTGTTCTTTCCTGTAGACTATCTGGATAGGAGTCTCCTGACATTTTCTACTCAAAGCATTTGCAACCACATTCACTTTGGCCGGATGGTAAAAAATCTCACAATCGTAATCCTTTATCAATTCCATCCATCTTCTTTATTGCAATTCAGGTTCTTCTGTGTGAAAATATACTTCAGACTTTTATGGTCTGTGTAGATTTCACATTTCTCTCCATAGAGATAGTTTCTCCATATCTTGAGAGCAAACACTACTGCAGCCAATTCCAAATCATGAGTCAGATAACCTTTCTCATAATCCTTCAGTTGTTTTGATGCATACGCAATTACTTTGCCGTTCTGCATAAGAACACAACCCAATCCCTTATGTGAGGCATCACTATACACCACAAAGTTACCTGTACTATCTGGTAATGACAACATAGGTGCCATGCTTAATTTCTTCTTCAAATCCTGGAAACTTTCTTCATATTTCTCCGTCCAAACAAATTTCACAGTTTTCCTGGTCAAATTTGTTAATGGAGTGGCTATCTTAGAAAAATCTTGAATAAATCGTCTGTAATAACTGGCCAGTCCCAAGAAACTCCTCACTTTCAATGGTGTTCTTGGTTGTTCCCAATTGATTACAGCTTCCACTTTTGATGGATCCATGGAAATCCCATCTTTGTCAATCACGTGCCCAAGAAATTGTACACGGTCTAGCCAAAATTCGCACTTAGAGAATTTCGCCTTTAACTTTTTTAATGTTTCCAATGTCAAACGTAAGTGTTCCACATGTTCTTCTTGAGTTTTGGAATACACCAGAATGTCGTCGATGAATACCACTACAAACTTGTCTAAGAATGGTTTAAACACCCTATTCATCAAATCCATGAATGCAGCAGGTCCATTGGTTAAACCAAAAGACATCACCAGAAACTCGTAATGTCCATACCGAGTTCTAAATGCCGTTCGTGGTATATCTTCTTTCCTCAATTTCAACTGGTGATACCCACTTCTTGTGACACCCCCAAATCTGGGTTACCTGACCCCCGAGTTTGGTGTTCACGATCCACAATATAATACTAACTATTTACCCATTCATATAGAAATAGTAATACATATCACATTAACATATGTTGTTAATACATTAGTCCCAGGTCCGCTAACCTTAACATTACAAACATACCCCTTAGATATACAAAAGGGTTTACAAACATAACATAATAATAAGTTTATTATAACTACTCCAGCATTTTGCCTTTGTTCTTCATTGCACCTTCTGCAACTTTGTCCCTAGCTGAAAAGTTTTATTTAGCAAGGGTGAGCAACTAGTTTTCCCCGCAAGTTAAAACATATAATAAATGTATACGAATCAATAAGAACAGACTATCTATTTTGATAGAATAAAACCAAAGTTCGGGGAACTTTAAAATAGCTGAACAAATCGTTAATCAATAACAAGTCTTCTCGAATTCTAGGCAACGCAATAATCTGATAATGAAAGAGTACAACACTTTCAAAGTTTCTACGATATTCAATTGAAGAAAAAAGAATCAATTCTACGCAATAAAAAGTGGAATAGTTTCCAGATTTATGCTGAGTGATCTCACCAGATCTTTGAACTTATTTTCTCGGGTATCTATCAAAGATTTAGTTTGATACATATGCAGGCATATCAGGTAATCATAAAGATTAAATCATACCCTTCTGCAAGTATAACAAGTGATCAGCTTTATTATACCCGATATTATGTATAATACTTAACAGTGCGCAATGGCCGAATATACGACCTAAAATGTTCCCTTTATATAAAAGGTTGTTCTTCTCAGTTTTTGAATCAAAATTTGATTTAATAGTGAAACACAATGATTTCAATTTCTATTTACTTATCGATCTAGCCGAAATAATTGGCATCGATCTACGAATAACAATCGAATTCTTTTCTCGAATTTATCAAGTTTTAACAAATGTTCGTCTAGCCAGAATAATTAGCTAAGACATTTCTCAACATAATTTTGACAATAAACAGAAATTATCTGTACTGTCCATTCTATCTTCTACGAACATGAATATCCAACAACAGTTATTCTACGAATGTATATTTTTTGAATCAGTAATTCAAATTGAATTATTAATCACGCATTAACTATGAATAATCAACAATAAATTCCCTGGACATGGTATAATTAGCAATAATTAACCATTATAATAATTGAATGAATATAACTCAAGGTTGAGTTAGGAAACTTGCCTTTCGCGTTGATTACAGCTACACAATATAATTAACTGCGTTCGTAAGACCTATATTCAATAACGTCGGTCTCACAATTAGAACAATCATTTATAACACATAACACTGTATTTTACAGTCAAACTTCTCCTAGACACATTACCACATAGCCACATTAGTGTTTATAATCTATATAAACACTTAACAAGTCTAACTAGTTCGGTCTAGTTGGACTTCGGTCCATTCTCGGTGTTCTGGTCACCCTATCCGAAAATTAACACATTGATTGTCAATTAAACTTGGTCTCTAAGCTTCAATATTATTTCAGATAAGTCAAATATCGTTTACAATATTTTTCAGAAGCTTTTAATAATTTATAAACAATTATTATAATTTATAATAATTTTTCAAACACTTAAATCATTTTTAAATGATTTAATTATCAAATAATCTTATTATCATTAATATTTAATAATATAAAATATTAATGATATAATTGTCAAAATATTAAAGTTATTATTAATAACTTAAAATATTTTTAAATCATTAATATTCTACTTAAATGATTTTTAAAGTAATTAAAATCATTTTTAAATCATCATCATTAATATTTAAATATTAATGTAATTATTATCAAAATATTAAAAGTCATTAATTATAACTTAAAATACTTTTAAAACATTTTTCTCATTTTTAAATGATTTTTAAATCAATAAAATCATTTTTAATTTATTTATTTAATATCATAATTAAATAAATCTAAAATCATTAATATTAATTTATTAATGAGAATTCTCCAAAAATATTGAAAATTATATTTTATAATTTAAAATATTTTCTAACACGTTATTCTTATTTAAAATGATTTTTAAATTAATAAAATAATTTTTAACTTATTTATTTAATTCAATAATTAAATAAATCTAATATCATAAATATTAAATTATTAATGAAAATTCTCTAAAAATATTAAAAATCTCATTTTATAACTCAAAATATTTTTAAATACATTATTCTTATTTAAAATGATTTTTCATAATATTAAATCATTTTCTCTAATTTATTTAATACACTAATTAAATAAATTAAATATCATTAATATCCAAATAATTACATTTATTAATGAAAACTGTCCCAAATAATTAAAAGTTATTTTCAGAATTTAAAATGATTTTTAAAACCATTTTTGGTAATTTTTATACTTTAATTTCTATTTTTAATTAATTACCGGAAAAATCAGAAAATAATTTAATTAAACCGTTGCTAATGGACTATAGCGACACTTAGCGTCGCTGTTAGTGTTCTTGAGCTCAAGAACACTGACAGCCTCATGTTCAAGGGGTCACGTTTGACTGGCTATGATTGTCAGATCAGGCATGCTCTGGGCTACCTTAGGCTTCAGTCGTGTAATATGTATGTAGGAATACCATTATCAACAATTAACAGGGTAATAAATTAATAAGATAGCAAGATCTACCCCTTCAAAAGTACTGTCAGAGTGCTGCTGGGTTCTTTGGGTAACCCAGAAACCCAGGCAGTTCCATGGTCTCATTTTCCAGCCAACTTAAATCGATTATCTGGTCATGATTCAAGTGATTTCATGTTTCTTATCTAATGTCCACATGTCAAGGAACATGTTTAAAGCAACATCACCCTTTAACAACATCAGATCTACAAGATATTACCTGGTCAAACCTTGTCAGGGTTTTTCCAGAAAGTTAAAATCAGCTTGGGTGGACTACTTTGACCACCTGTTACGTTCGATTTATTGACGTTATAAGGAATCTAAAGGTATTTAGTTATAGTCCAGACAGCAGGCTACACTTTCATTACAAGAGAAATAACAAAACAACATAACACCGGACAAATCAAGGCTGGACAAAACCTTGTCAGACACTGATGACGTACTTCTGGGTTACCCAGAATGTACACGGTCATGGTCGGTCAACCGACTTTGACCGGCTATATCTTGTAATCTGAAAATTGAATAGCTTGGATTCTACTTCCAGATCACAGACCTTATGACAGAGTACAGATCCAAAACATAAAAAAACACAAAACACTAACAGACAAGGATTTACGGTCCCTGACATTACGTTGTCAGACGACTTTAGAGCTCAAGAACAGTTTTGAAAAACTTCGATTATTACCAACTTTGATGCTATGGATCTGTGATAGATCATCATAGATCATCTAAAAACATCCTATAACACAAGATTAAACACTTACATCGAAAATGTTTTCTTAGCAACTTGGATCAAAATGAAAGTTAGGGTTATACCTTCAAGCTTCAATTCTTGATCTTAGATCTTCAATATGTTATAAGGTGATCTAGGAGCTAATATTGGGACTGATTTACTTGCTAAATTCGTAGGTCTAGTGTGAGAGAGAGTTGGTGAGAGCAAAAGATCAAATAAGCAAAATTGTTACACTTTCTCTCTCTCCATCTTATATATATAATTATATGTTGCTTGATCTGAGGTTGGCTACCATTTAGGGACTGATTTGTTGGATTGTATGAGTCACAAAGTCAAGATATTAGATCACCAACTAAAGGTCTTGGCCATTTTTACAAGTAACCTCATTAAAAATGTAAAATGGGTAATTATATCATTTGGAAAATAATTTTAATGGCATTCTTGTCCAATTCACAAACTCTTAGGGTTTAGGGTTTGGGTTTAGGGTTTGAACCCTTTAGAGTTTAGGGTTTAAACCCTTTAGGTTTGCAATTTAATTTCTAAGATTTTCGAATTTCGGTTTTCAAAATAGAAAATTAATATTCAGAAATTATAATTAGGATTCAATAATTATATTAATATTTCCTAATCATAAAATTCAATCTTTCTAATTAGGATTAATATTCCTCATTAAAATTGACTAATTTAGCTATTAGGGTCAAAATGGTCATTAGGGTTTATAACCCATGAATTAGGGTTTTAATTTGAAAAATAAATTTTCTAAATTACAATTAGGGTTTGTAAAATAGAAATTAAGATAACTAAAATATAATTAGGGTTTTCTAATCATATTAAAGTTTAATAAACACCTTAGGCTTGTCAATTAGGATTAGAATTTCCTAATTTAGGGTTTAGGATTCCCGAATATGAAATTAGGGTTTAGGATTTCGATCAATCATTGATCAAAATTTCTATACAGTACAGACACATTCTCATCAATATAATTATTTTAATTATATTTTCTATCGAATCCCTCTTCGAACTTAGGGTTAGGGTTTCTAATCTTGTTAAGCACAACTCTACTCTAATTTTTTAGTCAATACACAAATTTACCTTCTCGAGACTAGTATCACAAAAACTTGTCACAAAATTAATAATCAATATTAATATTAATAATAAAAAAAATTATTCATAAATTTTTGATTATTCGAAATCTCGGGTTATCACATTCACCCCTCCTTAAAAGGATTCCGTCCTTGGAATCACCGCTTTCTTATTCTTTACAATCTTTTAAAGTTGTATCATCAATTCATTCCTAACAACACAATATTAATTTGTGTCTCAAATTCTAACCTGTGACTTGGATCGTATAAAATAAAATAAATCACAAAAATATCTAATCAAGATTACTCGCGTAGTAAAATTTCTAACCAAACTCGTTACCTGTCGCCTCTTCATAGGTAGATGCTGCATTTGGAACTTTCGTGCTAAAAGTGAATATTGTTGGTCTTCTTGGCTGTGCAGGTCCTCGAATCTCAAAAGTTCCACTATCGGGTCCCTTGTTGGCAGTTCTCCTCTCTACATTTCTCTTCGGACAATTTCGGACCAGATGATCGGTCGATCCACACGCAAAACAACCTTGTATCTTCTTTGGAATGGGAAACTAGGGTGACATGTATCCCTCTTGACAACAGTTATAACAGACTCCTTTGTTCTTCAAACAAACTCCTTGATGACGCTTCCAGCAAACTACGCACGATGCGCTTTTCTTCCTAATCTCTACTGGATTATTTCCTGAATTAATATCACCATCCCTCTTAAGTTTATGAAGATTACTATCTCCACTACCACTTATCATAATATTTCCTTCAGCCTCCTTTCTTTGTTCTTGACTATTCTTTAATAAAGTTTCAATTTCTCCTTCAACGATAATGGCTTTTTCTAATAACGTTGAAAATGAACTAATTTGCAGCACATTCAACTTCTCGAGTAACAATGATTTCAATCAGTTCCTAAAACATCGTGCTTTAAGCTCCTCAGTGTCCACTCGATGTGGAGCAAATTTTGCTAACTCGTTGAACTTGAAAAAATATTCTGTCACCGTCAAATCTTCCTGCTTCAGATTCACAAATTGTTCTTCCATATTTCTCTTTAGACTTCCCTTCCTTGGCGGCATTATTTGATAAAAATCTTACATTAATTCTCGTTCTTTACACAGATTCTTATTAATAACACAATAAAAAAATTCTCATATAATCGCATATTTATTCAAATAGCACAAAATACATTTAGTACTTAACACATAACACTATCCCTTTTTAAATAATATCAGGATTAGCAACACAACTTTAAACAAAAGTTGTAATTCTCCAACTTTATACAAAAAGTTTTTAATTCTCCATCCACAAATAACTATTCCCAGTTAGGGGTTCAGGAACTTGCCACAATTATATGAGTGTATGAACTTATCCTAGTCAGACTTTTTGCATCCATTCGCTGAGGGGTTCAAAACATTTCATATAATTATGAGTCATGAACTTACCATAAGTATGAGTTTTAAGAACTCAAAAATTAATCTTAATCTTATATTCATATAGAAAATTAAGATTTCACTCATACAAACATATATATTTATACATATGTTCAGACATCCTTCTTGATATTACAACCGTTAATATCATACACTATCACAAGATATTATCGCTTAAACTTTAAGCTATCTACCGTCCACTCCCTTCACCAGTCTTCTTCTTACTGAGAAACTTGTTGCATTCGACTTAGGACAATATAGGGAAATATGTCCTTCCTGCTTATAATTGAAGCACACGTTCTTCTTCATCATATATTCTCCCACGGGAGTCTTTCCACACTTGCTGCAGACTTGCTTCTTCTTCGGGTTTGAATTTTTAGAGTTGTCGCTGTCTTTATCCTTCTTTCTTTTATTCTTGCCCCTCTTGCTAGTTCCTTCAGATGATCCACTATCTTCTATCTTCATTCTTTTCACCTGCGCCTTCAGCTCGTTCCGTTCTTCAGTCATTTCGTGTAACGCTCGCTCCGTCTTCCATAATTCCTCCAAGAGAAATACTTTTCTCCGGAGTTCTTGGACTTCTGCAGATTCTTGATCTTGTTCTCCAACTTTGATCTCATTCATTTTTTTCTTTTTTTTCCACCTTAGCTTCTTCGAACTCCGCCTTCTCATCACCACTCTGATACATCTCGGGATAATCGTCATGATCGCTCCCTAGATTAACAATAGTTTCATTTTTTCCCACCTCTTCAACTGATTCGCTTTGCACTGGCACCTCAGCTACCAGCACTGGTGCAACAGCCGCTAGCATCTCCGCACTTATTTTATCTTCTCCAGACATCCTACAATCAGTCTAAATGACTTGATTAATACTTCTCCAGTACGAACGTCTTACACTATGTGTCCACATATCTCACTATCGATATATTTCAGCAATCCCTCACTTAGTACTCTAAATGAGTATTCTAGATTTCGCTTATGGTTATAATCCTAGGGTTTTCCCCACCCCTCTTAAGGTTTATAGCCTACAGCTCTTCTACCACTTGTGACACCTTGGTCACTACAGCTTTGATACCAACCTGTGACACCCCCAAATCCGGGTTACCTGACCCCCGAGTTTGGTGTTCACGATCCACAATATAATACTAACTATTTATCCATTCATATAGAAATGGTAATACATATCACATTAACATATGTTGTTAATACATTAGTCCCAGGTCCGCCAACCTTAACATTACAAACATACCCCTTAGATATACAAAAAGGGTTTACAAACATAACATAATAATAAGTTTATTATAACTACTCCAGCATTTTGTCTTTGTTCTTTACTGCACCTTCTGCAACTTCGTCCCTAGCTGAAAAGTTTTATTTAGCAAGGGTGAGCAACTAGTTTACCCCGCAAGTTAAAACATATAATAAATGTATACGAATCAATAAGAACAGACTATATATTTTGATAGAATGAAACCAAAGTTCGGGGAACTTTGAAATAGCTGAACAAATAGTTAATTAATAACAAGTCTTCTCGAATTCTAGGCAACACAATAATCTGATAATGAAAGAGTACAACGCTTTCAATGTTTCTACGATATTCAATTGAATAAACAAGAATCAATTCTACGCAATAACAAAGTGGAATATTTTCCAGATTTATGCTGAGTGATCTCACCAGATCTTTAAACTTATTTTCTCGGATATCTATCAATGATTTACTTTGATACATACGCAGGCGTATCAGGTAACGATAAAGATTAAATCATACCCCTCTACAAGTATAACAAGTGATCAGCTTTATTATACCCGATATTATGCATAATACTTAACAGTGCGCAATGGGCGAATATACGACCTAAAATGTTCCCTTTATATAAAAGGTTGTTCTTCTCAGTCTTTGAATCAAAATTTGATTTAACAAAGAAACACAATGATTTTAATTTCTATTTACTTATCGATCTAGCCGAAATAATTGGCATCGATCTACCAATAACAATCAAATTCTTTTCTCGAATTTATCAAGTTTTAACAAATGTTCGTCTAGCCAGAATAATTAGCTAAGACATTTTCAACATAATTTTGATAATAAACAGGAATTGTCTGTACTATCAATTCTATCTTCTACGAATATAAATATCCAACAACAGTTATTCTACGAATGTATATTTTTCGAATCAGTAATTCAAATTGAATTATTAATCATGCACTAACTGCGAATAATCAACAATAAATTCCTTGGACATGGTATAATTAGAAATAATTAACCATTATAATAATTGAAGGAATATAACTCAATGTTGAGTTAGGAAACTTGCCTTTCGCGTTGATTACAGCTACACAATATAATTAACTGCGTTCGTAAGACCTATATTCAATAATGTCGGTCTCACAATTAGCACAATCATTTATAACACATAACACTGTATTTTACTGTCAAACCTCTCCTAGACACATTACCACATAGCCACATTAGTGTTTATAACCTATATAAACACTTAACAAGTCTAACTAGTTTGGCCTGGTTGGACTTCGACCCATTCTCGGTGTTCTGGTCACCATATCCGACAATTAACACATTGATTGTCAATTAAACTTGGTCTCTAAGCTTTAATATTATTTTAGATAAGTCAAATATCGTTTACAATATTTTTTCAGAAGGTTTTAATAATTTATAAACAATTATTATAATTTATAATAATTTTTCAAACACATAAATCATTTTTAAATGATTTAATTATCAAATAATCTTATTATCATTAATATTTAATAATATAAAAATATTAATGTTATACTTGTCAAAATATTAAAGTTATTATTAATAACTTAAAATATTTTTAAATCATTAATACTCTACTTAAATAATTTTTAAAGTAATTAAAATCATTTTTAAATCACCATCATTAATATTTAAATATTAATATAATTATTATCAAAATATTAAAAGTCATTAATTATAACTTAAAATACTTTTAAAACAATTTTCTCATTTTTGAATAATTTTTAAATCAATAAAATCATTTTTAATTTATTTATTTAATATTATAATTAAATAAATCTAATATCATTAATATTAATTTATTAATGAGAATTCTCCAAAAATATTGAAAATTATATTTTATAATTTAAAATATTTTCTAACACTTTATTCTTTTTTAAAATGATTTTTAAATTAATAAAATAAATTTTAAATTATTTATTTAATTTAATAATTAAATAAATCTAATATCATAAATATTAAATTATTAATGAAAAATCTCTAAAAATATTAAAAATCATATTTTATAACTCAAAATATTTTTAAATACATTATTCTTATTTAAAATGATTTTTTATAATATTAAATCATTTTTCTCTAAATTATTTAATACACTAATTAAATAAATTAAATATCATTAATATCCAAATAATTATAATTATTAATGAAAACTGTCCCAAATAATTAAAAGTTGTTTTCAGAATTTAAAATGATTTTTAAAACCATTTTTGGTAATTTTTATAATTTAATTTATATTTTTAATTAATTACCAAAAAAATCAAAAAATAATTTAATTAAACCGTCGCTAATGGCCTATAGCGACACTTAGCGTCGCTGTTAGTGTTCTTGCGCTCAAGAACACTGACAGCCTCGTGTTCAAGGGGTCACGTTTGACCGGCTATGATTGTCAGATCAGGCATGCTCTGGGCTACCTTAGGCTTCAGTCGTGTAATATTTATGTAGGAATACCATTATCAACAATTAACAGGATCATAAATTAACAAGATAGCAAGATCTACCCCTTAGAGTGCTGTTGGGTTTTTTGGCTAACCCAAAAACCCTGGCAGTTCCATTGTCTCATTTTCCAGCCAACTTAAATCGATTTTCTGATCATGATTCAAGTGATTTCATGGTTCATATCTATATTCCACATGTCAAGGAACATGTTTAAAGCAACATCACCGTTTAACAACATCAGATCTACAAGATATTGCCCGGTTAAACTGATGAGTGAGTTTTATACACATGAATTGGGTATATTCGGGCTTAATTTATTGTTGTTCTCAAGTCTTTTAGGATGTTTTTATGTGTTTGTATCTATTCATGCATGTTTTATATTGTTTTGTAGGATTTGGGACAAAAGTTACATGGATCGACGTTCGGGGTGGCTAGATTCGCGTTTTTGGCTTGTCATTTACACAGCAGTCACTTCAGAGCCAATTTGACTATAGCTCCGGACATTATTTCGAAAAACTTCAAGAATGAAAGTTGTAGATCTACTTTTCCTCTTTTCGGATCATCTTGAATCATATAAATCGGAGTTCGGACGAAGAAGTTATGGCCGTTTTCCCAAAGGACGTCGGAGCAGAAAATGTTGACTTTTTGACCAGCGCCGGGGCGCCCATTTCTAGTGTATTTCCAGAGCCGGGGCGCTGGGGGGCAGAATCCCAGCGCCGTGCCCAGCGCCGGGGCGCTAGGGAAGGGCCTGGTGCGGGCCTGGACGCGTTTTGGGCGAATTTTGACACCTTTTTGACTCCAAATAGGATTAGGGTTGTTCCAAAACTAAAAATTGGACTTGTAACCTATAAATACATGATGTAAGGCATAAAATAAGCTTGGAGATTACATATCTTAGCTTGGAGATTACATAGCTTAGATTATATATACACTATATTAGATTAGAACATTAACCCTAGTTCTTATTAGTTTTGGAGATTGAAGCAACTTGGAGATCATTGAAGATAAAGAACAAGAGCAAGAGGGGAGCATCAGATTTGCTGACAACAGATTCTATTCTCTTCTCTCATCAAAATTTTATCTTTTAATGTCTATTCAGTTGTGGATTCTTGGTTTCCATTCATTAATTATGAACTAATTCTTTTTATTAAGATTTCAATTGAACTTTTTATGACTATAAATTAGTTATTCATTAAATTCCAGTTATTTATGTTAAAGTGAGTTGTTTATCTTGTCTTGTGCTTATTGCTTAATTATCTGATCGGTAATTACTTTGTTACTCTAGAAGGAATTGGAAGAGGAATTCTAGGGTTAGAACTGGGCATGATATCATGTGACTTAGTTATTTGCACAGTGAATAATTAGGTTTGTGAATTGAATGGAAATATCTGTTCACCGCATGTAACACATAAGGAATTGGAATTGAAGCAGTTTAATTCAATTGTTTTGCATAGGAATATAGCAAGATTAATCTGGATTAAATAGAAGGCAATTGATCACTTGGAAAAGGACTTTTGGCATTTGAGAATTCCTGTTAACAATTCAGTAGGCATAATAATTGGGATAATTGGATAATTGATTTATAATTCATAATTGGGGATATTGAAGTCTTAATCTTTATTTATTTGAATTCATTTATAAAGTAACATAGTTTTAATTAGTTAATTTAGTTTTCTTAATTAGAAAAAACACAATTTGAGATTGTTTAAATAAAATTAGTTTGGTTAAGAATTAGTACTTGGTGATTTTTATTAAATAATTCCTCGTGGGAACGATACTTTTCTTATCACTTTATTACTTGTTGACCGTGTATACTTTCACGTATTCATTGATTGCGAAATCGATCAACAAGTTTTTGGCGCCGTTGCCGGGGAATTAATTTAATAATAATTTTCCAATATTAATTTCAATCAAATTAGTCTTAATTTAAAAATTTTTATTTTTATTTTTAATTCTCTTTCTATAATTCTCTCTTTTCAGGTACCATGGATGACTTTGTGTATCAATGGCCATACACGAACATGACTCAACCAAGGGGAGCGAAGATTGAAAAACTCGAGAAACTTTATGCATTGTCTGCACAGATTGAGACACTTTCGAGGATGTTTGAAGCTTTTGAAGCTCAGCGTCGTCAAAGTATGGCAGTTACTTGTGATTATTGTGCTGGAAATCATATGAGTCATCAATGCGCCTTCAGTTTTGAGCCGGTACAGTATAGTGGTGATTACCCCAATAATTATGTCTATCCCAACAACTATCATCAGGATTGGGGGTATCACCCGGATTTTTCATGGAGTAACAATCAAGATGCAGCTCAACCACCTAGACAACAACACACCTCCGGATTTCAAAATCCGACTCAACAACCAGAGAGGATATCAAGTTTGGAAGAAGCCTTAGAAAAATTTATTAGAGCTTCTGACAAAAAGAACGAGGAACAAGACAAGAAAATGAATCAAGTAGAGCTGAATTTGCAAAGCCAAGGGGCATTGATCAAGAATCTGGAAAATCAAGTGGAACAGATAGCACATGCGTTGAACAACCGTCCTCAATACACCTGGCCCTATGACATGGATTCCGAGACTGATGGTGAGCCCGAGCCAAATCTACAACTGGATGAGCCACGAGATGAAAAAGAGGAGACAAGTGGGGATAATGACAACAAGGTCGGTGAAGAACTAATTGTGAGACCCAATGATGATGAGCCAATGTTATTTATGCCTCAAGTGCCTTCTCATCCACAGTTCAAGAGTCCGGTTAGATTTGCAAAACCTTGTCCGATTGGTAGTCATGTCGTCGACAATACTCTCTGTGATGTAAAAGCAAGTACACCTTCGAAACCATGGTGCGATGAGCTGGAGAAGATAGAAGGCGAAATTGTTGTGTCTGACAAGCCTCAATGCCAGAATATATTCGCAGACACAATGGAGAAACCACCTAGATGTTGGACGTTCTTGAATGTGATCTTATCTAAAGAAAGCATGCTAGGTGACTTTAATACAATGGCTATTACAAATGGGAACCTACCAAAAGCTATATTATTTTCGATGGATGGAGGGTTTCTCAATTTTCGTAGGGGAATTGGATAGTGAATTGAAGAAGTCAGGCTGAGACTATAAAACAAGCGCTTATTGGGAGGCAACCCAAGTTCAATTTTTATTTTTAGTTTTTATTAGGTTTTATATTAGTAGTTTTGAATTTTCATTTATTTAGGATTTAATAAAATTGCTTCTATCATGGTTTTACAGGTTATTCAAGTCAAATTCAAGTGTGGTGCCCAATTTGTTCCATGTGCTTAGCCTATTCTCCAAACTTAGCGGACAAGGAGGAAGATTGCTATATTTTCAGGGAAGTCCTCTGCTTTAATTTTTTCTATTTCAGTCATTGAGGACAATGTCTAGTTTAAGTTTGGGGGAATTTTAGTGTCATATTGCATATAGTTAGTTATTTACATTGTAGTTCGTTATGTTTTCGGGTTATTTACATTTAGTTTTTGCATTCAGTTTTTTGTTTAAATTTTTTTTTTTTAAAAATCGCAAAAATAGTAGTTAGTTTACTATGTTTGTTGTAGTTAGTTTATATTTGCATGATTCCAACTGTTAGATAGTAAAAGTCTATTTTGGCCAATGATGAGACTGGAGTTAAGTAGATAAGTATAGTATTGAATATTCAGACTTTGATGTGATTTCTTGTTATGAATTGAATCTTTTCCTGTTTGAAACTGGTATAATTAAGGTTAGCACGTTAATAACATCTATGTTGACTGATTAAGTTTAAATTGATACATAATAGATTTCTTAAGGATAATACTAGTGTGAAGGAATGAAAGACATGAATAGGCGGAGATGGCTAAATTTTGATAAAAACTTAAGTTTGGGGGGAAAATTTGAGGTATATAAGCTTTAAAAAAAACATGTTGAGTCTTGTGGTGGGTTGAGGAGAAACACTCCCCATAAACACAAGCGTGAGATGGAGCGTAAAACGCACTCACCAACCATCTATCAAAAAAAAAAGAAAGAAATTTTTTTTTTACCGTGGCTAGTTTCGTTTCGGGGCCTTTGTTACTTGAGTAAGTACGCCCGAAGGGGTATCTTAAAACCTAGCGCCCTAAGGTCTTATATGGTCTGGGAGTCGTTGGTCGAAAGCTCGCTAAGGGGTGACACTGTTAGACTAATGGAATGAGACATTGCACAGTCATGGTTAAAAAAAAATAATAAAACGGGAAAAGAGCAAAAAACCCCCGTAATGAAAAGTAAAGCATAAGTATCCCAGATTAGACTCTTGAACTTGGTGGATGTTTGACTTTAGTTGGATCTAGCTTGTTCGTGAATTTTGTGAGTTTTCACTGTATGATGCCTTCGAAGATATCTATTATGTCTTAAATTTGACTTTTTATTAGTTAACATTGTTGTGGAGCACACACGCACTATATCAGTGATAACAGCCTAAGATTTGATGATTGATTGGGAAATTACTGATTTGTTTTAATATGATGTATTATCATGTTTACTTGATTTCTCTAAGGCCGGTTGAATAGACTTGTTTCTGTCATTACTGTTGGAGTCGTAGGCATATAGATTAGTTTCATTACATTGCATTGCATAACATTTTTGTGTTTTTGCTTGAGGACAAGCAAAGGTTTAAGTTTGGGGGTATTTGATGAGTGAGTTTTGTACACATGAATTGGGTACATTCGGGCTTAATTTATTGTTGTTCTCAAGTCTTTTAGGATGTTTTTATGTGTTTGTATCTATTCATGCATGTTTTATATTGTTTTGTAGGATTTGGGACAAAAGTTACATGGATCGACGTTCAGGGTGGCTAGATTCGCGTTTTTGGCTTGTCATTTACACAGCAGTCACTTCAGAGCCAATTTGACTATAGCTCCGGACATTATTTCGAAAAACTTCAAGAATGAAAGTTGTAGATCTACTTTTCCTCTTTCCGGATCATCTTGAATCATCTAAATCGGAGTTCGGACGAAGAAGTTATGGCCGTTTTCCCAAAGGATGTCGGAGTAGAAAATGTTGACTTTTTGACCAGAGCCGGGGCGCCCATTTCTAGTGTATTTCCAGAGCCGGGGCGCTGGGGGGCAGAATCCCAGCACCGTGCCCAGCGCCGAGGCGCTAGGGAAGGGCCTGTTGCGGGCCTGGACGCGTTTTGGGCGAATTTTGACACCTTTTTGACTCCAAATAGGATTAGGGTTGTTCCAAAACTAAAAATTGGACTTGTAACCTATAAATACATGATGTAAGGCATAAAATAAGCTTGGAGATTACATAGCTTAGCTTGGAGATTACATAGCTTAGATTATATATACACTATATTAGATTAGAACATTAACCCTAGTTCTTATTAGTTTTGGAGATTGAAGCAACTTGGAGATCATTGAAGATAAAGAACAAGAGCAAGAGGGGAGCATCAGATTTGCTGACAACAGATTCTATTCTCTTCTCTCATCAAAATTTTATCTTTTAATGTCTATTCAGTTGTGGATTCTTGGTTTCCATTCATTAATTATGAACTAATTCTTTTTATTAAGATTTCAATTGAACTTTTTATGACTATAAATTAGTTATTCATTAAATTCCAGTTATTTATGTTAAAGTGAGTTGTTTATCTTGTCTTGTGCTTATTGCTTAATTATCTGATCGGTAATTACTTTGTTACTCTAGAAGGAATTGGAAGAGGAATTCTAGGGTTAGAACTGGGCATGATATCATGTGACTTAGTTATTTGCACAGTGAATAATTAGGTTTGTGAATTGAATGGAAATATCTGTTCACCGCATGTAACACATAAGGAATTGGAATTGAAGGAGTTTAATTCAATTGTTTTGCATAGGAATATAGCAAGATTAATCTGGATTAAATAGAAGGCAATTGATCACTTGGAAAAGGACTTTTGGCATTTGAGAATTCCTGTTAACAATTCAGTAGGCATAATAATTGGGATAATTGGATAATTGATTTATAATTCATAATTGGGGATATTGAAGTATTAATCTTTATTTATTTGAATTCATTTATAAAGTAACATAGTTTTAATTGGTTAATTTAGTTTTCTTAATAGAAAAAACACAATTTGAGATTGTTTAAATAAAATTAGTTTTGTTAAGAATTAGTACTTGGTGATTTTTATTAAATAATTCCTCGTGGGAACGATACTTTTCTTATCACTTTATTACTTGTTGACTGTGTATACTTGCACGTATTCATTGATTGCGAAATCGATCAACATAAACCTTGTTAGATATTTCGTTCATCAACTTTCTGGGTTTTTACAAAAAGTTAAAATCAGTTTGGGTGGACTACTTTGACCACCTGTTACGTTCGATTTATTGACGTTATAAGGAATCTAAAGGCATTTAGTTATAGTCTAGACAGCAGACTACACTTTCATTACAACATAAATAATAATACAACATAACACCGGACAAATCAATGCTGGACAAAACCTTGTCAGACACTGATGACATACTTCTGGGTTACCCAGAATGTACACGGTCATGGTCGACCAAGCGAATTTGACCGGCTATATCTTGTAATCTGAAAATCGAATAGCTTGTATTCCACTTCTAGATCACAAACCTTATGACAGAGTATAGATCCAAAACATAAAAAAACACAAAACACTAACAGACAAGGATTTACAGTCCCTGACATTACGTTGTCAGACGACTTTAGAGCTCAAGAACAGTTTTGAAAAACTTTGATATTTACCAACTTTGATGCCATGGATCTGTGATAGATCATCATAGATCATCTAAAAACATCCTATAACACAAGATTAAACACTTAAACATAAAATGTTTTCTTAGCAACTTGGATCAAAATGAAATTTAGAGTTATATCTTCAAGATTAAATTCTTGATCTTAGATCTTCAATATGTTATAAGGTGATCTAGGAGCTAATATTGGGACTGATTTACTTGCAAAATTCATAGGTCTAGTGTGAGAGAGAGTTGGTGAGAGCAAAAGAGCAAATAAGAAAAATTGTTACACTTTCTCTCTCTCCATCTTATATATATAATTATATGTTGCTTGATCTGAGGTTGGCTGCCATTTAGGGACTGATTTGCTGGATTGTATGAGTCACAAAGTCAAGATATTAGATCACTAACTAAAGGTCTTGGCCATTTTTACAAGTAACCTCATTAAAAATGTAAAAAGGGTAATTTTGTCATTTGGAAAATAATTTTAATGGCATTCTTGTCCAATTCACAAACTCTTGGGGTTTAGGGTTTGGGTTTGGGTTTAAGGTTAGAACCCTTTAGGGTTTAAACCCTTTAGGTTTGCAATTTAATTTCCAAGATTTTCGAATTTCGGATTTCAAAATAGAAAATCAATATTCTGAAATTATAATTAAGATTCAATAATTATATTAATATTTCCTAATCATAAAATTCAATATTGCTAATTAGGATTAATATTCCTCATTAAAATTGCCTAATTTAGCAATTACTAATTTAGGGTTTAGGATTCCCGAATATGAAATTAGGGTTTCTCGACATACAATTAGGGTTTCTAACGGTATATTAGGGTTTTTAATTTTGAGATTAGGGTTTCTAATCTCTTATTATGGTATATAAAATTTAAACCTTATCCGATCAATCATTGATCAAAATTTCTATACAGTACAGACACATTCTCATCAATATAATTATTTTAATTATATTTTCTATCGAATCCCTCTCCGGACTTAGGGTTAGGGTTTCTAATCTTGTTAAGCATAACTCTACTCTAATTTTATTAGTTAATACACAAATCTACCTTCTCGAGACTCGTATCACAAAAACTTATCACAAAATTAATAATCAATATTTATATTAATAATATAAAAAATTTATTCGTAAATTTTTGATTATTCGAAATCTCGGATTATCACATTCACCCCTCCTTAAAAGGATTCCGTCCTCGGAATCACCGCTTTCTTATTCTTTACAATCTTTTAAAGTTGTATCATCAATTCATTCTTCACAACACAATATTAATTTGTGTCTCAAATTCTAGCATGTGACTTGGATCGTATAAAAGAAAACAAATCACAAAAATATCTAATCAAGATTACTCGCGTAGTAAAATTTCTAACCAAACTCGTTACCTATCGCCTCTTCATAGGTAGCTGCTGCATTTGGAACTGTCATGCTAAAAGTGAATGTTGTTGGTTTTCTTGGCTGTGCAGGTCCTCGAATCTCAAAAGTTCCACTATCAGGTCCCTTGTTGGCACTTCTCCTCTCGACATTTCTCTTCGAACAATTTCAGACCAGATGATCGGTCGATCCACACGCAAAATAACCTCGTGTCTTCTTTGGAATGGGACACTGGGGTGACATGTGTCCCTCTTAAACACAGTTGTAACAGACTCCTTTGTTCTTCAAATAAACTCCTTGATGACGCTTCCAGCAAACTACGCACGATGCGCCTTTCTTCCTAATCTCTACTGTATTATTTCCTAAATTAATATCAACATCCCTCTTACGTTTATGAAGATTATTATCTCCACTACCACCTATCATAATATTTTCTTCAGCCTCCTTTCTTTGTTCTTGACTATTCTTTAATACAGTTTCAATTTCTCCTTCAACGATAATGGCTTTTTCTAATAATGTTGAAAATGAACTAATTTACAGCACATTCAACTTCTCGAGTAACAACGATTTCAATCCGTTCCTAAAACATCGTGCTTTAAGCTCCTCAGTGTCCACTCAATGTGGAGCAAAATTTGCTAACTCGTTGAACTTGACAAAATATTCTATCACCGTCATATCTTCCTGCTTCAGATTCACAAATTGTTCTTCCATATTTCTCTTTAGACTTCCATTCCTTGGCGGCATTATCTGATAAAAATATTACATTAATTCTCCTTCTTTACACAGATTCTTATTAATAACACAATAAAAAAAATTCTCATATAATCGCATATTTATTCAAATAGCACACAATACATTTAGTACTTAACACATAACACTATCCCTTTTTAAAAAATATCAGGATTAACAATACAACTTTAAACAAAAGTTGTAATTCTCCAACTTTATAGAAAATGTTTTTAACTCTCCATCCACAAATAACTATTCCCAGTTCATCAAACTTACCACACCTAGGGGTTCAGGAACTTGCCACAATTATATTAGTGTATAAACTTATCCTAGTAAGACTTTTGGCGTCCATTCGCTGAGGGGTTCAAAACATTTCATATAATTATGAGTCATGAACTTACCATAAGTATGAGTTTTAAGAACTCAAAAATTAATCTTAATCTTATATTCATATAGAAAATTAAGATTTCACTCATACAAACATATATATTTATACATATGTTCACACATCCTTCTTGATATTAAACCCGTTAATATCATACACTATAACAAGATATTATCGCTTAAACTTTAAGCTATCTACCGTCCACTCCCTTTACCAGTCTTCTTCTTACTAAGAAACTTGTTGCATTCGACTTAGGATAATATAGGGAAATATGTCCTTCCTGCTTATAATTGAAGCACACGTTCTTCTTCATCATATATTCTCCCACAGGAGTCTTTCCACACTTGCTGCAGACTTGCTTCTTCTTCGGGTTTGAATTTTTAGAGTTGTCGCTGTCTTTATCCTTCTTTCTTTTATTCTTGCCCCTCATGCTAGTTCCTTCAGACGATCCACTATCTTCAGTCTTCATTCTTTTCACCTGCACCTTCAGCTCGTTCCGTTCTTCAGCCATTTCGTGTAACGCTCGCTCCGTCTTCCATAATTCCTCCAAGAGAAATACTTTTCTCCGAAGTTCTAAGATTTCTGCAGATTCTTGATCTTGTTCTCCAACTTTGATCTAATTCCTTTTTTTTTCTATTTTTTTCCACCTTAGCTTCTTCGGACTCCGCCTTCTCATCATCACTCTGATACATCTCGGGATAATCGTCATGATCGTTCCCTAGATTGACAATAGGTTCATCTTTTCCCACCTCTTCAACTGATTCTCTTTGCGCTGGCACCTCAGCTACTAGCACTGGTGCAACAGCCGCTAGCATCTCCGTACTCATTTCATCTTCTCCAGACATCCTACAATCAGTCTAAATGACTTGATTAATACTTCTCCAGTACGAACTTCTCACACTATGTGTCCACATATCTCACTATCGATATATTTCGGCAATCCCTCACTTAGTAATCTAAATGAGTATTCTAGATTTCGCTTATGGTTATAATCCTAGGGTTTTCCCCACCTCTCTTAAGGTTTATAGCCTACATCTCTTCTACCACTTGTGACACCTTGGTCACTACAGCTTTGATACCAACCTGTGTCACCCCCAAATCCGGGTTACCTGACCCCCGAGTTTGGTGTTCACGATCCACAATATAATACTAACTATTTACCCATTCATATAGAAATAGTAATACATATCACATTAGTATATGTTGTTAATACATTAGTCCCAGGTCTGCCAACCTTAACATTACAAACATACCCCTTATATATACAAAAAGGGTTTACAAACATAACATAATAATAAGTTTATTATAACTACTCCATCATTTTGCCTTTGTTCTTCACTGCACCTTCTGCAACTTCGTCCCTAGCTGAAAAGTTTTATTTATCAAGGGTGAGCAACTAGTTTGTCCCGCAAGTTAAAACATATAATAAATGTATACAAATCAATAAGAACAGACTATCTATTTTGATAGAATGAAACCAAAGTTTGGGGAACTTTGAAATAGCTGAACAAATAGTTAATTAATAACAAGTCTTCTCGAATTCTAGGCAACGCAATAATCTGATAATGAAAGAGTACAACGTTTTCAATGTTTCTACGATATTCAATTGAATAAACAAGAATCAATTCTACGCAATAACAAAGTGGAATATTTTCCAGATTTATGCTGAGTGATCTCACCAGATCTTTAAACTTATTTTCTCGGATATCTATCAAAGATTTACTTTGATACATACGCAGGCGTATCAGGTAACGATAAAGATTAAATCATACCCCTCTACAAGTATAGCAAGTGATCAGCTTTATTATACCCGATATTATGCATAATACTTAACAGTGCGCAATGGGCGAATATACGACCTAAAATGTTCCCTTTATATAAAAGGTTGTTCTTCTCAGTCTTTGAATCAAAATTTGATTTAACAAAGAAACACAATGATTTTAATTTCTATTTACTTATCGATCTAGCCGAAATAATTGGCATCGATCTACCAATAACAATCAAATTCTTTTCTCGAATTTATCAAGTTTAAACAAATGTTCGTCTAGCCAGAATAATTAGCTAAGACATTTTCAACATAATTTTGATAATAAACCGGAATTGTCTGTACTATCAATTCTATCTTCTACGAATATAAATATCCAACAATAGTTATTCTACGAATGTATATTTTTCGAATCAGTAATTCAAATTGAATTATTAATCATGCACAAACTGCGAATAATCAATAATAAATTCCCTGGACATGGTATAATTAGCAATAATTAACCATTATAATAATTGAATGAATATAACTCAAGGTTGAGTTAAGAAACTTGCCTTTCGCGTTGATTACAGCTACACAATATAATTAACTGCGTTCGTAAGACCTATATTCAATAATGTCGGTCTCACAATTAGCACAATCATTTATAACACATAACACTGTATTTTACAGTCAAACTTCTCCTAGACACATTACCACATAGCCACATTAGTGTTTATAACCTATATAAACACTTAACAAGTCTAACTAGTTCGGTCTGGTTGGACTTCGGCCCATTCTCGGTGTTCTGGTCACCATATCCGATAATTAACACATTGATTGTCAATTAAACTTGGTCTCTAAGCTTCAATATTATTTCAGATAAGTCAAATATCGTTTACAATATTTTTTAGAAGCTTTTAATAATTTATAAACAATTATTATAATTTATAATAATTTTTCAAACACTTAAATCATTTTTAAATGATTTAATTATCAAATAATCTTATTATCATTAATATTTAATAATATAAAAATATTAATGTTATACTTGTCAAAATATTAAAGTTATTATTAATAACTTAAAATATTTTTAAATCGTTAATATTCTACTTAAATAATTTTAAAGTAATTAAAATCATTTTTATATCATCATAATTAATATTTAAATATTAATATAATTATTATCAAAATATTAAAAGTCATTAATTATAACTTAAAATAGTTTTAAAACATTTTTTGCATTTTTAAATGATTTTTAAATCAATAAAATTATTTTTAATTTATTTATTTAATATCATAATTAAATAAATCTAATATCGTTAATATTAATTTATTAATGAGAATTCTCCTAAAATATTGAAAATTATATTTTATAATTTAAAATATTTTCTAACACTTTATTCTTATTTAAAATGATATTTAAATTAATAAAATTATTTTTAAATTATTTATTTAATTTAATAATTAAATAAATCTAATATCATAAATATTAAATTATTAATGAAAATTCTCTAAAAATATTAAAAATCTAATTTTATAACTCAAAATATTTTTAAATACATTATTCTTATTTAAAATGATTTTTCATAATATTAAATCATTTTTCACTAATTTATTTAATACACTAATTAAATAAATTAAATATCATTAATATCCCAATAATTATAATTATTAATGAAAACTGTCCCAAATAATTAAAAGTTATTTTCAGAATTTAAAATGATTTTTAAAACCATTTTTGGTAATTTTTATAATTTAATTTCTATTTTTAATTAATTACCGAAAAAATCAAAAAATAATTTAATTAAACCGTCGCTAATGGCCTATAGCGACATTTAGCGTCGCTGTTAGTGTTCTTGAGCTCAAGAACACTGATAGCCTCGTGTTCAAGGGGTCACGTTTGGCCGGCTATGATTGTCAGATAAGGCATGCTCTGGGCTACCTTAGGCTTCAGTCGTGTAATATTTAAGTAGGAATACCATTATCAACAATTAACAGGGTCATAAATTAACAAGATAGCAAGATCTACCCCTTAGAGTGCTGCTGGGTTTTTTGGGTAACCCAAAAACCCTGGCAGTTCCATTGTCTCATTTTCCAGCCAACTTAAATCGATTTTCTGATCATGATTCAAGTGATTTCATGGTTCATATCTATATTCCACATGTCAAGGAACATGTTTAAAGCAACATCACCGTTTAACAACATCAGATCTACAAGATATTGCCCGGTTAAACCTTGTCAGATATTTCGTTCATCAACTTTCTGGGTTTTTACAGAAAGTTAAAATCATCTTGGGTGGACTACTTTGACCACCTGTTACGTTCGATTTATTGACGTTATAAGGAATCTAAAGGCATTTAGTTATAGTCTAGACAGCAGACTACACTTTCATTACAACAGAAATAATAAAACAACATAACACCGGACAAATCAAGGCTGGACAAAACCTTGTCAGACACTGATGACGTACTTCTAGGTTACCCAGAATGTACACGGTCATGGTCGGCCAAGCGACTTTGACCGGCTATATCTTGTAATCTGAAAATCGAATAGCTTGTATTCCACTTCTAGATCACAGACCTTATGACAGAGTACAGATCCAAAACATAAAAAAACACAAAACACTAACAGACAAGAATTTACAGTCCCTGACATTACGTTGTCAGACGACTTTAGAGCTCAAGAACAGTTTTGAAAAACTTCGATTTTTACCAACTTTGAGGCCATGGATCAGTGATAGATCATCATAGATCATCTAAAAACATCCTATAACACAAGATTAAACACTTAAACAGAAAATGTTTTCTTAGCAACTTGGATCAAAATGAAATTTAGGGTTATACCTTCAAGCTTAAATTCTTGATCTTAGATCTTCAATACGTTATAAGGTGATCTAGGAGCTAATATTGGGACTGATTTACTTGCAAAATTCATAGGTCTAGTGTGAGAGAGAGTTGGTGAGAGCAAAAGAGCAAATAAGCAAAATTGTTACACTTTCTCTCTCTCCATCTTATATATATAATTATATGTTGCTTGATCTGAGGTTGGCTGCCATTTAGGGACTGATTTGCTGGATTGTATGAGTCACAAAGTCAAGATATTAGATCACTAACTAAAGGTCTTGGCCATTTTTACAAGTAACCTCATTAAAAATGTAAAAATGGTAATTTGTCATTTGGAAAATAATTTTAATGGCATTCTTGTCCAATTCATAAACTATTGGGGTTTAGGGTTTGGGTTAGGGTTTAGGGTTAGAACCCTTTAGGGTTTAGGGTTTAAACCCTTTAGGTTTGTAATTTAATTTCCAAGATTTTCAAATTTCGGTTTTTAAATTAGAAAATTAATATTCTGAAATTATAATTAGGATTCAATAATTATATTAATATTTCCTAATCATAAAATTCAATCTTGCTAATTAGGATTAATATTTCTCATTAAAATTGCCTAATTTAGCAATTAGGGTCAAAATGGTCATTAGGGTTTATAACCCACGAATTAGGGTTTTAATTAGAAAAATAAAATTTCTAAATTATAATTAGGGTTTGTAAAATAGAAATTAAGATAACTAAAATATAATTAGGGTTTTCTAATCATATTAAAGTTTAATAAACACCTTAGGCTTGTCAATTAGATTTAGGGTTTCCTAATTTAGGGTTTAGGATTCCCGAATATGAAATTAGGGTTTTCCGACATACAATTAGGGTTTCTAACGGTACATTAGGGTTTTTAATTCTGAGATTAGGGTTTCTAATCTCTTATTATGGTATATAAATTTTAAACCTTATCTGATCAATCATTGATCAAAATTTCTATACAGTACAGACACATTCTCATCAATATAATTATTTTAATTATATTTTCCATCGAATCCCTCTCCGGACTTAGGGTTAGGGATTTTAATCTTGTTAATCACAACTCTACTCTAATTTTATTAGTCAATACACAAATCAACCTTCTCGAGACTCGTATCACAAAAACTTGTCACAAAATTAATAATCAATATTAATATTAATAATATAAAAAATCTATTTGTAAATTTTTGATTATTAGAAATCTCGGGTTATCACATCCACCCCTCCTTAAAAGGATTCCGTCCTCGGAATCATCACTTTCTTATTCTTTACAATCTTTTAAAGTTATATCATCAATTAATTCTTAACAACACAATATTAATTTGTGTCTCAAATTCTAGCCTGTGACTTGGATCGTATAAAAGAAAACAAATCACAAATATATCTAATCAAGATTACTCGCGTAGTAAAATTTCTAACCAAACTCGTTACCTATCGCCTCTTCATCGGTAGCTACTGCATTTGAAACTGTCATGCTAAAAGTGAATGTTGTTGGTCTTCTTGGCTGTGCAGGTCCTCGAATCTCAAAAGTTCCACTATCGGGGTCCCTTGTTGGCACTTCTCCTCTCGACATTTCTCTTCAAACAATTTAGGACCAGATGATCGGTCGATCCACACGTAAAATAACCTCGTGTCTTCTTTGGAATGGGACACTGGGGTGACATGTGTCCCTCTTGACCACAGTTGTAACAGACTCCTTTGTTCTTCAAACAAACTCCTTGATGACGCTTCCAGCAAACTACGCACGATGCGCCTTTCTTCCTAATCTCTACTGGATTATTTCCTATATTAATATCAACATCCCTCTTACGTTTATGAAGATTACTATCTCCACTACCACCTATCATAATATTTTCTTCAGCCTCCTTTCTTTGTTATTGACTATTCTTTAATACAGTTTCAATTTCTCCTTCAACGATAATGGCTTTTTCTAATAACGTTGAAAATGAACTAATTTGCAGCACATTCAACTTCTCGAGTAACAACGATTTCAATCCGTTCCTAAAACATCGTGCTTTAAGCTCCTCAGTGTCCACTCGATGTGGAGCAAATTTTGCTAACTCGTTGAACTTGACAAAATATTCTGTCACCGTCATATCTTCCTGCTTCAGATTCACAAATTGTTCTTCCATATTTCTCTTTAGACTTCCTTTCCTTGGCGGCATTATCTGATAAAAATCTTACTTTAATTCTCATTCTTTACACAGATTCTTATTAATAACACAATAAAAAAGATTATCATATAATCACATATTTATTCAAATAGCACACAATACATTTAGTACTTAACACATAACACTATCCCTTTTTAAATAATATCAGGATTAACAACATAACTTTAAACAAAAGTTGTAATTCTCCAACTTTATACAAAAAGTTTTTAACTCTCCATCCATAAATAACTATTTCCAGTTCATCAAACTTACCACACCTAGGGGTTCAGGAACTTGCCACAATTATATTAGTGTATGAACTTATCCTAGTCAGACTTTTGGCGTCCATTCGCTGAGGGGTTCAAAACATTTCATATAATTATGAGTCATGAACTTACCATAAGTATGAGTTTTAAGAACTCAAAAATTAATCTTAATCTTATATTCATATAGAAAATAAAGATTTCACTATTACAAACATATATATATATATATATATATATATATATATATATATTTATACATATGTTCATACATATGTTAATATCATACACTATCACAAGATACTATCGCTTAAACTTTAAGCTATCTACCGTCCACTCCCTTCACCAGTCTTCTTCTTATTGAGAAACTTGTTGCATTCAACTTATGACAATATAGGGAAATATGTCCTTCCTGCTTATAATTGAAGCACACGTTCTTCTTCATCATATATTCTCCCACACGAGTCTTTCCACACTTGTTGCAGACTTGCTTCTTCTTCGGGTTTGAATTTTCAGAGTTGTCGCTGTCTTTGTCCTTCTTTCTCTTATTCTTACCCCTCTTGCTGGTTCCTTCAGACGATCCACTATCTTCAGTCTTCATTCTTTTCACCTGCGCCTTTAGCTCGTTCCGTTCTTCAGTCATTTCGTGTAACGCTCGCTCCGTCTTCCATAATTCCTCCAAGAGAAATACTTTTCTCCGGAGTTCTTGGACTTCTGTAGATTCTTGATCTTGTTCTCCAACTTTGATCTCATTCCTTTTTTTTCTTTTTTTTCCACCATAGCTTCTTCGGACTCCGCCTTCTCATCACCACTCTGACACATCTCGGGATAATCATCATGATCGCTCCATAGATTGACAATAGGTTCATCTTCTCCCACCTCTTCAACTGATTTACTTTGCGCTTGCACCTCAGCTACTAGCACTGATGCAATAGCCACTAGCATATCCGCACACATTTCATCTTCTCCAGACATCCTACAATCAGTCTAAATGACTTGATTAATACTTCTCCAGTACGAACTTCTCACACTATGTGTCCACATATCTCACTATCGATATATTTCGGCAATCCCGCACTTAGTACTCTAAATGAGTATTCTAGATTTCGCTTATGGTTATAATCCTAGGGTTTTCCCCACCCCTCTTAAAGTTTATAGCCTACATCTCTTTTACCACTTGTGACACCTTGGTCACTACAGCTTTGATACCAACCTGTGACACCCCCAAATCCGGGTTACCTGACCCCCGAGTTTGGTGTTCACGATCCACAATATAATACTAACTATTTACCCATTCATATAGAAATAGTAATACATATCACATTAACATATGTTGTTAATACATTAGTCCCAGGTCTGCCAACCTTAACATTACAAACATACCCCTTATATATACAAAAAGGGTTTACAAACATAACATAATAATAAGTTTATTATAACTACTCCATCATTTTGCCTTTGTTCTTCACTGCACCTTCTGCAACTTCGTCCCTAGCTGAAAAGTTTTATTTAGCAAGGGTGAGCAACTAGTTTGCCCCGCAAGTTAAAACATATAATAAATGTATACGAATCAATATGAACAGACTATCTATTTTGATAGAATGAAACCAAAGTTCGGGGAACTTTGAAATAGCTGAACAAATCGTTAATTAATAACAAGTCTTCTCGAATTCTAGGCAACACAATAATCTGATAATGAAAGAGTACAACGCTTTCAATGTTTCTACGATATTCAATTGAATAAACAAGAATCAATTCTACGCAATAACAAAGTGGAATATTTTCCAGATTTATGTTGAGTGATCTCACCAGATCTTTAAACTTATTTTCTCGGGTATCTATCAAAGATTTACTTTGATACATACGCAGGCGTATTAGGTAACCATAAAGATTAAATCATACCCCTCTACAAGTATAACAAGTGATCAGCTTTATTATACCCGATATTATGCATAATACTTAACAGTGCGCAATGGGCGAATATACGACCTAAAATGTTCCCTTTATATAAAAGGTTGTTCTTCTCAGTCTTTGAATAAAAATTTGATTTAACAATGAAACACAATGATTTAAATTTCTATTTACTTATCGATCTAGCCGAAATAATTGGCATCGATCTACCAATAACAATCGAATTCTTTTCTCGAATTTATCAAGTTTTAACAAATGTTCGTCTAGCTAGAATAATTAGCTAAGACATTTGTCAACATAATTTTGACAATAAACAGGAATTATCTGTATTGTCTATTCTATCTTCTACGAATATGAATATCCAACAACAGTTATTCTACGAATGTATATTTTTCGAATCAGTAATTCAAATTGAATTATTAATCATGCACTAACTGCGAATAATCAACAATAAATTCCCTGGACATGGTATAATTAGCAATAATTAACCATTATAATAATTGAATGAATATAACTCAAGTTTGAGATAGGAAACTTGCCTTTCACGTTGATTACAGCTACACAATATAATTAACTGCGTTTGTAAGACCTATATTTAATAATGTCGGTCTCACAATTAGCACAATCATTTATAACATATAACACTATATTTTACAGTCAAACTTCTCCTAGACACATTACCACATAGCCACATTAGTGTTTATAACCTATATAAACACTTAACAAGTCTAATTAGTTCGGTCTGGTTTGACTTTGGTCCATTCTCGGTGTTCTGGTCACCCTATCCGACAATTAACACATTGATTGTCAATTAAACTTGGTCTCTAAGCTTCAATATTATTTCAGATAAGTCAAATATCGTTTACAATATTTTTCAGAAGCTTTTAATAATTTATAATGTGACTCCCCCAAAATAGGTCCATTCCATCCAACCCATTCTGAGTCGCCAAATACATGGTACAGAAATAACTACAACTTTATTATTACAACATATAAACTGTGAGTTTAAATACAGATATCGCCGTCTAGATAATATCCACACGTAAATAAATCCCCATCATAATTATTGATACATTATTTTACAAAAATGGTGAGGACTAATAAACAACTCTCTCTAGAACTTTCATTCCATACCCCGACTAGTACTCGCTACATTCTTGCCTCCTGAGAAGAAAAATGGAACAAAAAGGAAAAGGGTGAGCTCAACTAGTCCAGTAAAGAATATTATGACTATGATAATATACAACAAATTATCGTTAGTCTCCAACAGGGAAAAATCTAATAGAATACAATAGACAACCATTTTTAAATCAATCTTCGCAACGGAAATAATAATTCATTAGAAGAGTTAAGTAGAGAATGCAAACTACTATCTTCTATATATGAATTTAAAAGTTCATCGTCGATATTTTATCCCTGTAACATCAATCAATATATATCTGGAATCAAATATTCATCTTTGCACTACAGGCCAAAGATATTCATCAGTTGGTCATGTTCATCTAAACACCTGTTCATCTTTGCATTACGGGCCAAAGATATTGATCAGTCGGTCATGTTCATCTAAACACCTGTTCATCTTTGCACTACGGGCCAAAAATATTCATCAAGAAATCATTCATCTTTGCACTACAGGCCAAAGATATTCAGTAATATCATCATTTAAGACTGAGGATGATGAAAAATATTTTAAAGAAAACGAATCCAGTGAAGCAAAAGAACAAATTTTAAGGATTCGTATTTTAAACAATTCTCATTCAAAAATACTTCATAAATAACAGAGTGGAGTAAAATTCAAGAATGATCAAAACATGGATACAAACAAAGCTAGTATCCATAATAGATATTCTGGACGAAAAGAAGAAATTTTATTTTTCGGTGAATAGTGACGTATTCGTGAATAGTGCCGTATACGTGAATAGTAACTCCGACACCAAAAGATAGAAATTTCACAAAAAATATAATCATGCTTCGTGAATAGTACTCGTGAATAGTAACTCGTGAATAGTAACTCATGAATAGTAACTTATGAATAGTAACCCCGACATGAAAAAGTTCCAAATTTGATAAAAATTTCCAACCAATAATTCGGCATAATGATATTGAAGAAATAATATCATTTTCGAAAAAAATAACATCCCTTACCTCGAAAGACAATACTTCTAGTTGAAACACCAAATATATTCTATGACTTGAACTTGCACCGTATAGCAATACTCAAAGTATACTCAAAATACTCACAAGAATACGCTCGATAATATAGAGAGAGAAAACTTCAGTTTCTGGTGTGATTTTCAATTCTAACCTAAGCTATAGGAAAATGCTTAGAACACCAAAGCAGAAAATTTAATAAATTAATAATTATTAAAAAAATTTGTCTACGCCCACTTTGAATTCAGATTTTCAGCATGCTTAACAATACATGAGCCCACCAACCCACCATAAAAACATTTTTGTTATTTTAAACAATTAAAACTTCCAATAATCAATTTTTTCAGAACTCCGGAACTTCAATAATTCACAGTAAATAGCCCTTTCATCAAAAAATTCGAATCTCGTAACTTTTTAGGAAATTCAATTCTCTAAAACTTTGCAGAAGAAAGTTTTTCCAAATTCCAAATAAAAATTGATCGAAATCTACAAACGGACGATTTTACAAGCTATAATCAAATTTCAATCAAGAAATGGGGTCCACCGACACACAAAACATGTTTTATATATTTTTGGTAACAAAAATACTCCTCCACATATACTCATATATCCCACATTCATCGTAAAAATATCATCATTATTATATTATTAAAATATAATAATATATTTAAATGAATTATTTTATCAAAAAAAGATAAAATATTAATTTTCAACAATTGTCACATTAAAAATTTTGTCCATCTATATCTACATAAAAATTAATATTTTTCTCATCATATAAATCAATAATTAATTATTCATAAATAATATTACAGAATCACAGTACTGGCAACCAGGCCGTTCCCAAGAAAGAGGGGGCTTTCCAATAAGGATCTCTCCTTACTGGCGCGCAATTAGGTGACCAAACCTCTCCTTAGGCAGAACTTTCTAGACATTGCCAATAGTGTTTTCTAATAATATTATTCAGATAATATGAATTATTTCTTCGATAATGGAAAATACTGTGTAATGACAATTTATTGAAACAACAGTAATATAAAATATCAATGCAGCAATTATTGAATCAAAATAAAATAAAATACTGAACAGTAATTACTGTAACCATTATTGAGTAGTGCCTTCTTACGTAAGAATCAATAATTAGTGCAATACTGTGTGTTACTTTGTTTTAACAACCGAGTATTTTAACAGTATTAACAGTAACAACTACGCCGTTATTTTTAAACAACTTATATTTATCGTTTTCTACATCCAATCGTTTTTCGTTATGGGGCCCACAAAAGACTGCGCCGTCGTACGAATATTCCCCGACAACAATGAATATTTTATAACCATCTGCTTATTTAAAATATTTGCGCATTTTACCCATAACTAACCACATTAATCAAATCAACTCTTACTATTTCAAAATAATAAATAGAGGAAATTAAATTTTATTAATAATAAGATGGGGTCTTACAACCTCCCCTCCTTATGAAATTTCGTCCTCGAAATTGATGTACGTACCTGGTGTTTCAAAAAGATGAGAATACCTCGCTTTCATTTTCGTTTCCAACTCCCAGGTCATTTCCTAAATAGCATGGTTTGTCCACAAAACTTTAACTTGCGGTATAACCTCGGTACATAGGACATGTTCTTTCCTATCTAAGATCTTGGCAGGTACCTCCTCGTACGTTAAGTCTTCGACTATCTCATCCGGTTCTAACTCAATGACGTGGTTCGGGTCGTCCACATATTTACGTAACATCGATACGTGAAAAATGTTATGAACACGCGTCATACTTGGCGGTAAAACGAATCTATAGGCCACAGTTCCTATTCGATCGAGAATTTCAAATGGATTAATAAATCGAAGGTTTGAGCTTTCCTCACCTCACCGATTCTCGCTTTTGAAATAACAACTTCTTGCACCTCCTTCTTCAAATTCATCAGCTCCGGTGTGTAGCTTGAACAACTTTAACTTTATCGATTAAAGTCGATTATACTCGTATATCATCACGTGGGTACCTAGAGTTTTCATCTCCATCTCTATTATTTGTAAATTATACGAAATGAGTCTTTGACAATATCGTACTCGTACTTGTATACGATCTTCTACTCAACACGTCAGCTACCACGTTCGCTTTTCCAGGATGGCATGGTCAGAACATGTGCTGAAATGAGTTTCCTCTTGAGTTCTTCGAAGCCCTTCTCACATTCCTTGCTCCATACAAAATTTGTATCTCTACGAGTCAGCTGCGTTAATGGAATAGCAATTCGAGAATATCCTTCAACGTATCTCCGATAATAACCAACTAAGCCTAGAAAGCTACGCATTTCGATTACCGACTTAGCTTGTTCTCAATTGTGACTCATATCACAACCTTGGATAACACGTTACAATGACACCTATCAGTTTACTATCGCACAAATATTGTCCCCTACGGAGAGTCTGGCTTCGGTGCATTCCACAAAGGAAGTCACCAGATAAAGGCTCATGTACCAAATTCTATAGTTGAATTTTTAACTCCTGAAGTTCAATAGGTGCCATTCGATATGAGATTTTAGAAATTAGTTTTGTACCGGGTTCAATGTCGATACAAAATTTAATATCAGGCTTTGGGAGTAAGCCAAGAAATTCTTCAAGAAATACGTCAGGAAAATCAATAACAACAGGAATATTATTCAAATCTGATGTGTCTTTATTCAAATCCATAACATGAACTAAGAAAACTTGACATCCATAATAAACGAATGACCTCATGGCTTGATATGAAAATGTTTGACTACAATGGTTTGATTGCTTGAATTCAAATAACAGGTTGCTTAGGAATATGAAAACTAACAACCTTACGTAAGCAATCAATTTTGGCATGATGAGTAGTTAACCAATCAATCCCTAAAACCCCATCAAAAGCAACTATCTTTAAAGAGATAAGATCAATAGGTAATGTGATAGTGCCAACTTGGATCAAACAAAATTTTGAAGTAGTGGATGTAAAGAAAGTTTCTCCTAACGGAGTCTCCATAAATAGGTCGAAGTCTAATTTCTCCGTAGTCAAGTTCAAACGTTGAGCGCAAGCAAGAGAGATAAAAGAATGGGTAGAACCGGTATCTAGTAAGGTATAAACTTTGCAAGAATTTATAATTAACTAACCCGTGCTAACTTCGTTTGGGTTCCTCGTATTTTGATCGGTCACGACAAACGCTCTTCCAGGAACCGTTGACTTTAACTTTTCTGGGACATCCTTTTGAGTCATCATTCCCGCTGGAATGGGTTTCGATACCGTACAATCTCAAGCGATATGTCCTTCGTTTCCATAATTATAGCATACCTTAAACTGTTGTGGGCAGTTTGGGCTGATATGTCCCTCTTTCCCGCATTTGTAACATACGACCGGTGGCCTTTCTCCTCCATTGGAACCAGTTGCTACTGGCGCCGACGTCTTCACATGGTCGTTGTTGAATCTCCTCTTTTTAAAATCACCTCCCGACTCACTTCTTCTATTTTCATGGCCACGATTACCACCAGAGTGGTTACCATTTTTGTCCGTCTTTTTCTTTCTCCGCTGGTTATCGTTGTTTTCTTGACTGCTATCTCCGGTATAATCCTGATTATGGTCCTTCGGTTGAACGTACTCGTTATCTCGCTCTAACAACTGAGCCCCGTTGATAACATCTGAATAGAGAGAAAATTTATGAGAAATGAGATACTGACGTATGCCGGGTTTCAAACCTTTCAGAAACATCTGCGTCATACGTTCCTCATTCTCCACTGTTAATATTCTCAGTCGACATTCTCAAATACTGTCATAAAACAAGGGTTAATTAAGGAAATCAATATATCACATAATATCCCTATATACTAACCAACTAACAAATAAGCTTAGGTAGGACACACTAGCGAAGGATTTACCCGTCTCTCCCCTCCTAGTACTATTCCCCGATCTCCGCCAGAGATCATATCCCTAAGTTCTGATACCAACTGTGACGCCCCCAAAATATGTCCATTCCATCCAACCCATTCTGAGTCGCCAAATACATGGTACAGAAAGAACTAAAACTTTATTATTATAACATATAAACTGTGAGTTTAAATACAGATATCGCCGTCTAGACAATATCCACACGTAAATAAATCCCCATCATAATTATTGTTACATTATTTTAAAAAAATGGTGAGGACTAATAAACAACTCTCTTTAGAACCTTCATTCCATACCCCGACTAGTACTCGCTACATTCTCGCCTCCTGAGAAGAAAAATGGAACAAAAAGGAAAATGGTGAGCTCAACTAGCCCAGTAAAGAATATTATGACTAAAATAATATACAAAAAATTATCGATAGTCTCCAACAGGGAAAAATCTAATAGAATACAATAGACAACCAGTTTTAAATCAATCTTCGCAACGAAAATAATAATTCATTAGAAGAGTTAAATAGAGAATGCAAACTACTATCTTCTATATATGAATTTAAAAGTTAATCTTCGATATTTTATCCCTATAACATCAATCAATATATATCTGGAATCAAATATTCATCTTTGCACTACAGGCCAAAGATATTCATCAGTTGGTCATGTTCATCTAAACACCTGTTCATCTTTGCATCACGGGCCAAAGATATTAATCAGTCGGTCATGTTCATCTCAACACATGTTCATCTTTGCACTACGGGCCAAAGATATTCATCAAGAAATCATTCATCTTTGCACTACAGGCTAAAGATATTCAGTAATATCATCATTTAAGACTGAGGATGATGAAAAATATTTTACAGAAAACGAATCTAGTGAAGCAAAAGAACAAATATTAAGGATTCGTACTTTAAACAATTCTCATTCTAAAATACTTCATAAATAACCAGAGTGGAGTAAAATTCAAGAATGATCAAAACATGAATACAAACAAAGCTAGTATCCATAATAGATATTCTGGACGAAAAGAAGAAATTTTATTTTTCGGTGAATAGTGACGTATTCGTGAATAGTGCCGTATACGTGAATAGTGTCGTATACGTGAATAGTAACTCTAACACCAAAAGATAGAAATTTCACAAAAAAACATCATCATGCTTCGTGAATAGTACTCGTGAATAGTAACTCATGAATAGTAACTCGTGAATAGTAACTCATGAATAGTAACCCCGACATGAAAAAGTTCCAAATTTGATAAAAATTTCCAACCAATAATTTGGCATAATGATATTGATGAAATAATATCATTTTCGAATAAAATAACATCCCTTACCTCGAACGACAGTACTTCTAGTTGAAACACCGAATATATTCTATGACTTGAACTTGCACCGTATAGAAATACTCAAAGTATACTCAAAATACTCACAAGAATACGCTCGACAATATAGAGAGAGAAAACTTCAGTTTCTGGTGTGATTTTCAATTCTAACCTAATCACCCTATTTATAAGAAAATGCTTAGAACACCAAAATAGAAAATTTAATAAACTAATAATTATTAACAAATTTTGTCTACGCCCACTTTGAATTCAGATTTTCAACATGCTTAACAACACATGAGCCCACCAACCCACCATAAAAACGTTTTTGTTATTTTAAACAATTAAAACTTCTAAAAATTAATTATTTCGGAACTCTAGAACTTCAATAATTCAGAATAAATAGCCCTTTCATCAGAAAATTTGAATCTCGCGATTTTTTACAGGAAATTCAATTCCTTTGCAGAAGAAAGTTTTTCCAAATTCCAAATAAAAATTGACCTAAATCTACAAACGGACGATTTTACAGGCTATAATCAAATTTCAATCAAAAAATAGGGTCCACCGACACATAAAACATGCTTTATATATTTTTGGTAACAAAAATACTCCTCCTCCACATATACTCATATATCCCACATTCATCGTAAAAATATCATCATTATTATATTATTAAAATATAATAATATATTTAAATAAATTATTTTATCAGAAAAAGATAAAATATTAATTTTCAACAATTGTCACATTAAAAATTTTCTCCATCTATATCCACATAAAATTAATATTTTCCTCATCATATAAATCAATAATTAATTACTCATAAATAATATTACAGAATCACAGTACTGGCAACCAGGCCGTTCCCAGGAAAGAGGGGGCTTTTCAATAAGGATCTCTCCTTACTGGCGCGCAATTAGGTGACCAAACCTCTCCTTAGACAGAACTTTCTAGACATTGCCAATAATATTTTCTAATAATATTATTCAGATAATATGAATTATTGCTTCGATAATAGAAAATACTGTGTAATGACAATTTATTGAAACAACAGTAATATAAAATATCAATGCAACAATTATTGAATCAAAATAAAATAAAATATTGAACAGTAATTACTGTAACCATTATTGAGTAGTGCCTTCTTACGTAAGAATCAATAATTGGTGCAATACCGTGTGCTATTGTGTTTTAACCACCGAGTATTTTAACAGTATTAACGGTAACAACTACGCCGTTATTTTTAAACAACTTATATTTGTCATTTTCTTCATCCAATCGCTTTCCGTTATGAGGCCCATAAAAGACTACGCCGTCGTACGAATATTCTCCGACAGCAATGAATTTTTTATAACTACCTGCTTATTTAAAATATTTGCGCATTTTACCCATAACTAATCATATTAATCAAATCAACCCTTACTATTTCAAAATAATAAATAGAGGAAATGATTTAATTTAAACAATTATTATAATTTATAATAATTTTTCAAACACTTAAATCATTTTAAATGATTTAATTATCAAATAATCTTATTATCATTAATATTTAATAATATAAAATATTAATGTTATACTTGTCAAAATATTAAAGTTATTATTAATAACTTAAAATATTTTTAAATAATTAATATCCTACTTAAAATATTAATGTAATTATTATCAAAATATTAAAAGTCATTAATTATAACTTAAAATACTTTTAAAACATTTTTCCCATTTTAAATGATTTTTAAATCAATAAAATCATTTTTAATTTATTTATTTAATATCATAATTAAATAAATATAATATAATTAATATTAATTTATTAATGAGAATTCTCCAAAAATATTAAAAATTATATTTTATAATTTAAAATATTTTCTAACACTTTATTCTTATTTAAAATGTTTTTTAAATTAATAAAAATATTTTTAAATTATTTATTTAATTTAATAATTAAATAAATCTAATATCATAAATATTAAATTATTAATGAAAATTCTCTAAAAATATTAAAAATCACATTTTATAACTCAAATTATTTTTAAATACATTATTCTTATTTAAAATAATTTTTCATAATATTAAATCATTTTTCTCTAATTTATTTAATACACTAATTAAATAAATTAAATATCATTAATATCCAAATAATTATAATTATTAATGAAAACTGTCCAAAATAATTAAAATTTATTTTCAGAATTTAAAATGATTTTTAAAACCATTTTTGGTAATTTTATAATTTAATTTATATTTTTAATTAATTACCGGAAAAATTAGAAAATAATTTAATTAAACCGTCGCTAATGGCCTATAGCGACACTTAGCAAGCTGTTAGTGTTCTTGAGCTCAAGAACACTGACAGCCTCGTGTTCAAGGGGTCACGTTTGACCGGCTATGATTGTCAGATCAGGCATGCTCTGGGCTACCTTAGGCTTCAGTCGTGTAATATGTATGTAGGAATACCATTATCAACAATTAACAGGGTCATAAATTAACAAGATAACAAGATCCACCCCTTAGAGTGCTGCTGGGTTTTTTGGGTAACCCAGAAACCCAGGCAGTTCCATGGTCTCATTTTCCAGCCAACTTAAACTGATTCTCTGGTCATGATTCAAGTGATTTCATGGTTCATATCTATATTCCACATGTCAAGGAACATGTTTAAAGCAACATCACCGTTTAACAACATTAGATCTACAAGATATTACCCGGTCAAACCTTGTCAGATATTTCGTTCATCAACTTTCTGGGTTTTTCCAGAAAGTTAAAATCAGCTTGGGTGGACTACTTTGACCACCTGTTACGTTCGATTTATTGACGTTATAAGGAATCTAAAGGCATTTAGTTATAGTCCAGACATCAGACTACACTTTCATTACAACAGAAATAACAAAACAACATAACACCAGACAAATCAAGGCTGGACAAAACCTTGTCAGACACTGATGACGTACTTCTGGGTTACCCAGAATGTACACGGTCATGGTCGGTCAACCGACTTTGACCGACTATATCTTGTAATCTAAAAATCGAATAGCTTGGATTCCACTTCCAGATCACAGACCTTATGAAAGAGTACAAATCCAAAACATAAAAAAACACAAAACACTAACAGACAAGGATTTACAGTCCCTGACATTACGTTGTCAGACGACTTTAGAGCTCAAGAACAGTTTTGAAAAACTTCGATTTTTACCAACTTTGATGTTATGGATTTATGATAGATCATCTAAAAACATCCTATAACACAAGATTAAACACTTAAACAGAAAATGTTTTCTTAGCAACTTGGATCAAAATGAAAGTTAGGGTTATACCTTTAAGCTTCAATTCTTGATCTTAGATCTTCAATATGTTATAAGGTGATCTAGGAGCTAATATTGGGTCTGATTTACTTGCCAAATTCGTAGGTCTAGTGTGAGAGAGAGTTGGTGAGAGAAAAAGAGCAAATAAGCAAAATTGTTACACTTTCTCTCTCTCCATCTTATATATATAATTATATGTTGCTTGATCTGAGGTTGGCTGCCATTTAGGGACTGATTTGCTGGATTGTATGAGTCACAAAGTCAAGATATTAGATCACCAACTAAAGGTCTTTGCCATTTTTACAAGTAACGTCATTAAAAATGTAAAAAGGGTAATTTTGTCATTTCAAAAAATAATTTTAATGACATTCTTGTCCAATTCACAAACACTTAGGGTTTAGGGTTTGTGTTTGGGTTTAGGGTTTAAACCCTTTAGGTTTGCAATTTAATTTCCAAGATTTTTGAATTTCGGTTTTTAAAATAGAAAATTAATATTCTGAAATTATAATTAGGATTCAATAATTAAAATTGCATAAAATTTAATCTTGCTAATTAGGATTAATATTCCTCATTAAAATTGCCTAATTTAGCAATAAGGGTCAAAATGGTAATTAGGTTTTATAACCCATGAATTAGGGTTTTAATTAGAAAAATAAATTTTCTAAATTACAATTAGGGTTTGTAAAATAGAAATTAAGATAACTAAAATATAATTAGGGTTTTCTAATCATATTAATGTTTAATAAACACCTTAGGCTTGTCAATTAGGATTAGGGTTTTCTAATTTAGGGTTTAGGATTCCCGAATATAAAATTAGGGTTTCCCGGCGTACAATTAGGGTTTCTAACGGTACGTTAGGGTTTCTAATTCTGAGATTAGGGTTTCTAATCTCTTATTATGGTTTATAAATTTTAAACCTTATCCGATCATTCATTGATCAAAATTTTTATACAGTACAAACAAATTCTCATCAATAAAATTATTTTAATTATATTTTCTATTAAATTCCTATCCGGACTTAGGGTTAGGGTTTTTAATATTGTTAAGCACAACTCTACTCTAATTTTATTAGTCAATACACAAATTGACCTTCTCGAGACTCGTATCACAAAAACTTATCACAAAATTAATAATCAATATTAATATTAATAATAAAAAAAATTTATTCGTAAATTTTTGATTATTCGAAATCTCGGGTTATCACACTTCTCAAATCTATTTTTGAGAAGTATTTAGCACCCTTCAACTGATCAAACAAGTCATCTATTCTTGGCAATGGATATTTGTTTTTAATAGTGACTTTGTTTAATTCTATATAATCAATGCAAAGGCGCATTGACCCATCCTTCTTCTTCACGAATAACACCGGTGTTCCCCACGGTGATACGTTTGGTTGAATATATTTCTTGTCTAACAATTCCATCAACTGTACCATCAGTTCCTTCATTTCTAATGGAGCCATTCTGTACAGGGCCTTCGATATCGGTGTTGTCCCCGACACTAAGTCGATCACGAACTCAATCTCTCTATCAGGCTTGGAAAATCCTCTCAAAACACATCCTCAAATTCCCTCACCACTGGTATCTCTTCCAGTTTCACATTCTTCTTCTGAGTATCGACTATGTAAGCTAAATAGCCCACACAGCCTTGACTCAACAATTTCTTGGCCCGCATAATAGTCAGACATTTCATTTGTCTAGGCGACTTGCTACCATAGAATACTACCTTTAACGGGGTCATAAGGTTTACACACTTCTTTTGGCAATCAATTACCGCTCCATATTTGAACAACCAATCCATTCCCAAAATAATATTAAACTCTCCAAGTCTAATCGAAATCAAATCTACCATCAATATATTCTCCTTAATGTTCACCCTACAGTTCTTCTATACGAATCTAACATGGATTACCTCTTTATTTGCAATTTCTATGTTCAAAGGGAAATTTAGTTCTTCTCTAGGCAATTCTAACCTCTTAGAAAATTCATCAGAGATAAACGAGAAAGTAGCACCCGAATCAAATAATACATAAGCATCAATATTATTGATTGGGATAATACTTGACACGACATCTTTTGATTGCACAACATCTTGCACAGTCATGTTGAAGGTTCTAGCTGTGGGTCTGTTTGATGTTGTACCTCCACTGTTACCTCCATTGCTTTTGGTTATCACTCTATTCTTCTTCTTAGGGCATTCACGAGCAAAGTGATCCATGGATCCACACGTGAAGCCCACGTTCTTCTAGGTTGAGTGCAATTTGGGGTGATGTGACCCTCTTGGCCACAATTGAAGCATACTCATTTCCCCATCAAGCACGTACCCTTGTAAAACTTCCCGCATGTAGCACATGCTTCAAACTTCTTGTTTTGCTGACTACCCTGCTGGTTTCCAGCACCCACGTTTCCATTTCACTTCTTCTTCAAGTTGTTGTTGTTGTTGTTATTATTGTTATTGTTGTTTCCACCACTACCACCACCATTCTTAATCTCCACCTCATTCTTTTTCTTTTTCTGTTCCTGATTGAACTTTGTCACTACCTCGCCTCCACCTTCAGCGAGTATTGCTTTCTCCATCACTGCTGCGAAAGTCTTCAATTGAAATAGGGAAACCCTACTGTACAACCAGGGCTTCAGTCCCTGTTCAAATCTCTTTGTCTTGCGTTCGTTCGTGCTGACTTGATAAGGCGCAAACCTCGCCAACTCGTTGAATTTAGCAGCATACTCAGATACCGTCATCGTTCCCTGCTTCAGTTCCAGAAACTGCACTTCCAGCTGACTTTTCGAACTCTCAGGAAAATAGGTCTCGAAGAATATCTCCTTAAACCTATCCTAGGTCATCATCCCTGGTCCTTTTTGACTCTGCTTTCAACATGAATATTGTGAAAGCAGTCTTCTGATCATCCCCTACCCTAGAAACATCAAACACCTTTTCTATCTCCATAATCCATGTCTGTGCCTCGAATGGATTCACTGACCCACGAAATTCAAGTGGTCCAACCGTCTTGAACTCCTTAAACATTGTTCCTTGGTTCTGTGGTTGATTCTGCAATGCTCCTGTCAGCAACGTCACTAATTGTTGAACAGGGTTAGCATCAACATTGTCATTATTGTTGGTTCCTTCGGTGGTTCTCTATTGTGGTGGTTGATGTCTGGGAGGCATTTTCTGTTAAAAAAACACCTATTAGATTATTATTCAACTCTTTTAAGTAATTTAAACTTAACTTGCCTCCACAAAAGAAATAACCACATAATCACATAACACTCTGAAGAAAATAACAATTTTTATTTATTCAAAACCTCTTTGAAAATATAAAACAATAGCATCACTGCTATTTACATTACTTTCCTGAACTAAAAAAGTTTCAAGACAACATCATCATCATATCCCATAGGTTACATAGCACTTGGGATTTACAATTTATTTAACACTTTATTAATCGTATAACAACTACGATGTTCTACTAAGATACTGCTTAGCCTTACTACGCTCTTCTTCCATAATTCGGAACATTGTTCTGCGATCTAATACATACGATGGCATCGTCTCGAACTGAATCGGATAACTCATGACCCGATCTTGAGCTCGATTAACCACGGTGTTGAATACTCTAATCATCTCTTCCATCTTCATTCTTTTTGCATGTGCGTCTTTCACCGCTATCCCAGCTCATTGAATCATCTCCTCATATGCGTCTTCGGCTCTTGCCCTCTTAGTAGCTTCTTCCTTCAGCTTGTTCTTCAGTTCAGCGACCTCCTCGATCAGTTGTTCTTTCTCTCCTTCAGTTTGTTCTAGCTTCTCCTCGACATTAGTCAGTCGTTCCTCACGATCTTGGATCTTATCATTTTTTTGTGTTATTACAGTCTGTCGTTCAGCTACTATCTCTTGCAATTCCTCGACTGTATCCTGAAGTTCTACGTTACGGTCGTAGACTTCATCGTACATACGAGCAGCTATCGAGGTTAGTGGAGTCTCCTCGTCCTCACCCTCATCATCTTCATCCTCCTGTGGCAACTCAACGAGATCCGCCTCATCCGTCTCCACATCTTCATCCTCATCTTCAACTACTGTGACCAACGGGGCTGACTCTCGTGGCAGTAGCTGTTCCCAAATAACATGAATGTCGAGAGGCTCCTCCTCTATAGGCATCTGAGGTCTATCCTCCCTAGCCTAGCTGGATTCTCCGACATTAGTTACCCTGACAACAAAATTTTAAGTTTTAATCATTAATCATTCCTACTCGACACTCAAGAGCACATAAGTTATAAACACATAATCACATAAGTGTTTTATTACTCCTTCACACCCCCAAATCCCGGTACTTCATTACCTCAAGATTTGGTGTTCACGTAATCAAAACATTCATATCTAACTACCCAATCATAATAAATTGAATAATAAAAACTTGCCCATACAGGATTACTTTAATAAAAACATTATCTCCCAGGTTCTCTAACCTTTAATACAATCATTCAAGTGCGGAAATTAAATTATTACATCACGTCATTATTAGAAGTCTATCACCATAACGATAAAGCAAAATTACAAGTCTTCATCACTTGTACATTTTTCCCTTTCATTTGCTAGTTGTAGGTTTATCTACCTTCTCAACCATAGTTGCAATAAATGTATAAATATGCAAGAGTGAGCAAACAAAATTCATTTGAAATAAGAATAAATTTCTTTATGTCATTTGCCAAATAATAGGCTCAATAGAACTGAATGATATGTTCTATTAACATTACAGCATTTGCCAATTCATAGGCTCAATAAAACTGAATGATTTGTTCTACTAACATTTTTAAATATACTACTGAGGGTCAAATGACCATTAACCATGTCCACAATTATAAGTAATCTTTAAACTTTAACTTTAACAGTCGTATGACTATAAGGACTCCACGTACATACGGGGATCAATCCTTCGTACAATGTATTGTGCACAACCATTTCAACGCTAAGCGTAAACCCCTAAACATAGGGTTGTTCATCTCAGTATTTTGAGTACAAGTCCGCACCAAAGAAAGTTTGGTTTGGATAAGCTTTCAAGGGTAATTGAAGTTTAATGATCATCAACTAGGGAACTAGTTGAATCAACAATGCTTGATAATACAACAGTTGTTTAATAACATAACTTAGAACATTTGAGAATCATAAATGAACTAATTCTACATATCTAACTCATGCTTGATATAACCATAGAGCATAAGCATTCAATAAATGAATAAAATGGTTAACCTTTGTTTGAACAGTAAAATAAGCTAAGGTTCGAGTCTTATAACATTAAAAATGAAATTCCTGAACGCACATTTAACTAATAGCAAGCTGGAAACTAGAAACTTGCCCAACAATGTATTAACTCATGCAAAGAATTAAAACAGTTCAATAATAGAGACAAGAGTTCAAAACTACGTTCATTATACAATAATAGAACTTAAGAAACTTGCTTAACTGTAAACAAGTTAGAATGAATCAATCGATAAGAATTTCCAATAACATTAGAGTTAGAGTTTGCTCGAATGAATTTTAGGAACAATTGACTTATTCAATAACAGTTAAGATGAAAAGCTTGCCGAATCAAAAGCATGAAGTTATACAATGTAATAATAGAACTAACTCAACGAAAGTGTAGAGTTAGAAAACTTGCACAATGTAATAAATGAACTAGCTCAACGAAAGTGTAGAGTTAGAAAACTTGCCTCGAGCGTGAGCTAAAATATTAAAACTCACGTTCACATATACACAGTATTAAAACTACAACATCTATTAGACATACTAATATTCACTTTTCAATATAAAACGCATTACTAGCTAAACTTGTTATTTTAGCACAAGTCTTATGCTACCCTCTACATTTCAGAATTCCCAAGTGTTAATTATCACAAAACATAACTAACGTTCATTGTATAAACTAAGTTATCACATAACGCGTTCTTGCTTACTAATCATTTTTGCAACCTTGAACTTACTAACCACAATTCATTATGTTATGTTAATCTTAACATTACACATTTAACATGCTAACACAATTTCAAACCATATTATACAACTTTCCCAAATCTGCAGAAATAACATAAGTCAAAATCTCAAACCAGGGTATGGCGCAGCTGCACCATACAAAGGCTTGGGACCGGCGCAGCTGCGCCGGTGTTCAGACATACGCAGACACGACATGAACAGTAGCCGACTTTAGCCCAACAAACGCAAATTTCACCCAATAGACAGTAATATCAACACGTAAAATAAATATACAACTATCATAAACATGATTGCTCACATTTACAACCAATTAGAACAATTTAACACCAACTAAAACTATTTTAATTTTTCAAAATTCATGTTTTTCATAAAAACTCAATTTTCTTGACATTTATCTTAGAAATCATCACTGTGAATTCATTAGTTGGCCAAATCATCTCATTCAAATTATGTTATGTTCGTATATCAATGAACTAACATATACAAGCGTCAATTTACAGTTTAACATAAGAATTGACCGTCTAAATTGGTACTTACCTAAGCCATACAAAGAATACATATACTATCAAAATTTTCTACTGTCAAAAATGAAATTAGCATACAAATTTCTTGTTTTAAAGATAACTCTAGCATCATAAGTATGTATCGTCACAATTACCAAGTATTTATCCATAATTCACAAATTTTGATTTCACAAAATACATAAAAGTTGGCCGTAATACTCATCCATCCATACATACATACATACATACATACATACATACATACATATATATATATATATATATATATATATATATAATATGGAGATTATGGAGAATTACCTTCAATTAGTGTGATAACTTCTTGCAATTGCAAACAATTCTTCTCAACTTCTCTCAAGCTTCTCTAAACTTCCTAACTTTCTTCTCTTAGGCTTAGACTAGACAACTAACAAGTATGCATAGAAATAAAACTGATATAATACTAATACTTATACTTATTAGGATATCAGTTATAAAAATAACGTATAAGTTATAATTATATTATATTTATTATTTTATTTGTTTTATTTAAATAAACTAGAAATCCTAAAAGTCATAAGGCTTGTTTGGCAAAAACCCTTTAAATATTAAAGAATTAATATATTAAGCCTTGTTTGGCAAAAACTAAATTAAATTACTTTAATTTATTTTAATAACGCCTTATAATATAGTTATTTGTCACACTATATTTAATCAAGCTTTCATATTTATTCTAATTAATTCAAAATCAGAATTAATTAAATAAATCCTTTAATCACATAACACAATACAAATAATTAAGCATTAAATTAAAATATCAATATAATAATAATTTCCTTAATTCATCAACTAATTATTTAACAAATAATTCTCCAAATAAAATTAAATCAATTAAATAAATATTTATTCAACGATAAACACATCCATTAAATATTTATAAAATTCAATAAATATTTAATATTACAATTAAAATTTTGGAATGTTACATAAACACTTGTGAGCTCACATATAGCCATATTTTTACCGACTAGAGCCGAGTGTTCATCTAATTAAAGTTATAGAAGTCTTCTTTGGCAGCCCAATGTAAGCCTTCTTACACACTATAAAGCCTTTCTCTTCATCTTTGCACACACTCTTCTTCACATTGAGAGTCGTGTTGTGTGTGTATGTCTATATTTTGGTCTGTGGTTTTCACTAACATTATCGAGTTATGCCTTGATTGAGCCTGGACTTTACATCCGGAGCATTTACTACTTATATATATATATATATATATATATATATATATATATATATACATTTCTGTCAGGCCTAGAGTTTACTTCGTGGCATTTTACTGCTTTATTTACATTTCGTCCCGCCTAGAGTTTACTTCGTGGCGGTCGATCGCATTTATTTCTTTATTTACATTTATGATCCCCCATGGAAGTGCTTCGTGGTGGTTGATCATGTCTATAAATATATATTTACCGCTTTTATATATTTACATTTCCGATCCCCCATGGAGGTGCTTCATGGTGGTTGATCATGTCTGTATATATATATTTATAGCTTTTATATATATAACTGCTTACTGCTTTTCATATAAACTACGACATCATGTGAGCCTAGGAATCATATGATCACAGATTCAGTCTACTGAATCTAGATTCAGTTCCCGTGATGGACATTTTCAGCTGTAAGTAGCTTGTAAATTATTCACGGTGTTTGAAATTCCTTAGATGGCTGTCATACCCATAAGGAGTTCGACACTGCTATATATTATTTTCTCGAGGATGCTTCGCATCTTGAAAATAAAAGCAATCAAGCCGAACATTTAATAATAAAATAGAAGCATCAAAGGTCTCAATTACTATTGAGCACGGGTTTTGAAAAACCTCTTTCACAAAACCTCATTGCTATATCTTGTTTAAAATTGAATTTTTATATAAATTCAAACCCTGTGTATATAGGTGCGAACGAGGCATATCACTACTTCCAAATAACATCATATTGACCCCCCCCCCCCCCCACACACACATTCATATAATAGTTTCTTAAAAAGTGGCGGTCACCGTTGTAAGACCCCAAAGTATTAATAAATGAAATTTAATTTCCTCTATTTATTATTTTGAAATAGTAAGGGTTGATTTGATTAATATGGTTAGTTATGGGTAAAATGCGCAAATATTTTAAATAAGCAGGTGGTTATAAAATATTCATTGTTGTCGGGAAATATTCGTTTGGTCGTGGAATATATTCTTGCTGTCGAGGAATATTCGTTCGACGGTGCAGTCTTTTGTGGGACCCATAACGGAAAGCAATTAGATGAAGAAAACGACAAGTATAAGTTGTTTATAAATAACGGCGTAGTTTTTACCGTTAATACTGTTGGAATACCCGGTGGTTAAAACACAGTAATACGCGTTGTTGCATAGTAGCACACGGTATTGTACCAATTATTGATTCTTACGTAAGAAGGCACTACTCAATAATTGTTACAGTAATTACTGTTCAGTATTTTATTTTATTAATTCAATAATTGCTGCGTTGATTTTTTTATATTACTGTTGTTTCAATAATTGTCACTACACAGTATTTTCCATTATCGAAGCAATAATTCATATTATCTGAATAATATTATTAGAAAACATTATTGGCAATGTCTAGAAAGTTCTGTCTAAGGAGAGGTTTGGTCACCTAATTGCGCTCCAGTAAGGAGAAATTCTTATTGGAAAGCCCCCTCTTTCCTGGGAACGGCCTGGTTGCCAGTACTGTGGTTCTGTAATATTATTTGTGAATAATTAATTATTAATTTATATGATGAGGAAAATATTGATTTTATATGGATATAGATGGTGAAAAATTTTAAAGTGACAATTGTTGAAAAATGATATTTTATCTTTTCTAATAAAATAATTTATTATTATATTTTAATAATATAATAATGGCGATATTTTACAATGAATGTGGGATATATGAGTATATGAGGAGGAAGAGTATTGTTTTTGTAAAAGTTGTTTAACACATGTTTTGTGCTTGGGTGGACTCCATTTCTTGACTGAAATTTGATTATAGCCTGTAAAATCGTCCGTTTATGGATTTCGGTCAATTTTTGTTTGGAATTTGGAAAAACTTTCTTCTGCAAAGTTGTAGAGAATTGAATTTCCTATAACAAGTCGTAAGATTTGAATTTTCTGAAAAAAGGGCTATTTATTATGAATTATTGAAGTTTTGAAGTTCCAAAATTATTGATTTTAGGAAGTTTTATTTATGCTTTAAAAGAAAAACATTTTTTAAATGTTTGTGGACATCTTTAACATGTGTTAGATGGCTGAAATTAGATTTCAAAGTGGGTGTAGGACTTTGTTTTATATATAATATTATTATATTCAATTTTCTGCTTTGGTGTTCTAAGCAATTTCCTATAATTAGGGTGCTTAGGTTAGAATTGAAAATCACACCAGAAACTACAGATTTCTCTCTCTTTCTCTCTCGATATATTGAGCGTATTCTTGTGAGTATTTTAGTACTTTGAGTATTGTTATACGGTGCAAGTTCTTTCAGCACTATATCAAGTATTCCAGTTAGAAGTACTATTCTTTCTAAGGTAAGGGATGTTATTTTATTCGAAAATGATATTATTTCTTCAATATCATTATGCCAAAATATTGGTTAGAAATTTTTATCAAATTTGGAACTTTTTCATGTCGGGGTCACTATTCACGAGTTACTATTCACGAGGCATAATGATGTTTTTTGTGAAATTTCTATCTTTTGAGATAAGAGTTACTATTCACGTATACGACACTATTCACGTATACGGCACTATTCACGAATACGATACTATTTACAGAAAAATTAAATTTTCTTTTCTGTGTCCAAAATTGTCTGTTATGATTCCTATCTTTGATTGGATCTATGTTTTGATCTTCATTCTTGAATTTTACTCCAATCTGGTTATTTATAAAGTATTTTTGAACTTGGATTATTTAAAGTACGAATCCTTAATTCTTGTTCTTTTGTTTCACTGGATTCGTTTTCTTTAAAATATTTTTCATCATCCTCAGTCCTAAATGATGATATTACTGAATATCTTTGGCCTGTAATGCAAAGATGAATGATTTCTTGATGAATATCTTTGGCCCATGTGCAAAGATGAACAGGTGTTGAGATGAACATGACCGACTGATTAATATCTTTGGCTCGTAGTGGTAAGATGAATAGGTGTTTAGATGAACATGACCAACTGATGAATATTTTTGGCCTGTAGTGCAAAGATGAATATTTGATTCCATATATATATATATATTGATTGATGTTACATGGATAAAATATCGACAATGAACTTTTAAATTCATATATAGAAGATAGTAGTTTGCATTCTCTACTTAACTCTTCTAATGAATTATTATTTCCGCTGCGAAGATTGATTTAAAACTGGTTGTCTATTGTATTCTATTATATTTTTCCCTGTTGAGGACTAAGGATAATTTGTTGTACATTATCTTAGTCATAATGTTCTTTACTGGGCTAGTTGAGCTCACCCTTTTCCTTGTTGTTCCATTTTTCTTCTCAGAAGGCGAGAATGTAGCGAGTACTAGTCGGGGTGGGGAATGATGGTTTTAGAAGTGGTTCTATTAGTCCTCACTATTCTATAAAATAGTGTATCAATAATTATAATGAGGACTTATTTGAGTGTGGATATTGTCTAGATGACAATATTTGTATTTAAACTAATAGTTTTTATGTTGTATTAAAAAAGTTGTTGTTGTTTCTGTACCATGTATTTTGATGACTCAGGATGGGTGTTGTATACCTATTTTGGGGGTGTCACAGTTGGTATCAAAGCTTAGGGATATGATCTCTGGCGAAGATCGGGGAATAATACTAGGAGGGGAGAGACGAGTAATCCTTCGCTAGTCATACCTAAGTTTATTTGTTGTTCAGTCGAACTATATGGTTAATATATGATATGTTAATTTGTTTAATTAACCCTTGTTTTATGGCAGTATTTAAGAATGGCAGCTGAGAATATTAACTGTGGAGTTAATGAGACCGTGGAAACACCTTTAATTACCACCCAGGGGAACGTGTAACAGGAAGGCAATATTCCTCCTGTAAATAACACCACTGAGCAGACGATGAACGACGAGATGTTTATTAGCTTTTTGCAGTTCATGCAAAACCAGACGAGGGAGACTCGTGTACAGAATACGGGTGGAAATGACAGCAACGCGCGGCTTGTCATGGCCAAGCAGTTCAAAGAGTTGGGACCACCAGAATTTAAGGGAAAGCCCGATCCGATCATAGCGGAAACATGGGTCAAGCAAATTACCAAGATATTCGATGTCTTGAGATGCACGGAGGAATAGAAGGTTCCATTCGCCACCTTTATGTTCCGTGGCGAGGTAGATTACTGGTGGGAGTCTGTGAAACGTACCCAGCCTATCGCACTCCGCATGTCTTGGGAAACATTTCAGAAACTTTTCAACGAAAAATACTTTCTTGAAAGTATTCTCCATATGAAAGAGGTAGAGTTTATTAGACTAGAACAAAACAACATGACGGTGTCCCAATACGAGGCAAAGTTCGCAGAGTTATCCAGGTTTGCACCTCATTTGGTAGAGAATGAGGAACGAATGACGAGGATGTTTCTGAGAGGTTTAAAACCTGAGATTCGGCAATATCTTATCTCTCATAAATTTTCTTTATATTCAGATGTTGTCAATAGGGCTCAATTATTAGAGCGAGATAGCGAGTACGTTCAACCAAGAGACCGCAACCAGGATCATACCGGTGGCAGCAGTCATCGGAGTAATGAAAACCAGTGGGGAGGGAAAACAGTCAGACAAAAGCGGTAACCACTCTGGTGGTAATTGTGGCCATGAAAATAGAAGAAGCGACTCAGGGGGAGATTTTAAAAAGAGGAGATTCAACAATGACACTGTGAAGACGTCATCACCAGCAGCAACTGGTTTTAAGGGAGGAGAACGACCACCGGTCGTATGCTATAAATGTGGAAAAGAGGGACACATCTGCCCAAACTGTCCACAATAGTTCAAGGTATGCTATAATTGTGGAAAGGAAGGACATATCGCTCGAGATTGTACGGTAGCGAAACCAAGTCCAGCGGGGATGGTGACTCAAAAGGCTGTCCCAGAAAAGTCAAAGTCAACGGTTCCTGGAAGAGCTTTTGTCGTGACTAGTCAACATGCGAGGAACCCAAACCAGGTGATCACATGTAAGCTAATCATAAATTCATGCGAAGTTTATACATTACTAGATACCGGTGCTACCCATTAATTTATCTCTCCTGCTTATACACAACGTTTAAACTTTACTCCAGAGAAAATTAGAGTTTGACTTATCTGTTGAAACTCCGTTATGAGAAACTTTCATTACATCCACTGTTTATAAATCTTGTTTGATCCAAGTTGGCACCATCACATTACCTGTTGACCTTATTTTTTTAAAGATACTTGCTTTTGATGTGATTTTGAGGATTAACAACTCATCATGTAAAATTGATTGCTTTCGTAAGGTTGTTAGTTTTCATATTCCTAAGCAACCTGTTATTCGAATTTAAGCAACCAAACCATTGAAGTCAAACTCTTTTATATCAAGCTGTAAAGTCATTCGTTTATTGAAAAACGGATGTCAAGATTTCTTAGCCATGTTATGGACTTGAACAAAAATACGTCAGATTTGAATGATATTTTTGTTTTTAGTAAATTTCCTGACGTATTTCCTGAAAAATTTCTTGGATTACTCCCAAAGTGTGATATTGAATTTTGTATCGACTTTGAACCCGGTACAAAACCCATTTCTAAAATCTCATGACTCCTATTAAACTTCAGGAGTTAAAAATTTAACTATAGAAGTTTGTACCCGAGCCTTTATCTGGTGATTTCCTTTGTGGAATGCACCAAAGCCAGACTCTCCGTAGGGGACGCCATATTCGTGCGGTAGTAAACTGATAGGTATCATTGTGACGTGCTATCCAAAATTGGGATATGAGTCACAGTTGAGAGCAACCTAAGTCAGTAATCGAAATACGTAGCTTTCTATGCTTAGCTGGTTATTATCGAAGATTTTGTGGAAAGATTTTCTCGAATCTCTATTCTATTAACGCAGCTGACTCGTAGAGATAAAAAATTTGAATGGAACAAGGAATGTGAGAAGAGCTTCTAAGAACTCAATATGCGGCAACGACGTTGGCTCGAGTTGTTGAAAGATTACGACCATACCATTCAATATCATCCTGGAGAAGCAAACGTTGTAGCTGACGTGTTGAGTAAAAGATCGTATACGAGTACGAATGCGATATTTTCAAAGACCCATTTCATATAACTTACAAATGATAGAAATAGAGTTAAAGACTCTAGGGATTCACGTGATGATATACAAGTAGAACCGATTTTAATCAATAAAGTTAAAAACGTTCAAGCTACAGCCTGGAACTGATGAATATGAAGAAAGAGGTACAAGAAGTTGTTATTCCAAAAGTGAGAATTGACGAGGTGGGGAAAGCTCAAACCTTCGATTTATTAGTCCATTTGAAATCCTCGATTGAATAGGAACTATGGCCTATAGACTCGTTTTACAGCCAAGTATGACGCGTGTTTATAACATTTTTCGCGTATCGATGTTACGTAAATATGTGGACAACCTGAACCCAATTATTGAGTTAGAACCAGATGAGATAGCAGAAGATTTAACGTACAAGGAGGTACTTGTCAAGATCTTGCATAGGAAGGAGCATGTCCTACGAACGAAGGTCATACCAAAAGTTAAAGTTTTGTGGAGAAACTATGCTATTGAGGAAATGACCTGGGAGTTGGAAATGGAAATGAAAGTGAGGTATCCTCATCTTTTCGAAACACCAGGTACGTACTTCAATTTCGAGGACGAAATTTCATAAGGAGGGGAGGTTGTAAGACCCCAAATTATTAATAAATGAAATTTAATTTCCTCTATTTATTATTTTGAAATAGTAAGGGTTGATTTGATTAATGTGGTTAGTTATGGGTAAAATGCGCAAATATTTTAAATAAGCAGGTGGTTATAAAATATTCATTGTTGTCTGGGTATATTCGTTTGGTAGTGGAATATTCTTGTTGTCGGGGAATATTCGTACGACGACGCAGTCTTTTCTGGGACCCATAACGGAAAGCAATTAGATGAAGAAAACGACAAGTATATGTTGTTTATAAATAACGACGTAGTTGTTACCGTTAATACTGTTGGAATACCTGGTGGTTAAAACACAGTAATACGCGTTGTTGCATAGTAGCACACGGTATTGCACCGATTATTGATTCTTACGTAAGAAGGCACTAGTCAATAATTGTTACAGTAATTACTGTTCAGTATTTTATTTTATTAATTCAATAATTACTGCGTCGATTTTTATATATTACTGTTGTTTCAATAATTGTCACTACACAGTATTTTCCATTATCGAAGCAATAATTCATAATATCTGAATAATATTATTAGAAAACATTATTGGCAATGTCTAGAAAGTTCTGTCTAAGGGGAGGTTTGGTCACCTAATTGCGCGTCAGTAAGGAAAAATTCTTATTGGAAAGCCCCATCTTTCCTGGGAACAGCCTGGTTGCCTGTACTGTGATTCTGTAATATTATTTATGAATAATTAATTATTAATTTATATGATGAGAAAAATATTGATTTTATGTGGATATAGATGAAGAAAAATTTTAAAGTGACAATTGTTGAAAAATGATATTTTATCTTTTCTGATAAAATAATTTATTATTATATTTTAATAATATAATAATGGTGATATTTTTACAATGAATGTGGGATATATGAGTATATGAGGAGGAAGAGTATTTTTGTTGTAAAAGTTGTTTAACACATGTTTTGTGTGTCGGTGGACTCCATTTCATGACTGAAATTTGATTATAGCTTGTAAAATCGTCCGTTTATGGATTTCGGTCAATTTCTATTTGGAATTTGAAAAAACTTTCTTCTGCAAAGTTATAGAGAATTGAATATCCTATAAAAATCATGAGATTTGAATTTTCTAATAAAAGGGCTATTTATTATGAATTATTGAAGTTCCGAAGTTCCAAAATAATTGATTTTTGGAAGTTTTATTTATGTTTTAAAAGAAAAACGTTTTTTAAATGTTTGTGGACATCTTTAACATGTGCTAGATGGTTGAAATCAAATTTTAAAGTGGGCATAGGAATTTGTTTTATATATAATATTATTATATTCAATTTTCTGCTTTGGTGTTCTAAGCAATTTCCTATAAATAGGGTGCTTAGGTTATAATTGAAAATCACACCAGAAACTACAGATTTCTCTCTCTCTCTCTCTCTCTCTCTCTCGATATATTGAGCGTATTCTTGTGAGTATTTTAGTACTTTGAGTATTGCTATACGGTGCAAATTCTTTCAGCACTATATTCAGTATTCCAGTCAGAAGTACTATTCTTTCTAAGGTAAGGGATGCTATTTTATTCAAAAATGATATTATTTCTTCAATATCATTATGCCAAAATATTGGTTAGAAATTTTTATCAAATTTGGAACTTTTTCATGTCGGGGTCACTATTCACGAGTACTATTCACGAGGCATGATGATGTTTTTTGTGAAATTTCTATTTTTTGAGGTTAGAGTTACTATTCACGTATACGACACTATTCACGTACACGGCACTATTCACGTATACGGCACTATTCACGAATACAATACTATTTACAGAAAAAATAAATTTTCTTTTATGTGTCCAAAATTGTCTGTTATGATTCCTATCTTTGATTGGATCTATGTTTTGATCTTTGTTCTTGAATTTTACTCCAATATGGTTATTTATGAAGTATTTTTGAACTTGGATTATTTAAAGTACGAATCCTTAATACTTGTTCTTTTGTTTCACTGGATTCGTTTTCTTTAAAATATTTTTCATCATCCTCAGTCCTAAATGATGATATTACTGAATATCTTTGGCCTATAGTGCAAAGATGAATGATTTCTTGATGAATATTTTTGGCCCGTAGTGCAAAGATGAACAGGTGTTGAGATGAACATGACCGACTGATTAATATATTTGGTCCGTAGTGAAAATATGAACAGGTGTTTAGATGAACATGACCAACTGATGAATATCTTTGGCCTGTAGTGCAAAGATGAATATTTGATTCTAGATATATATAGATTGATGTTACAGGGATAAAATATCGACGATGAACTTTTAAATTCATATATAGAAGATAATAGTTTGCATTCTCTACTTAACTCTTCTAATGAATTATTATTTTCGCTGCGAAGATTAATTTAAAACTGGTTGTCTATTGTATTCTATTAGATTTTTCCCTGTTGAGGACTAAGGATAATTTGTTGTACATTATCTTAGTCATAATGTTATTTACTGGGCTAGTTGAGCTCACCCTTTTGATTGTTGTTCCATTTTTCTTCTCAGGAGGCCAGAATGTAGCGAGTACTAGTCAGGGTATGAAATGATGGTTCTAGAAGTGGTTCTAGTAGTCCTCACTATTCTATAAAATAGTGTATCAATAATTGTAATGAGGACTTATTTGAGTTTGGATATTGTATAGATTACAATATTTGTATTTAAACTCACAGTTTTTATGTTGTATTAATAAAGTTGTAGTTGTTTCTGTACCATGTATTTTGACGACTCAGAATGGATATTGTATACCTATTTTGGGGGCGTCACAACCGTGGTAACACGATGTCTGTGGGTGCGTAACACCTTCCCTCTGCATAACCAAGCCCCCGAACTCAAATGAATCTCGGTTTCATAGATCCGTTTAACAGTGTCACATCACTGGGTTAATGTGCAAACCTTTTCTCGGTTGCGTTGGTGCAACCAGTTAAAAGCACCATCTGGCGACTCTTACAGTCAAATCGTCGACATATACATGTCGAACCTTTTTCACTTGTTTTTTCAAACAAATCTCACCTATCATGAGAACACCAAAGAACAAGAACAGAAAAGGGACAAATAAAAATCCCGACGTTGACAGGTGGCGACTCTGTTGTGGACTCGGGTAAGAGGACTTAAGCCGTTACTACAAGCTTTTCAAAACTGTTGTATGCTTATGTGTGAATAATGCATTTACATTTTTTGATGAATGTGTACGAATGCATTTTACTTACTGCACTGCAATATATCTATCTGTGATATTAGTGCTTTGCACATGTCATCATTTTCATAAACGGTGAGACACGTTGTATGTGAATGTATGTTGTGTGGTTCCTCCACCAGGAGGCTATCCTTTCGGTGTTTGATTACTGGACTCATAGGAAGACTAATTCCAACGAGACTCAGGAAAGGCACCACCCAGATTCGCTCTAGTTGAAAGACCGGATTAACTTCTCGTCGAGTAGATTGCGATGATCTGGGAACCTTCATGCCAAAAAGCTGTGAGAGTAACCTAAGATAGGTCAGCCTCTGATAAACCAAACGCAAAGGAAAGTCTCTTCATGCTTTCAATTACTTGTAATTTTATTCCATTTTCATCTTTATGTAATGGAAAATATGAAGAATATGTGTACATGCATATTAAAACTTGATATGCTATCAAATGACACCCGTTTTGCAGGATAATATTCCTAAAATGGACATATTATGATAGCATATAAACATTTATACATTCCCTAAGACGAACCTACATATGTTTTTGTAGGGAAACAATTGGGCCGGTTACCAGCTCAAAATCCAAAAAGGCCACGAGCCTACAACCAATTATGTCTTTGTCTGAACAATCTAATCTTGCTCCTGTCTCGCGAGAAGAGTATGACGGATTAAGCAAGTAAATTAAAGATTTGGTTGTTCTTCTTAAAGAATTACACCAATCTACTCAGGGTTCGCGAATACCCGTACATACAGAATCCTCTGCATAAGGAGGAGCACAAGGTTCAGATAAAACAATTGTTGAACTTTAATTGGATACGACCAACAAAATTCTTGAAAACACCCATCTTAAAGAAGATCCAGACAGCGGTGATATCAGGAAGAAAGTCCTTCAAATGGAGGAAACCATCCGTTCTATCAAAGGAATTGGAGCACACGGGAGTGTTTTATATGCTGACCTTTGTATATTCCCTGGTGTTCATTATCCAGAGAAGTTCAAATCTCCTTACTTTGAAAAGTATGATGGGTTAGGGGATCCTTACACACATTTGAAGATATTTATAGGAGAACTTAGATCTTATGCAGAGGACGAGAAGCTCAGAATGTAGTTGTTCCAGAAGTGCGAGACCCCGAATTTTATGAAATGAAAGTATTCAATTTTCTTATAATTATTCTATTTAGTAAATGGTTAAATTGATAAACCAGTTAAGGGTGATATGTGAAAATTTTCAAAGTAAACAAGTTGTCATAAATAATAGGTGATAAAAGTATAGTAATACTCGTGGTTGCATAGTAGCACACGACATTGTACAGTATCTTTGATTATTGATGCTTACGTGAGAAGTCACTCAGTTATACTCAATTATTGCTACAGTAATTGCTGCATAATATTTCTCATATTATTGATTCAATTATTATCACAGTATCATCTGCATAATATTTTATATTATTAAATCAATAATTGAGATGACACATTTTTTCATATTATTATTTGCATTATTGACCATGTCTAGAAAGTTCTGTCGAGGAAAGGGGTTAGGTTATCTAATTGCACGCCAATAGGGAGAAATCCTTATCAGAAAGCCCCCTCTTTCCAGAGAATTATCTGATTGTTAAATATTGTGAGTTATAATATTAATGATGAATAAGTTTGTGATGATTAAAGATGAAATTGACAGTTCCATTGTGTTGGGATTATTAGTGTTAGTAGAAATCGACATCTATTCCGATAATAATGGATGTTTAGAGGTTATATTGACCAATCAGGTAATTAATCAGATAAATAAGTAATTAATTGCTATTAATTCACATGCTTATAACTATTTGTTCACATGTGTGTACTATTGATTCACATGCATTTATTATTAGGGGAGGTGGTGCAAGATTGATAATACTTGCATGACTAAATTAATAATGGAGATATAGATAAAGGTACTATACTGTAATTATTGTTTTCACATGATTGTAGTATTGACTCACATGATTGTACTATTGATTCACAAGATGTACTATTAGGGGAGGTGGTGCAAGTTTGATAATACTTGCAGGACTAAATTAAAAATGAAGGAAAATGTGAAGGTATTATACTGTAATATTTTGAGCCCCAGAACGTGCAATTATCGAAACTATATTTTCCTATAGATAGAAGCTCATTCTTCCTTCATTCTCACCATTTCACTAAGACTCACAAGAGCAATTATAGAGAGAGAAGCTATAGAGATAAAGAAGAAGAGAAGTCCGCTACTTCACTATTTTAGTATTCAGTCTTCTTCTTGAAAGTAGTATGCACACAAGCCAATCATGTTTGATGATAAAGCATATACTTTGTAAACAATCTTATTCATTTATTAATAAAAAGTATTAATTTATTAAAGGCTTTTAATTATCTACATGATGTTGTTTTATAATATGTGATAAACCCATAGTTTTAAGCAATGCTTTTAGAATAATGATGATGATCATTCTAATGAGATCTAAATTCTTAGATAGCTTAAAACTAAAATAGTTCCCAATCGTTGGATTATTAAATTGGGGATTAGTAAATCCGGATAGATTGGTACATACGTTGCTTGCTCATTGGATGAGGATGATTGATTTCATGATCATTTGTGTGGAGACACTAAAGCAAGTATGTAGGTGCTTATTAGAGAATAAGTTCACTGAACGTGACTCGCTAAGGAATATCTAATGGAGTTTTACTTGCACGTCAATAGGAATTCCTGTAGTGATAGTAGTACAAGTGATCCTTGGACTTGAGATCATCATAGTATCTTGTGTATGATGAGTTATACTTTGACTTATTCCTTAAGACCCTTAGGGTATATCAAAGGATATGCTTGGGTATAATAAGTTATACATGGAGATAATGTATGATCAATAAAGAATCTACCACTTCTAGTAAAAGAAGAGAAATGTCCTATGTGATTCGATAAATGACAACCCAGTAGTCCTTGGCCAAGGCAGAATGAAATTAGAAAGGAGTTTCTAATTTGCATTATTTGGAGTTGTGCATTTAAAGATCGAAATACATATAATTAAATAAAATAAGACTTGACAGTAATTCCATGTCTTATATTTAATTGGGACATTGTATGGTGGAAGGATTGAATTGTACGGTAACTATTTACTCAAAGGTTCTTTTATGATTAATGTTGAAATCTATATTATCTGGAAAGTCGTTGATCGCTAGGGAGGCTTATCCCTATTGTAGAATAAATATTATTTATTTAAATAAATTAATATTTTAATTTATTTATTTAAATAAGATTAGAATTGTTCTAATTGATTTATTCACAACTGGTTTAATATGGAGAACCTAAAGGGTCACACCATAAAAGGAAGAATAATTATTTAAGAAGTTAATGGCATAATCGTAATAATAAGTTAAGTATATTTAATTTAATCTATGGTGATAGAATAAATTAAATAGCTTAATATTTATTATTTAATATTTTGGAAATATTAAATATAAATTAATAAGAGGAGTCTTATTATTATTATTACTATTATTATTATTTAATTCCTAAAGGAGTTTGGGAATTAATTAATAAAAGTACTCTCAAATATCCTAATAGGATTAGAAGGCAAATTAATTAAAAGAGTTTAATTAATTATCTCTAATAAGATTAGGGAGCTTAATTAATTAAAAGGTTAATTAATTATTCCTAATAAGATTAGGAGCCTAATTAATTAAAAGAGTTTAATTAATTAAAATAAAATTCAATTCCTTAATTGTTAAGGAGGGGTTGCCCACTTCTATAAATAAGAGGAGTCTTATTATGGGTAAGAAAGTTGTTGACTTTAACAACATACGTTATTCCAATGGTTGGAGAGTACGCCCTTTTTTCTATAGAGATAGAAAACTAGGGTTTGAGCCAAATACCCATCTTCTTCAATCCTTCTTCTTCCTTGGTGGATCACCTCTAGAGGCCAAACATTTGGGTGGCTAACGTTGATCAAAGGAAGGAACCCAACCCGGTGGATTCAAGTTGAACGCGAAAAGGATTGGAGGTGAACTTGTACCTGAGGAAGCTCGATCTTCAAGGGTATGGTTCTTGTTCTTTCTTTTTCGTCTAATTAATAATTGTGCATAAAGGGTGATCCGGGTTTATGGTTTGTAAATTTTTAAAACTCTGATTTTCACGCTTCCGCATTATTTTGCAATTTGATTGCGTTCATGAATATTACAAACCTAACAGTGGCATCAGAGCCAAACCTTTATGCAAATTATTAATTGTTCTAATTTGATATGTATATTGATATGTGTTTAGAACAATTTAATTGGGCATAATTTGTTGTATAAAATTTATATTAAAAAAAAAAAACCGATGAAACTCTTTTCTGTGATTCGCGTGGTTGGCGTGGTTCAATTTTTTTTTTTTGAAATCTTGATCATTCTACGTAAATGCATTGATATGAGTTATATATATATGATATATATAAACATATGGATACTCAAGTGTAGCACAGGAAAAGAATTCATGATTCAAAAGTTAACTTATATGATTCCATGTGATATCTCCCACGTGGCCACTATCAAGATTCTTGTTAACTTATTCAATTCCTTTGGTTTCCTGGATATATATATATATATATATATATATATATATATATATATATATATATATATATATATATATATATATATATATTAATTATTTTATAATTAAAATAAATTTTATTTTAATTTTAAAATAAAAAGTTTATTTTAATATTAAAATATAAAGGTTATTTTAATTTTAAAATTAGAATTTCATGCTAACTAATTAGAGTTGGAATTGGATTCCATGATAACTAATTGGAGTTGAAATTGGATTCCATGTTTCCTTAAATAAAGGAGTTTATTTAAATATGAAATAAGATTTCATATTATTCAAAATAAAAGAGTTTATTTGTAAATAGGAAAGAGAATCCTAATTTTCTTAAATAAAGGAGTTTATTTAGATATGAAATAAGATTTCATATTATTCAAAATAAAGGAGTTTATTTGTGAATAGGAAAGAGAATCCTAGTTTCCTTAAATAAAGGAGTTTATTTAGATATGAATTTGAATTTCATATTATTCAAAATAAAAGAGTTTATTTGTGAATAGGAAATTAATCCGTGTTTCCTTTTATAAAGGAGTTTTTTTTTACATGGAATTGGATTTCATAATTAATTAAAATAAAGGAGTTTATTTTGATTAATGATTTTGATTAAAATAAAATAGTTTATTTTATTCAAATTTGGATAAATTAAAATAAAATAGTTTTATTTTGATTTAAATTTGGATTAAAATAAAGGAGTTTATTTTTATTCAAAATTAGATTTTATACTAACTAAATTTGCCCATTAAATGATATCAATATATATATTAAATGTTAATTATTCATAAGATGAATGTTATTTATTGATGCATATGGTGATGTGTATGATAATAAATGGGATTGATTATGGACTATTGACCAATGTGATTGGATTTTATTTTAGTTGGATGCATGAATGTATGAGTTTTATTAAATGGGGTTTGCGTACCTCGTCTTCTCTAATTTTTCTTAATGTAAATTCTAACTCCCTCCTATGTACTTCCCCTTGACTGCTGATCAAGGTTTCTATTTATTTTAAATAGTTTTGTAATAGAAATAATTAGAATTAATTTTGAAGAATTGGAGATCAAGGAGCAAGGAGCGCGTGAAGACCCGTTTGTAATGGAGCCTGAGTTTAAATGTAATAGTTATATTTAAATATTAATTCTTGCAACCCTAGGATTTGACCTTTTGGTTCACTTGGTGGCTCTAGTGAACCAAACTAGAATAAAAGTCCATAATCAATCCAGGTAGAATATAGTATTCTATATGTGCATGCTTATATTATATATATTATATATTATGCAAACATGCTTCGCATGTTCATTAATATGACGCGTATTTTATATATATATGTGCATGCGCGCTAAACAAGATGAGACAAATTAATAACAAAACCCTCAAATATTTTATATTAAGTTGTAACGTTCAAAGATATTTGGAATATCGAACGTCGCCTTCTAGCATGATAGAAACAATAGAGTATTGAATATTTAATATGAGTTTGTTGTGCACACACAAGGCGAGTATTAAATATTTAAGATGTTGTTTTTATTACATATGATGTTTATAAGGAATTGAACATTACTGCTTTGTTGTGCACACACAAGGGCTGTAGTTTTCTCTTCACTTATATGGAAATGTTGGGTCTGACTTAACTTATATCATTTTAGTTCGGATGTGCACACACTTGACCATTATGATTTAAGAGGCAAAATACAAGGAGTTACATAGTTGATGTAATTGACAAGAGTTATCTACCTATTTATTTATATATAGTTTGTTGTGCACACACAAGGCTATATACATTTGAAATGGGATCCTTATTCTCACTAGCATATCTTTAATTAGATATTGTCGAACTATATATATTGAGGGTAATATAGTTTGAAGAAAATAGTGGGAGATACCAATTTAAAACAAGACCTAAATTATTTTGGTAATTAATAAAAGAATGTATGTTAAAATGTTGTTAATTACAAATTCATTTACAGATTTTTACAATGTCTAAATTACTATCACTGCATAGCATATTAGATGTTTTTTTAACCGGACCGCATTAAACGGATTGGTTAAGGAAATTGAGAATAATTCTCATTGCTGAAAAGCTATCTTATGTCCTTAATACGCCTATCCCTGTAATGGTTGCAGACAATGCCTCTGAGGAAGAGATTGCTACTTTTAGAAAGTTGCAAGATGATGCACAGTTGGCTCAATGCATCATGCTCGTATCCATGAGTAACAAGCTTCAGCGTCAGCCTGAAACTATGGATACTCCTATTATATTCCTGCACATCAAGTAGTTGATGGTGAGGAAAGTAGGACTGATAGATATCAGATATCTAAGGAGCTCTTCCGATCTAGAATGGCCAATGACACTATAGTACAGACAAAAATCCTTAACATAATCAATTTGAATGATCAATTAGGACAACGGGTTTTATCATGGATGGAGAGTTGAGCCAAGATTTGATCTTGCACTCACTTCCGGACTCCTTTCACAATTGTTGTGAATTTTTCATATGAACGAGCTAGATATCAGCCTCGCTGATTTGCTTAACATGTTGAAAAATATTGAGAGTCACTTTCCAGCCAAGAAAGACCATGTCTTACTGGTAGGGGCCAAAGGATCTTCTGAAAAGAAGAACGATTCTAAGAAGGTAAATAGAAAGGGCATAAACAAAGGATAATAAGAACAAAACTGATACGGATAGCAAAGGAGTTTGCTTCCACTGCAATAAGCCTGGGCACTGGAAAGAAACTGCGAGAATCATCTTGCAGAGGCTAACCAAAGAAGCTTAGTGAAGTTTCGGTTACAAATACAATTTTGTTCATGATTTAAAATAAATTTTTCTTTAAGTCAAGGTTCTACTTGGGTATTGGATACCGACTTTGGTTATCATAAATATAGATTTATGAAGGGACCAAGTAGAAGTAGAAAGCTAAACAAATATAAGTAAACCTATGTGTGGAAAATGAAGCAAAGGTTGCTGCATTAGCCATAGGAACTTATAGTTTAGCAATGCCTACGGGAAAATCTATTAAGTCAATAAGTTGTTATTGTATTTCAGTTCTTGTTAGAAACATTATTTCTATTTTATTGTTGGACAATGAAATCTTTGGTATTATAATTAAGAACAATTGTTGTTCCATTTATAATAATAATGTTTTGTATAGAACTGGAATATTACTTAATGGATTTTGTATACTTGACTTACATGAAAATAATTTTTTGCATATTGAACAAATTAGTATAAGAAAAGGAGATGATCATTCAAAGAGTTGAATGTGTGTATTTGCTGAAATACAAGTATGAATTATTTGAAAGGTTCAAAGAATTCATAAGTGAAACAAATTGACAAAGTATTAAGATTCTTTGATTAGATCAAGGAATAAATACTTGAGCAATAAGTTTCTAGATCATCTCAAATGATTTTCTCATAATGGATGCCTCCTGGTACTTAATAATTGATTGATGTATCTGAAAGGAAAAATTGTACCTTGTTGGACATGGTATGGTCCATAATGATTTTACCGACATTCCAGTATCCTTCTGGGATAATGTCCTAGAAATGGCTGCATATCTACAAAAGGTAACCTCAAAATCCGGCCCCAAGACTCCATAAAAGTTATGGACAGGGAGGATTCATAATCTTAAGAATGTTAAGATAAGGGGTTTTCCAACTTATGTGAAACGGTTTCAGAGGATAAGCTTGGGACAAAATTTGACAAGTACAGATTTGTGGGACATCCTAAAGTAAGTTTAGGGCATATGTTCTATAATCCTACTTAGCAAAATGTGTTTGTTGCAAAACATGCTGCCTTCTAAGATAAAGGTGTTTATCATTGAAAGGGCTAGTGGGAGGATAATAGATCTTGAAGAGTTCAAGAGCCACAAAACACTATAAGTCAAATAAGAGGAACCTGTAGATGGACCTATTGTACCACAACCGAATCGTAAATCTGGAATAGTACCGAAGATACCTAGGAGGTATGGATTCATCATGGATGATGATGATGAGGTACGTATCATAGAAGATGATGATCCAGTTACATACGATGAGGTAAGAGTTGTAGACACTCAGAGAAATGGATTGAAGCAATCTTCTCAAAAATGGAACATTCATTTTGATATGATAATCAAAAGAGTTTGATTTTATCAAAAACAAGAATGAACCCAGTGTGTACAAAAGGGTCAGTGGGAGCGTCGTGACATTTCTGGTATTATATGTTGATATAATACGGATAAGGAATGACATGTCAATGCTAAAATCAATAAAGATAAAGTTGTCTAAATATTCCTCCATGAATAATTTGGGAAGAGTATCTTAATTAGGGATGCAAATCTATATAGATAGATTTAAAAGGATGCTCGGCTTAACCCAAGGAACGTATATTCATTTGATGCTAAAGTCGTTTAGCATGGCAAACTCTATGGGATGTCTCATGTTGATGAGCCATGGAGTGTATCTCTCTTAATAGTCCCCATAGACTCCTAAAAGAGAGATCGCATGAGTGACAATCATGTATGCAATGAAATATACGCGACCTGATGTTGATCAGTTGTATTCTGGAGAAGTTCACTGTGAGACAGTGAAAAACATCTTAAAGTACTTAACCAACACTAAGGATGTGATATAATTCATGGCGGGTCTGAATTAAAACTAGAGGGCTTAACAGACTCAAGTTTTTCAGATAGACCAAGACGACAGAAAATCCACTTTAAGGTAAAGGGTTACCTTGAACGGTGGTGCAGTGAATTGGAAAGGTTACAAACAACAAAGAGTTGTTGGTTTAGTGATAAAGACAAAGTATATAGCTATAAATGAAGCTACAAGTTGATTGTTTGGATGAAAAGTTCATTACAGAACTAGGAATAGTTCCTAAGTCTCATCTTAGATCTAAACATGTGTTGTGGCACTTTCATTTGATTATAAGAATCATTGAAAGATGGGAAATCACTATAGAGATAGTGGACTCTCAAGAACAACATTACATATCCATTTACTGAAGCTTATCCAACAGCAGGATAATTGTCACTTAGAGAAGAAGAGTATGAGATACCATGACGATTGACTTTAGTGCAAGTGGGAGATTGAAAGTAGTATGCACACAAGCCAATCATGTTTGATGATAAAGCATATACTTTGTAAACAATCTTAATCATTTATTAATAAAAAGTATTAATTTATTAAAGACTTTTAATTATCTACATGATGCTGTTTTATAATATGTGATAAACCCATAGTTTTAAGCAATGCTTTTAGAATAATGATGATGATCATTCTAATGAGATCTAAATTCTTAGATAGCTTAAAACTAAAATAGTTCCCAATCGTTGGATTACTAAATTGGGGATTAGTGAATCCGGATAGATTGGTACATACGTTGCTTGCTCATTGGATGAGGATGATTGATCTCATGATCATTTGTGTGGAGACACTAAAGCAAGTATGTAGGTGCTTATTAGAGAATAAGTTCACTGAACGTGACTCGCTAAGGAATACCTAATGGAGTTTTACTTGCACGTCAATAGGAATTCCTGTAGTGATAGTAGTACAAGTGATCCTTGGACTTGAGATCATCATAGTATCTTGTGTATGATGAGTTATACTTTGACTTATTCCTTAAGACCCTTAGGGTATATCAAAGGATATGCTTGGGTATAATAAGTTATACATGGAGATAATGTATGATCAATAAAGAATCTACCACTTCTAGTAAAAGAAGAGAAATGTCCTATGTGATTCGATAAATGACAACCCAGTAGTCCTTGGCCAAGGCAGAATGAAATTAGAAAGGAGTTTCTAATTTGCATTATTTGGAGTTGTGCATTTAAAGATCGAAATACATATAATTAAATAAAATAAGACTTGACAGTAATTCCATGTCTTATATTTAATTGGGACATTGTATGGTGGAAGGATTGAATTGTACGGTAACTATTTACTCAAAGGTTCTTTTATGATTAATGTTGAAATCTATATTATCTGGAAAGTCGTTGATCGCTAGGGAGGCTTATCCCTATTGTAGAATAAATATTATTTATTTAAATAAATTAATATTTTAATTTATTTATTTAAATAAGATTAGAATTGTTCTAATTGATTTATTCACAACCGGTTTAATATGGAGAACCTAAAGGGTCACACCATAAAAGGAAGAATAATTATTTAAGAAGTTAATGGCATAATCGTAATAATAAGTTAAGTATATTTAATTTAATCTATGGTGATAGAATAAATTAAATAGCTTAATATTTATTATTTAATATTTTGGAAATATTAAATATAAATTAATAAGAGGAGTCTTATTATTATTACTATTATTATTATTTAATTCCTAAAGGAGTTTGGGAATTAATTAATAAAAGTACTCTCAAATATCCTAATAGGATTAGAAGACAAATTAATTAAAAGAGTTTAATTAATTATCTCTAATAAGATTAGGGAGCTTAATTAATTAAAAGGTTAATTAATTATTCCTAATAAGATTAGGAGCCTAATTAATTAAAAGAGTTTAATTAATTAAAATAAAATTCAATTCCTTAATTGTTAAGGAGGGGTTGCCCACATCTATAAATAAGAAGAGTCTTATTATGGGTAAGAAAGTTGTTGACTTTAACAACATACGTTATTCCAATGGTTGGAGAGTACGCCCCTTTTTCTATAGAGATAGAAAACTAGGGTTTGAGCCAAATACCCATCTTCTTCAATCCTTCTTCTTCCTTGGTGGATCACCTCTAGAGGCCAAACATTTGGGTGGCTAACGTTGATCAAAGGAAGGAACCCAACCCGGTGGATTCAAGTTGAACGCGAAAAGGATTGGAGGTGAACTTGTACCTGAGGAAGCTCGATCTTCAAGGGTATGGTTCTTGTTCTTTCTTTTTCGTCTAATTAATAATTGTGCATAAAGGGTGATCCGGGTTTATGGTTTGTAAATTTTTAAAACTCTGATTTTCACGCTTCCGCATTATTTTGCAATTTGATTGCGTTCATGAATATTACAAACCTAACACTTCTGAGGTAAGGGGTATTATTTATTTCATATTCTGAAGAGATATTATTTTTCATATTCGTATGAATATTATCTTCGTTCAATATTTGTAGGAATATTATCTTCGTTAAATATTCGTTGGATTATTATATTCGTTAAATATTTGTTGAAATATTATTTTCGTTCAACAGTTGTAAGGGATATTATTTGTTGTATTCGTAAGGGATATTATTTTCGTTTGGTAAGGGATATTATTTGTTGTATTCATAAGGGGTATTATTTCTTTCGTATTAATAAGGGATATTATTTTTGTTCAATATTCGTATAAAATATTATTTTCTTCAATACTCTGTAGTATGTAAGTAATATTATTTTGTTTCGTATCCCTAGTTCTACACTCATTTTGTTGAAGTATTGCTTCTATATTCCATGAAATTAGTAGAATATCCTTGATATTTGCGCTTCATCCAGTATCTTTTTATGGAAATATTATTCTGTGCATTCTTGATAATTATTGAACTTTTCATGCCGGAGTACTATTCACGAGTTACTATTTATATATTACTATTCACCCAGTTACTATTCACTTGAATATTATTTACTCAGGTATTTGGGGTACTTTTTATGTCGGAGTACTATTCACGAGGTACTATTCCCGAAGTACTATTCACATGATACTATTCACGGGGTACTATTCACCCGAAAGATATATTTCTTTTCTGTCCAAATTATTTTTGATACATGAATATTATTCTTGAATTTTACTCCACAATTGGTGATCATGTTGACAATTTAGATATTCTTGAACTCTGGATAAATTGAATTATAAATGTTTAATATTTATCCTTTCTCTCACTTTATTGATTATTTATATCATTGTTATGATCCTCATGCTTATATTGTGATGAAAGTTATCTTTGGCTTACGTGCATAGACGAACTGTTGGTTATTGGTTTTACAGTTGTATGTCTTTGGCCCGTAGTGCAAAGAAGGACAGTTGATTGATATCTTTGGTTGTAGTGCAAAGATGGACAGCTGTATGACATGATCATGACCACTAGTGATACTAACGAATATCCTTGGCCGTAGTGCATGGATAATTTGATGATGAGATTGGTAGGATCATAACCATTAGTTAATAGTTGAATGTCTTTGGCCGTAGTGCACTGACAGACAATTGATTGGTATGATCATGACCATTGGTTTTATAGTTGAACATATTTGGCCCGTAGTGCAAAGATAAACAACTAATTGGTATGATCATTGTTATTACATTTGAATATCTTTAGCCTTTGGGGTAAAGATATTGAGTGAACGTTCTATTAAGACTTTGTGGCAAGGAATTACTGTTTATTCACATTGTTATAAACATGAATTGTGAATTTAACTAAAATCTTTGGTGGTTCAGGTGAGGATAGGTTATAAAAGTTCTCTTTATCTTGGGTATAATAAAGGACTGTTAATGGGTATTACAGTGATAATATTTATGATAAACTTTGTAAATCATAGAAGATAGTAGATATCATGCTCTACTTGACTCTTCTAATGGATTGCTCGTTCTGCTGCAGTTAATGATCTAAAACTTGTTGTCTATTGTATTTTATCAGTTTAACACTGTTGAAGGCTAACGATAATTTATTTTGCATTATCTTAGTCATAATATTTCTTACTGGGCTAGTTGAGCTCACCCTTTTCTTTCATTATTCTCTTCAGGAAATGAGAATATAGCTGGGACGAGTCGGGGAATGGAGTGACGGTCCAGATGATAGTGTTAGGTTTGTAATATTCATGAACGCAATCAAATTGCATAAAATAAGCAGAAACGTGGAAAATAAGAGTTTTAAAATTTTACAAACCATATACCCGGATCACCCTTTATGCACAATTATTAATTAAACGAAAAGATAAAGAATAAGAATCATACCTTGAAGATTCGAATTTCCTCAGGTACAAGTTCACCTCCAATCCTTTTCGGGTTTAACTTGAATCTACCGGGTTTGGTTCCTTCCTTTGATCAACGTTAGCCACCCAAGTGTTTAGCCTCTAGAGGTGATCCACCAAGGAAGAAGAAAGATTCAAGAAGATGGGTGGTTGGCTAAACTCTAGTTTTTCTATCTCTCAAAGAAAAAGAGCGTACTCTCCCAACTTATTGGAATTGCGTATATCGATATCTGATATAAAACTCTCCTTATAAAGATATCAGGTAACCCTATTTAATTAAAATAAGGTATTATTTATTTAATTAAACACTTTTAATTAAATGGGCTCCCTAATCTTATTAGGGATAATTAATTAAACTCCTTTAACTAATTTTCCCTCCTAATCCTATTAGGAATAAGTGAAAGTACTTATATTAAATTAATTTCTAAACTCTTTTAGAAATTAAAATAATAATAATTGTAACTCTTTTAGAAATTAAAATAATAATAATTGTAATAATATTAATAAGACTCTTCTTATTAATTTATATTTAATATTTCTAAAATATTAAATAATAAATATTAAGCTATTTAATTTCTTCTATCACTATAGATTAAATTAAATATACTTAATATATTATTACAGTTATGCCATTAACTTCTTAAATAATTATTCTTCCTTTTATGGTGTGACCCTTTAGGTTCTCAATATTAAACCGGTTGTGAATAAATCAATTAGAACAATTCTATCCTTATTTAAATAAATAAATTAAACAATTAATTTATTTAAATAAATAATATTTATTCTATAATAGGGATAAGCCTCCCTAGCGATCAACGACTTTTTAGATAATATAGATTTCAACATTAATCATAAAAGAACCTTTGAGTAAATAGTTAACGTACAATTCAATCCTTCCACCATACAATGTCCCAATTAAATATAAGACATGAAATTACTGTCAAGTCTTATTTTATTTAATTATATGTATTTCGACTCTTAAATGCATAACTCCAAATAATGTAAATTAGAAACTCCTTTCTAATTTCATTCTTCCGTGGCCAAGGACTACTAGGTTGTCATTTATCGAATCACATAGGACATTTCTCTTCTTCTACTAGAAGCGGTAGATTGTTTATTGGTCATACATTATCTTCATGTACAACTTATTATACCCAAGCATACCCTTTGATATACCCTAAGGGTATTAAGGAATAAGTCAAAGTATAACTCATCATACAGAAGATACTATGATGATCTCAAGTCCAAGGATCACTTGTACTACTATCACTACAGGAATTCCTATTGACAGACAAATAAAACTCCCTTAGGTATTCCTTAGCGAGCCACGTTCAGTGAACTTATTCTCTAATAAGCACCTACATACTTGCTTTAGTGTCTCCACACAAATGATCATGAGATCAATCATTCTCATCCAATGAGCAAGCAACGTATGTACCAATCTATCCGGATTCACTAATCCCCAATTTAGTAATCCAATGATTGGGAACTATTTTAGTTTTAAGCTTTCTAAGAATTTAGATCTCATTAGAATGATCATCATCATTATTCTAAAAGCATTGCTTAAAACTATAAGTTTATCACATATTATAAAGCAGCATCATATAGATCATTAAAAGCCTTTAATAAATTAATACTTTTTATTAATAAATGAATAAAGTTGTTACAAATTATATGCTTTATCATCAAACATGATTGTCTTGTGTGCATACTACTTTCAGATAGCATTAGTAGTTCTCACTATTTTGTGAAATAGTGTGATAATAAATGTATTGAGGACTCTATTTGAGTTGAATACTGTCTGGAAGATAATATTCGTTTAAAAATTCAGCTATGTTTTGTCGTATTTTACACGACAATTGTATTATTATATGGTATTTGAATTTTGTACCATGTATTTGGTGACTCAAGATGGTTGATGTATACCTATTTTGGGGGCATCACAAGAAGAGTCTGACTGGAGAAGCTCGACCGTGGTATACCAGATTAGACAACTCAAAGATCCATAGCTGGGAGGAACTAGCTCATGCCTTCCTCACTCAGTACCAAGGTCAAGAAACAGTCTAATGAGTCTTTCAGAGAGTATGCTCAAAGATGGAGGCGCCTTACTACTCAAGAAGCTCATTTCTATGAAAGAGTCTTAGCAGGCATTGGTAAACCATTTTCTGAAATGATCAGGCACGAAGAGATAGCTGAAATGGGATTGAAGTCAGGAAAGATTCAAGACCTATTCGCTCTTAAAGCAGTTGCTGAGCACATCCAGTCTGGAACTTATGGAAACAACCCCCGGAGGGTCCATAAAAAGAAAGAGGAAGATGTTTTCTCGATACTACAAGGTCAAAAAGGCAGTCAGAATATGCCTATTCAGAGGAGAAACTACTCCTCTTTGTAAACATAGTCTTCAAACCCTCCATTGCCTAAAGGTGGAGAAGTCAGACGCCCGCGAGTGTTCACACCCTTAGGGGACTCACTCGAGAATATCCTTACTCTTCTGACTACTCAGAAAAAAATTACACATCTTCTTCCACCAGCCAACCCAAATGGGAAGGGTTTTAATGCTACTCGGAAGTGTGCTTATCATGCTGGGGCACTGGGACATGACACTCAAGATAGTTGGGCCTTGAAACACAAGATCCAAGACTTAATCGACAATGGGGAGATTGTCGTGACTAAAACTGACCAACCTCATGTGCAAGACAATCAAATTCCTCAACACAAAGAAGGAGATGTCAATATGATTAATTGGAGCCGTGGACAGAGTTCTAATTGTGTTGTTGAATCTTTCCAAACTAGCAAAGACAGTGCTGATAAATGGGATTATGCACAGTTCTAGTTTATGATGGAGCAAAAGATTAAGGCTCTTTTCAAACAAGTAGATCAGTTAGCAGAACTGGTGATTCATCAACACCAAGTCACATGCCAATTAATCAGTCAGGAGCATGCTAGTCTCCTTCCTTTTGTCATGAATATTCCATCCTCACCTTTAGAAAGTGAAACACTGGAGGATAAAGTTGTAAAAAGAGTAAGTGCCAAAGCCCGTCGGGATTTTGCCAACAAACAGGAATTTACATATCTTGGTAAACCTGTGGAGGAGATATTTCAAATTTTGATCAATGAAGGAAGAATTACATCCCTTTTACCTCCAATCAATCCCCGTTCCAGACGGTTTAATTCTGAGAGAGTATGCAAATATCACTCCCACTCTCGCAGTCACAACACAGAAGAATGATGGGCACTTTGCCACCTCATTCATAATTTAATTGACAGCAATGTCCTGCAAATGGCAGACGATGACACTTTGCTACTCGAGAGTGGGAACACGTGTCCTACAAAATAGAAGGACGACATATCAGTTATCTCCGCTGAGGATGATGTGGCTGCTAAACCACCCATAATACAAGCAATTCAACTCAAAGGAGCTGACAATCCTTTGAAAGTGGCTGCACCAGAGCAAATTAACTTACCATTCAGACCACAGTATCCTGTTGTCAGCCTACATAAAGTCCTATGGAATTATGGGTAGGCTGAAGGATCTACATCATATACTACTGATGCAGTGTCGAAAAAGAATCCATTGTATCTTCCCCATCGGATGATGAAGCCCACCGTTAAATCAAATGGGAAAGTTCCCATTGAGAAGATTGAAGAATTCCTCCGTACCATGGGCCATAACGAAGCCAAAGTGATTTTAATCTTGAAAGAAGCTCCATAACAAATTTTCATACTGGACTTGGTTTTCACTTCCGAAGATCACATGAAGATATTGTTAAGGGTCTTGGAAGAAGCCCATTTACCGAAATCAGTGGATGTGGAAAAATTCCAACATTTGGTTAATCACATTTTCAACAATAATGTGATATCTTTCACTGATGACGAAATACCCACTGAAGGGACTGGTCATTGTAAGTCGTTGCACATAGCAGTTTTGTCCTCCGGATACATGGTAGGAGGAGCTTGATAGATGGTGGTTCATCTCTGAATATCTATCCTTATGCTACTTTGGAGAAGATGAATATCAACCCCAAAAGAATCAAAAGCAGTCATACATTTATCAAAGCTTTTGATGGGTCCCGACGAAACGCCATTGGAGTAATTGAATTACTAGTTGAGATTGGTCCACATACATTCAGTGTATCCTTTCACGTGCTCAAAATAGCCACATGATACAACCTGGTATTGGGAAGACCATGGATTCATATGAATGGAGTCGTCCCTTCCACCCTTCATCAACAACTCAAGTACATTATCAACAATAGCCTAGTCACTATTAATGCTGAACCGGAATATCCAGAACAAAGTGACATACCACTAATCAGCTTCAATTAAGAAGTTGAGCAAGTCAATTTCCATGCCCTAGAGGTGAGCAACATTCATTACCATCCCATTGGGGCGCCACCTCTCACACCCAAGATTTCTGCCGAGGTTTTGTCGACCACTCAAGAGATGATGTCATTGGGTCATTAACTTGGACAAGGGTTGGGAAAAGATCATCAGGGTATTAAGCACCCGATTCAAGTGCCTAGTGAAATAGGGACAACTGGATTAGGCTATTTTACTAGCTCCAGTAACAAGAATCCTCATAAGCACAAACAGATTCCTTCAACTTCAGCGACACTGCGATTTTCTCCACCTGCAAATCCTAAGTTTATATAGTCTCTGATAAAGGTGCCAGCCCATGTTATGGATATGCTATTTCCCAAACCGATACCGGTTAAAGCAAAAGAGGTCCTGATTCCTGATCCCGGAGTGGAAGAGAGGGAACGGAAACATAAACAAGACATCGCAATGATGATGTCAAGCATAGGCATCATTGTCCATGATGAGCATACAAACAGATACACCCAGACGATGATTGCCCATATGTTATGGTCATCATTAGGGAGAAGGGGGACGATGATAGCCCCTCCATCACTGCAGTCCATCGGGAGTTTACCCTCGACAATATGAGCAGCACTCCATGCATTGGTCGACGAGGGTAAAACGGGCAGAAATTCCATCTGCCCTGTAGATAACTTTAACTACTTACTTTTCTGTACAGTATTAGCAATTATTTTATCAGTACATGCTAACATTTTGTATGATTGAACAGTTTCATATATTAAGTGAAAGCATATTTTGTTTCAGGACTCTGAATTTAGATGTGCTTGTACTTACTGATGAGGTGCCTTTTCTCCACAAGGACTGTAACTTTGATGAAAAGTTGGACTCAGACTTGATGGAAGTACAAGAGGACATTGAGATACCTCAGAAGATTAAGGAATGGGTCAAAGACAAACCTAAACCTAACCTTGATCAAACCACCTCTTTTAATCTTGGAACCTTAGAAAACCCTAAGCAAATCCAGATTGGTTCAGACCTCACTCCAAACCAACAGAATGACATGGTTGTGCTACAAACCTAATTCCAGGATGTGTTTGTATGGTCTCATGAAGACGTGGTGGGTTTGTCCACTAACATTGTCCTTCATCGCCTTCCCATTAAAGAGGGATTCAAGCCAGTCAGGTAAAAGCTCAGGCGATTGAAACCTGAGTGGAGTTTAAAGGTTAAAGAAGAGATTGTGAAATAATTTCAAACGAGCATCATCATGGTGTCTACATACCCTGAATGGCTATTAAACATAGTCCCCGTGCCTAAACCAGAAGGAAAGGTGTGAGTTTACGTGGATTACCGGGATCTGAACAAAGTTTGCCTCAAAGATAGCTTTCCCGTACCATTCATCCATATTCTCATTGACAATACTACTTAATACGGCATGTACTCCTTTGCGGATTACTTTGCGGTGTATCATTGGATTATGGTTGCTGAGGAGGATCATGAGAAAACTACTTTCATCACACCTTGGGGAACCTTTTGTTATAGACGGTTGTCATTTGGCCTCATCAATGCTGGAGCAACCTATCAGCGAGCTATGCTGGTTCTTTTCCACGACTTAATGCACAAAGAGATAGAGATCTACGTGGTTGATATCATTGTCAAATCCCAAAGGGAGGAAGACCACTTAGACCATCTCAAAAAGCTTTTCAACAGGTTGCGTAAGTATAACTTGAAGTTGAATCCAGCCAAGTGCGCCTTTGGTGTTAAATCAGGCAAGTTGCTAGGCTTCCTAGTCAGCCACAAAGGGATTGAGCTGGATCCCACTAAAATCCAGGCCATCAAAGAAATGCCCATTCCTCAGACAGAGAAGGAAATACGGGGGTTTTTAGGAAGAATCGACTTCATTAGCAGGTTTATTTCTTAACTCACAGCAGCCTGTGAGCCCATCTTCAAGCTGTTAAGGAAGAACTCCTCCATAAAATGGAATGCTGAGTGTCAGAAAGCCTTCCTTACAATCAAAGAGCAGCTAGTCGAAGCTCCCATTTTGGTACCTCCCAAGGATGATGTTCCCCTATTCATGTATTTGTCCATAAGTGACAATACCATGGACTGCATGCTGGGTCAGAAAGACGATAGAGGCCAAGGATGAGCTATCTACTACCTCATCAAAAGATTTAACAGCAGTAAACACAAGTACACTCTGATTGAGAAGACTTGTTGTGCTTTAGCATGGGCTTCCATGAGGTTACAACATTACCTCCATGGTCACACAAACCATCTCATATCCCACATGTATCCTCTCAAATACGTGTTCAGTAAGCCCATACTGAATTGTCGGCTGTCCAGATGGCAGTTGATTCTACAACAATTTGACATCGTCTACATGACGCAAAAGTCCATTAAAGGAGAAGGAATTGCGGATCAACTGGCCGCCGCACACGCAGGGGATTACAAACCCTTAGAAACATACTTCCCCGATGAAGGGGTAATGGCAATTCAGCAACACCATCAGTTCAATGCATGCCATACGTGGAAAATGTATTTTAATGGAGCTGTTAACATGGAAGGTTCTAGAGCTGGAGTAGTTCTAGTATCCGGTACGGGGGAGTAGTATCCCATCACAGTCAAATTGCAGTTTGTCAGTACCAACAACATAGCTGAGTATGAAGGCTGTATCACGGGACTCAAACGTGCTCAATCAGTGGGTATCAGACGGTTAACTATCTTTGGGGATTCGTTGTTGGTAATCAAACAAACCACGAGAATTTATTAAACTAAAGAGCTACATTTATTACCTTACCATCGAAAAGTTTTACAGATGGCTTTGAAGTTTGAAGAAGTAAACATCCTCCATATTCCTCGGAATAGGAATGATTTTGCGGATGCGCTATCAACTTTGGCCTACTTAATCAACATACATGACAAGGAAAACATGCCAAACATCCTATTTGCCTTACAAAAGGCTCCAGCCTATGGGAATTATGTTGGAGAAGTATCAGATGAGCTACCTCTCATCCCACACCCTTGGTATCAGCATATCAAGGTGTATCTGCGAGATGGATCTACACCCGCTGAAGCGAGCCCGGCTGAAAAAAAGAGGATCCATCGAATGGCTATGAAATTCTACATGAGCGGAGATGCATTCTATAAAAGAGATGTAGGATTAGGTCTCCTTAGATATATGGACAGAGACCAAGCTCAGAGGCTCATAGATGAAATCCATGGTGGAGTATGTGGCCCACACCCTTACTTGTTAAAAAGATCCTCAGAATAAGGCATTACTGGCTTACTCTCAAGGCTGATTGTGATGATCACGTCAAGAGGTGTTACTAATGTCAAATTCATGGGAATGCTATCCACGCCCCTCCAAGTAAACTCCAAAATATGAGTTCGTCCTGGCCCTTCTCAATGTGGGAATAGAAGTGATCGGGTCCATAGAGCCCAAAGCCAGTAATGGGCATCGGTTTATCTTCACCATGATTGATTACTTCACCAAGTGGGTAGAAGCAGCCTCCTTCCCCAAGGTTACCAAAGAAGTCATCATTGCTTTTATCAAAAATAATATCATTTGTCGATATGGACAACCAGAGGTAATTGTATCAGACAAGGCTAAGAACCTCAACAATAAAATGATGGAGGAGCTATGCAGTAAATTCCACATCAAACACCTTAAGTCCATCATCTACTGTCCAAAGATGAATGGTGTTATTGAAGCGGCTAATAAAAACATCAAGAAGATCATGCAGAAGATGTCCGCTAATCACAAAGGATGGCCTGACCTCTTGCATATGACTTTATTAGCCTATAGAACTTCAATGCGTACTTCTACTATGGCAACCCCCTACTCATTAGCTTATGGGATGGAAGCAGTGCCTCCCATAGAGGTGGAAATGGAATCCCTCAGAGTGTTGATGGACGCTCAACTGGATGAAGACCAATGGGTACAAGACATATATCACCAATTGTCTCTAATAGACGAAAGACCAATCGCGACTATCTTCCATGGTCAGCTGGCTATGGAAGTTTAAATAACATGACTTGGTTTTGAAGAAGATCATTGACTACCAAGATCAATCTAAGGCAAAATTCACTCCAAACTGGGAAGGCCCGTTTGTTGTCAAGGAGGTATTGACAGGAGGCGCTCTCAGATTACAGGAAATGGACGGCGATGAATTTCCACAACTCGGACACCGTGAAATGGTACTATGTCTGAGATTACCATTAAGCAAACATTATGGTTTTAAATCATCTGATCACCAATCATTCAGGTTTTCTAACACTTACATACAAAATCTTTTGCATATTCTTTTGCCCCCTCAAGGAAACATACTCTTCAAGCCAGCATCTTGGTTTCATTTCATTTGCAAACCTTTCATACAGTTTCAGTTATCCCACTAGGGATTGAACCTTTCACACCAGTAATTTATCCTGAACATAGGACAAAACTTTTTCACACTTGCATTTTGTCTTGAACTTAGGATCAAACTTTTTCACACCTGCAGTTTGTCCTAAACATGGGATCAAACTTTCTTCCCCCGTAGTTTAGCCTGTACATGGGATTCAAACTTCTCTTCGGCTGTAAATAGTCCTGAGGGGCAAACTACGTCGACCTGATCTCCCTGATGCCCGGGAATATATAGGCAACCATTTTATATGGCCCGGTTGCAATAAAAAAATAATAAAAACATTTCTACCCTTCTCTATATAAACAAAAACAATAAAAACATTCCTACACCCTTTTACATTCAGCGTTGAACCTATTACACCAGGTTCAAACTATGCAGACCTGATCTCCTCTTCAATAGGAGTATGTAGGAAGCCATTTATGGTTCGGTCTAACCCCCTACCAAAACACAAATACTTGTCACATGGTACTGGGATCAAACTTTAATCCACCATATTTCATCGGCTTCAGACCAAAGGGATGGAACTACCTGACCTCTCCTCACAAATAGGAGATCTAGCGACCATCTAAGCTGCGGTTGTGCCTCAAAGAGCAACACTAATCCATAAGAGATAGAATTAACTAGGCTCCTCTTAAATAGGAGTATTGGTGACCATCTGTGGTGCAGTCAATCTTAGAGAGGAAAATCTACACCCTTCTCCACATTTACATAAAGAAACCAGTCCCAAGACTTCAAAGATGGTAGGGATACACACAGACCAATGATCTGTTCTGAAAGATCCTGCGACGTCTCAATGTCCACACTTCAAGGATGAGTTCAGAATGCATCAAGATCACAAGCCCTGAAGAAATAGGAAAATATCAAGAAAGTAACAAAGCACAACTGAAAGGGAAGTGAATCAAAATATATTTCCCAGCCATATATAATGTTGTTTTATATATACATATATGTTGTACATGACAAAATGGCTAAGCTAGTCAGTGCAGGAAAATACATGTCTATCTACGGATCTGTATGTATGCGTACTATTAGATCTAACATAGCATCCCTCTCCGAAGAAGGAAGTAACAATGCAAGCTCTTGCCCAATGGTATCTACACGAGCTAGCAGATCCAAGGCTAACTGCATGGTGGCATAATGCTCATCAATGTATGCACCCATATCGGCAAGGATACCAGACGTAAGGGATCTCACTGAAGCACTATCTGTGATGGCCACATCCCAGGCAGATAGGGAAGCATCCCGCTCTATAATCAATGCATCTCTGGCTGATCTGGCCTCATCCCTCTCTAATAGAGTGGCGTCTCTCCCATCAAGACTTGTCAACATCAAGGCCCTAGCATGATCTCTCTCAAAGGTCATCAGATGAAGACTCTGCTTTAGATATTGTGCTGAATGCTGAATCACAGTAGAACTCGTACTTGGAGAATCCATCACAATTGCTGGCAACCTAGTAGTCAAATTCTCCTCGGTGGGAATATAAGTCTCCTCTATAGGCTCCCCATCATCTGAATCAATCCCCTGCACTATGGATACTACCATAGTTAATGTCGTCTCTATCGCCATCCATGCAGAATACTCTGCAGAACAACCTGGGTGGCTAACGAAAAACTCAGCTAGCTCACACTGATCCCAACCTGGATCTATCCTCTGTTGATAAGTGGCGAGAAGCTAAGCGCTGACTCAATGCCCCCTCAAAAGGATGGAAGTCCTGGAACTGGTCAAACTTACACATCACGGCCAGTGGGTGATAAGCAATCATACCCTTCAAACTAGCTAGAGGGAGATAATCCATGCCCGGAGCATGAGTAATGAAGCTGTAGGGTGAGTTGAGCCCTGTACAAGACAATATATCAAATAGATCTCTAATCCCTGCCAGGAAAACGGACCAAGATGCAGGATATGTACACTCCACTGGCTGAAAGGAGTATGACATAGCTATATCATGGGTGAAATAATACCCATACCGTCTAAAAGCGCCAATCAGTCTCAAGTGTGACATAAACCACACGTACAACATGATCGACCTGTCAATGAATATCCCTGTAGGGTAAGTGAAGTAATATGTGGCTGACCTCATCGTCTCTGCAATGATCATTGGTATAATGGTGTGACCCTCCCTGAGAGCTCTCACTGCCATGATGATGCCAATATCTAGCTCATCCCTGTACCCTGGCATGTATACATACGATAATACGCAAAGTAGCAAAACATCTACTCTGGCCGAGTGCCAATGATCCTCTAGCATGGTGAAATCCCTGGAGTGCCATGTATAACTATCCTCAGAGCCAAATATGTCAATCAAAAAATGCTGGGATACAACGTGACCGAATGTAATCTCATCCTGCATAACTCTACGCCTCGGCCCGGTGAGAGTCATAAACTGTCGGCTCATGTCGCCGATGGCCATATGCGTGCAAGGTCTGTCCAAAGGCAGCGTCATCAACTGTGCATACTCCTCCAGAGTTGGAATCAACTCGTGGATACCAAACTGGAAAACCTGCCTCTCTGGTATCCAATGCTCCAGCATACCCTCTATGAAGCCTGCGGGAACCTGAAACATCAGGAGAGTCATAGTATGATGTAATAACTGTTCTACAGTCACCCTATCTGAAGGTGACATACTATCATACCACGATCTCAGACGGGATACCACCAATACTGGTGGGGTATAATCAATAAGGCTAACTGTCAAAGAAGACATCTGTACTGGCCGTGTAATAAGATCATCCAGGGGTCAATACTGAATATCTCTGGACATACATACATATGCATAATATAATACATGCATAATGAACAATAGATGACAATATGATATAAGGAATGGAAAATTATACATACATTCCTAAGTATATCATCATTTAATTCATCTCTTTAGAGCTAGAAATACAGAGAAATGGGGCACAGACGCCCTACATCTAACAGAGGCCTATCAAAAGATATAGCGAGAATGGGGGAAAGCCACCCAATGTCTAACAGAGGTCTATCAAAAGATATAATGAAAATATACATCAGAAAAAGATAATGGTCTCAATGTCTACATCATCAATTATGTCCACCTGATGTAACTCCTCGTGAGTCACTGGATCTCTATCCACAGGGATGTCAGGCTTATACACGGGAGGATCTACACCGAAAAAGCCATATGGGTCACCGGAAGGGCCAGCGCCAGAGCTAGAAGGATCAAAAGTATCTGCCTCTGAAGGATCTTTGCCCAAGTGCCGGATAAAGAAATGTGCCCGGTCCAACTACCAGGTCAAACTGTCAATCTGTGTCAAATGAGTCAGATCTCAGACACAGGCTAGCCAATCTATCATCATCACGGATCCAGGATCCATATCCCCTATGAACTGAGTGGCGCGGGTCTGGGCTCTAATGGTACGAGGGAACCACTAATGCTGGAATATCTCCTGAGTGCAGGGACCCTCTGATAATGTAAAATTGTTAACACCCAACAACGGGATATCAATGATGGGTGACTGTGTAACAGGCCAATAATGCCTGGTAGGAGGCAAGATCGGTATACGAATCTCTCCTGTGGTGCTCCTGATAGCATGCTCTTCTAAATAGAGCTCACATCCTCCATCTGTGAAGAGAGGAATCCTACGGGTAGAAATCACGTACTCAACACCAGTCAGGTACCCATCCTTAAATCTAATGCTCAAATGCTCCCCTAAATAGGGAATCCATGTGATGACATCAGCTGTCAATAATTCTAACTATAGGCGGCAATGAGTGAAACCCTCAGCTATAGGGACCTCCGCCAGTATAAAATGATGTCATCGTCGTCCTCGTGGGTAAGCATCTAATCCTAACACACTCACCGGATGTAAGCATGGGAACATCTCATAGGCCCAGAACTGCCAACACAAAGGCAAACATCTGTTGTCAATCAACACTCTTAACCTGTACACGGGGAATTACAAGAGGAATACTCACAAGCAGAAATGGCTAAAATCTTAGCCAAGCCTCTGTCAATCCCTACGAATGCATGCGTATTCCCCTGAGGAAATAGGCCATGGTGTAGGAACCCCAATCATACTCTTCATTATGGTCCACGTGTCGTGTGACACTGATCAAAGCGAATGACACCGTAGAAGAGTTATCAGCTATGAAGCAGCCCCTAATGATCATCAGGAACAATCGTCGAAGTATGCAATCCCCGACTCTCACATTATCGGGTATGGGCTCACTCAACAGCCCGCTCATAGCATCTACGCTCAAAGGACCTGTACAAACAATCCTGCCCTTGAGCGCCTCCGCCGGAACTCCTAGCAATGATCTGACGGCAGTCAGGGTAATATCCACCGTACAAGGCACTGGTGCCCCTCCAAACTCCATACCTATGATAAACCGCCAATCCATCGGCGTAACCATCACCTCACAGTCCAACAAATATAGTGACTGAGTCTGGTGAAACCAGTTGTAATAACCCATTTTTTTAATAATTAAATATTAATTAATTTTATCTTATACGATTGTATTTAAATTAGAAAAAGTAAATGATTTTTGTTTCCCTCTTTTCTTCCTTGTTTTGTTTGGAAATTTAAATTCTTTTAGTAGATAATGAAATAACTGATTAAATTAAAATTGAGGAAGATAATTCCTTTTGTTAAAGTCTTGTGGTAAAATCATTCGGAGCAGGAAGCTACTTGGAAAATAAAGGAGTCTATTCGAGCGGAATATTCACATCTTTTGATAATTTGGTACGTTCATTCTTTTGATTCCGGGGACGGAATCCTTTTTAAGGGGTAGGTGATGTAATACCCGGTAAAAAAAATAATAAAAAAAATATTTAAATCCATATTTAATTGGGCTTTTCTTATGTTTGGGTCAAACTAGTTATTTAATTTGTGTGGGCTAATAAATATTAATAAGTGATGGGTAAATTAATTTAGTATAATTTGGGCCTTAAAAATTAATTGGGTTTAATTTAATTAAATGTGGGTGATAATAAATCTTATTAAAATTAGGAGAGTTAATAGGATATGTTAATAAATAAATAAGTAAAACCTAACTATTCTATGTGAACTGAGAAAATGAAGTGGACATGTGGCGGCTAAAAGAGAAAACAAAATTAGAAGAGAAACATGAGAGACAAAGAAGATAAAGAAAGATCTGATGAAATTTTTGAGTTTTGGATAAGGAATTACAAAGAAATTCATAAGATTCAGAGTTTTTCTGGTATATGATGCTTTGTTCTGATTTGAGCATTTTGGGTATACAATCGTGGCTTCATGATTATGTCAGGATTCAATCCCTTGTTGTCATTGTCATTTACATTCAAGTTAGTTTTCCCTCATCTCCATTTTACTGAATTATTTATGTTACCACTTTGTGTATAAACTTTGATGTTCTTCCCCTATACTATAGTCATTGATTACAAGTTAGCCATGTGTCCCATTTTTCTCTTCAAATTACTCCTTGTATATTGTTTATTTTTAATATTTTCCTGGAATGCAATTTCTATATTGGTCTAATAGATTTGTTGCTCATTGAACGGATCACTTGGGGCACTGTACAATGGGGAATTGTTAATTAATTTGGGGATTGGATTATTTGCGCTAGTGGCAATTGAAAGTAGCAGTCAGAGTGTCGTCAGAACTTATGTTTTTTTTCTCTTCTGTGAAATTTTGTTAGACATCTACTGGTTCATTCTTTTTAATCATGAAATCTGCCCAGACGGAAGGAATTTAAAGAGTTATTTTTGGAATATAAATTTTGGAGTATTAGAAATTGATAAAAGGCGATGATTAAAGGCATATTAAATAGATTATGAATTATTTTGGAAGTATTAGTTTGGATTGTTTTTAATTTGAGGTGAATATGTTTAGGTTGTGAATAACATTTCGTATTTGATATCGTTGGCATTTGAGGATAAGATTTGATGGAGTGTGCTATAAATGGTTTGGAAGTATCAGATACGGATTCTGTACTCTTTCAGCGATACTCTTGCTAATTTGATTTGTTCGTTTTGTCGCTTGTTCGAATTTCGTTATTATTTCACATAATTGTTTCCTGTGAAATAAATATATTAGTTTCATTTTGGAGTTGATACATATGACTCGTATTTGTACTCTTTGAATTAGGTTATCATGTTTAGTACTATTTATTTTTGATAATTGTAGAGCGGTACATGTTGTTACCTTCTTTTTGAGACCTTGTGACTATAATTTGATTTGGTTCAACATGTACATATAGAACCCTTTTGTTGGTATTATGTCGCATATGTTGTGATATAGTATTTTTGTTAGAATATACCGTAGGGTATATCTGAGCTATAACCACCTGTGGGGGTACCACAGGCATGTCATCTTGGCACGAGAGGCATGACACTTTCCGTGGCGGTGTGATTAGTCCATGACGTCTCCGTTTGGGCTCCGGAGGAAGTGGGCCATTTGGTGTTTTTTGTTGTGGGAGGCGTATGGGTTAACTCTAGTTTTCTATTCTGCGGATTGGTGATGTTGTGTCAAGCACACCTATCCGATTTGCATACATTTGGATTCGTGGTCCAATGTGTGACTTGCCTGTGTGGCATTATTTTGATGTGCATGTGTGACATTATTTTGGTTGCCTATGTGGCATCATTTGATTTGCCTGTGTGGCATTGTTCTGACTTACCTGTGTGGCAATGTATATTTCTGATCTCACTCGGTATGAAATAAAATATGAAACAACCCGGGTCAAATCCCGAGTCTAGAACAAATCTTGGGTCAAATCCCAAGTCTGAATCGAATGAAATCCATCACAATAAGGCCTCAAACTACTGGCCCAATAGTATCTTCTTAGGTCATCTTAGCCCACCACAGGCTCCCAAAAGGTCATAACTTGAAGGTACTATTGGTAGTAACTTATTTTTGTATATGGAGACAAATTTTTCCCCTATCTTTCGATGTGGGAATGGGGTGTTACAAACTCCTCCACTTAAATTTCTGACGTTCCCGTCAGAACCGATCACACACACGGCCCAAAGATCTTTTCCTCTCTAGCCATTGTGGGATAATACTGTCTGGCTTCGTGTCCCCACCTCCGGACCTCCATCTCTCCATTGTGGGATAATACCACCAGCCTTCGTGTCCCCACCTCCGGTAACTCGATCGGATGACCCGACTCGAGTTTTCGAGAGTCGGCTCTGATACCATATGAAATAACCCGGGTCAAATCCCGAGTCTGGAACAAATCTTAGGTCAAATCCAAAGTCCGAATCAAATCAAATCCATCACAATAAGGCCTCAAACTACTGGCCCAATAGTGTCTTCTTGGGTCATCTTAGCCCACCACAGGCTCCCAAAAGGTCATGACTTGAAGGTACTATTGGTAGTAACTTATTTCCTTATACGGAGACAAATTTTTCCCCTATCTTTCGATGTGGGACTGGGGTGTTACACCAGCACTCAGACAAAGCCCTGAGGTAACCCCAGGGACAACGACGGGGAAGGATGGAAAAGAATGCCCCAAATCCCTAGTTATGCACGATTGCTCTATAGTCAGGATGCAGAGCCTGGTACATGGAGTAATGCTGAACCAGTTCCCTTTAGGCTGTGTAAATCTAGAACCTACATCACAAAGCAGATCAACATCAAAACCCTTTACTCCTCATCAATAGGAAAGAAAGAAGATCAAAATCTAGCTTTGTACCTCATTTGCATGCAAGTAAACTGAGGGATGTCAACTCAAATCACCCAGAAGCTCTGGGTTCACCACCTGAATACTCGGGAGGTCCCTACGGGGAACATGTGTAGTAGGAGCGGGAGCCTCAACCGGTACATCCTCCTCATCATCCTCCACATCTGGTACATCAACCCGGATAGGACGTATCACCGCCTTCGCCAAACGACGAAGCTATCTAACGGAACGGGGTCGAGGAACTTCAAAAGCCCTCCTTTGCACACCAAAAGTGGTCCTGTGAAAACTACTCGACTAATCCGGATCCATATATCTGGACAACAAGTCTCTAAATTACCTCAGAAAGGGTGTGGTAAATTCTTATCTGGAGCTTTTCAAAATGCAATTTTATGACTACATACATGCATACATTCATTATTTTAACATACATCTACAGTAGAGTTAAAAATGCATGATTACCCAATGCCTACATTTTGGAAAATTTTTGCCATAGTCCCCTTTGTAAATAGGACTATCCATATGCACATAAGCATGACTAGGTGTCCATTCAGTATCACACCTACCCACAGTCATAAACATCCTACATGTATCAAAGTAAAAAATCTATAAGGGTAGCCTAATTACCAGGATTATTTTGCTTTTTTCACCTTTGCTCATTTGTCCTCAAATAGGATAAGAAATTACATAAAAAGGTATCAATTTGACTGTCTCAAAAGTCAAAATTTTTCACATCATTACGTTTAGCATGGTTTAATACTAAAATTTACTATGTTGAATATTTTTTAACAAGTCATTTCAGCATGCATAATCACTACTATGTGTTTAGATGCATTTCATGTGATATTTCATTTTCCAATGGATAAAAACTGGAAATAAAGACATGGATACGTTACCTGGACTATGTAGAACACTTGTACAGTGACAGAATTTGTAGAAAGTCGTCCGAACTTAGTAGATCTGAAAAAGAGCTCTCAGATTTCCTTCGCGACGTAGCTTGAAAATAACTTGGGAAAGGAACCAGCCCATTTAAGGACATTCACGGTTGGCCGTAGGTCCACCTGCGGCTGCTACAGGTGTACCTACGGCACCCCTATATAGGTCCCACCCCTCCGACTCGGTCCAGTTCGAGTTGCAAAGGAGTTCTTACAAGCTAAAAATGCCAAATCAGGAATAAAAACGCTACGCGATTGAGCGGAATAGCCTAAAATCCTGGTTTTCACGGGCCAAACTATGGCTTTACATAACACTCGTTAGTCTTCGCCCAAACATAGGGTACACTATACCGATGATCTCAGCTATTGCAAACTACATTTGACAATACCTCACAAAGGTCTGATGCCGTCAAGTCAGGGTCGTAACCCTAAAACTTTTTCCCTGGCGGGGGGTATCACGCATTTTCAACCGTTGATGTACACGTCAATGAAGGTTAAGTAGCCTTGACATCATCCCCAGCAGGGATCTCATCTGTTAATACAAATGTCAATGAAGGTCAGGTAACCCTTACAACACCGACTGTTGGTAGTAACTCCAACAGAGCAGCGTAAAGACATGGCAATATAAACCAGGGAAAAACATCCTCATCGGGGAGGACCGATGATGGAATATGTTATACACATCCTCAACAGACAAAGTTCTATCCCCACAAAATCTCTTGTACATGAGAGATGCATCTTCAGGATAAAGTCTGTATCAAGTATTCAAGGCTTTGGTGATAACCCCAACGTCAGCAATCCTATAGATTCCTGGTAGCTGTGGATCACGCGTCCAATAAAGTTCATCAGGATGGTAATTTATTGTCACCTCGATAGAAGCAACAGGGAGCTGACAATCATCCCATCATGTTGGAGAACAATCCAACAAACCACATACATTTGCATCATGTTGTTATGCATTGCATCGCAATCATTTTGTTGCATTTCAAGTGTCTGGTATTCTTTATCCTATCAATGCATGTGCATTGTATGAATATGATAAAGAGGGGCATACATTCGAAATTTTCTGCTTACATGTTACTAACATTGTAGGAGGTGCAGAATCTTCTTTCAGAGATAACCCTGGAAGACAGCTCTGCTAAATCCTAGATATACCACCAGAAGTTTAGTTTTAACCCTGGAAAACACACCGGGAGTATCATTTCCCATCTCGGAGATAACCCCAAGGAAAGCAGTGCAAATACCAAAAATTCCATCGGAGAAAGCCGATTCATCTCGGAGATAACCCCAAGATATTCAATCTCAGTCCCAGAAACAACATCGGGAAAGACAATATCAATCTTGGAGTTAACCCTAAGGAGTGCAGTTGTAGTTCTAGAGATAACCCGAGATATGCACGTTTCAACCCATGCAGTCAGCTTCAACCTCGGGACTCACCCCGAGGCACTCAATTCATAAACTCGGAGATAACCCCGGGAGGACAAGAACATCTCAGAGACAACCTTGAGGGCATTGAACACTTGCAGCAGCCCAATCTCAGAGATAACCCTGAGCAACGTCTACTTTATCAGCCAAAACCAGAGATAACCCCGGTGAATGGAAAAATTGTCAAATTGCCACCTCAACCCCACATGGCATCATCTCAACCAACAAAAATCAACAAACATTCTACACAACAATGTCCCACAAGAACCAATAAGTTGCAATCCCGAGTGACTACTATGCAAGGCAGAACACCAGATAGAATTTGAAGCTCGAAGAGATAGGACATGGTTCCATCTTCTTGACTTTGTACAACCTCTAATCCCATGCCATTGCATAGCTCTCCACAATAGCACTCCGAAACAGGTCTTATAAACCTCAATCGGATGCTCAGATTGAAGTTTTGTAAGTTCGACTAGACATCACGTTGCACGCGTGCATGTACTTCGAGACGACAGGAACCGCGGAGCCCGAGGCACCCTGGGCAGCCACAGGTGCATCTGCGGCTACCGCAGGTACACATGCTCCCCTCTATAAATAGAGGGCATAGGGTGGCCATATTCAAGAGAAAAAAAGGCGAGGAAGCCTTGTCCAATTTGCTCTGTACACACCCTATATTGAGTGTTTTCTCATTTTAAACACTTGTGAGCTCACATATAGCTATATTTTTATTAGCAGGAGTCGAGTGTTCATCCACTTAAATTTATAGAAGTATTCTTTGGTAGCCCACTTTAAGCCTTCTTATACATTATAAAGCCTTTCTCTTCATCTTTGCACACACTCTTCTTCACATTGAGAGTCGTGTTGTGTGTGTATGCCCGGACTTCGGTCCGTGGTTTTCATTTTTGTTTGTATATATATACTTATATATATATATATATATATATATATATATATATATATATATATGTGTGTGTGTGTGTGTGTGTGTGTGGACTAACATTATCGAGTTATGCCTCGATTGAGCCTGGACTCATGTCAGGATCGTTTATTTGCTTATATATATATATATATATATATATATATATATATATATACTTATATATATGAACTGTTGTCGAACTTTGTTCGATGAGCCTGAATTTTACATCCGGAGTATATCTGAATTTTGTTCAGGCTCATCGAACAAAGTTCGACAACAGTTCATATATATAAGTATATATATATATATATATATATATATATATATATATATATATATATATATATATATATATATATATATATATATATACAAACTGTTTTCGAACTATGTTTGATGAGCCTAGATTTTACATCCGGTGTGTTTACTGCTTTTATATATATAGCGATAAATCGCTGAAATGATAAACTAAGTAGGGATCGATATATATCTTGTACGTTTACCGCTTATATATATATATATATATATATATATATATATATATATATATATATATGCATTTCTGTCAGGCCTGGAGTTTACTTTGTAGCCTTTTACTGCTTTATTTACATTCCGTCCCGCATGGAGTTTACTTCGTGGCGGTTGATCGCATTTATTGCTTTATTTACGTTTCTGATCCCCCATGAAGGTGCTTCGTGATGGTTGATCATGTCTATATATATATATATATATATATATATATATATATATATATATATATATATATATATATATATATATATATATATATATTTACCTCTCTTATATATTTACATTTCCGATCCCCCATGGAGGTGCTTCGTGGTGGTTGATCATGTTTGTATATATATATATATATAACTGCTTATTGTTTTTCATATAAACCGCGACATCATGTGAGCCTAGGAATCATGTGATCAAAGATTCAGTCTACTAAATCTAGATTTGGTTCCCGTGATGGACATTTTCAGCTGTAAGCAGCTTGTAAATTATTCACGGTGTTTGAATTTCCTTAGATGGCTTTCATGCCCATAAGGAGTTCGGCAATGCTATATATTATTTTCTCGAGGATGCTTCGCATCTTGAAAATAAAAGCAATCAAGCCGAACATTTAATAATAAAATGGAAGTTTCAAAGGCCTCAATTACTATTGAGCACAAGGTTTGAAAAACCCCTTTTAACGAAACCTCATTATTATATCTTGTTTAAAACTGAATTTTTATATAAATTCAAACCTTGTGTGTATAGGTGCGAACGAGACATATCACTATTTCCTGATAACAGCACATTGACCCCCCCACATTCATATAACAGTTTCTTGAAAAGTGGCGGCCACCGTGGTAACACGGATGTCGGGGGTGTATAACACATTCCATCTGCATAATCAAGCCCCTGAACCCAAATAAATCTCAGTTTCACAAACCCGTTTAGCAGTGTCACATCACTGGGTCAATGTGCAATCCTTTTCTCGGTTGCGTTGGTGCAACCTGTTAAAAACACCAACTTGTGACTCTTGTAGTCAAATCGTCGACATATACATGTCGGACCTTTTTTACTTATTTTTTCAAACAAATCTCACCTAACATGAGAACACCAAAGAACAAGAACAGAAAAGGGAAAAAAAAAATTCTGATGTCGACACTTCTTCTACACCTTTTATACGAAATGTTCATGTGAACCATTGTGAAAAACTAGAAAAGTTCAATGGAACAGAATTTAAAAGATGACAACAAAAGATGTTGTTTTATCTTACTACTTTGAACTTAGAGAGATTTCTTCACGAAGATCCCCATGTGCTCAAAGAAGATGAAACAGACAGGCAAGTTGTTGCCGCAATAGATGCGTGGAAACATGCAGATTTTTTGTGCCGAAATTATATCCTTAATGGATTGGATAACACATTATACAATGTGAATAGTTCTCTCAAAAAAAACAAGAGAATTATGGGATTCCTTGGATAAAAATTATAAAATAGAAGATGTTGGCATGAAGAAATTTGTAGTTGACAGGTTTTTAGACTATAAGATGGTGGATTTCAGGGCAGTCATGAACCAAATCCAATAATTACAAGTAATCCTGCATTAAATAAATGCAGAAGGTATGTCCTTATGTGAATCTTTCCAAGTTGTTGCTATTATTGAAAAACTACCACCAATGTTGAAAGATTTTAAAATTTATCTCAAACATAAACGCAAAGAGATGAAATTTGAAGATTAAATCATAAGATTAAGGATAGAAGAGGACAACCATGTCTCTGAAAAGAAAATAGGAAAGACCTTTGTGGAATATAAAGCCAACATGGTGGAACAAGGTCCGAAGTCCAAAAAGAGAAAATTCTCTGGTAATGGGCCTCAACAAGGAACAAATTGCATAGTAGCACACGATATTGCATAAATTATTGATTCATATGTAAGAAGGTCACTACTCAATAATTATTACAGTAATTATTGTTCAATAATTTATTTTATTGATTCAATAATTGCTACGTTGATATTTTATATTATTGATTCAATAATTGTCACTTCACAGTATTTCCCATTATCATATCAATAATTTATATTATTTGAATAATATTATTAGATAACATTATTGGCAATGTTTAAGGATGTTCTGTCTAGGAAAGGGGTTTGGTCACCTAATTGCAGGCCAGTAAGGAGAAATCCTTATCAGAAAGCACCATCTTTCCTGGGAACGGCCTGGTTGTCATTATTGTGATTATATAATATTATTTGTGAATTATTAATTATTGATTTATATGATAAGGAAATATTTATTTTATGTGGATATAAATGAAGGAATTAATGCTGAGATGTTTTATCAATATTTTATCGGAATGAAGGTGTTGAAAATCATCCGTATGTGGATTTTGGTCATTTTTCGTTTGGAATTTGAAAACACTTTCTTCTAAAAAGTTGTAGAGAATTAAATTTCCTATGGAATAGACATAAGATTCAATTTTTTTTTGATAAAAGGGCCATTTATTATGAATTATTGAAGTTTCAAAATAATTGATTTTTAGAGTTATAAATATTTTTTAAAAGAAAAAGGTTTTTAATGTGGTTGGGACCCACTTGTGTGTACTGAAGAAAATGATGTGGTGTTCGTAGGAAATTTTTTTGAAAATATTATTATATTATTAAATTTTCTACTTTGGCTTTCTAAGTATTTTCCTATAAATATGGTGCAACATCGTCATCTAGCCAACGCGATGCCACGCCACGTCGTCTCAACATCTCTACACAACGATGTCCCACAAGACTAACCAATCCCGAGTGACTATTTTGCGGGATAACGGATGGAAGTTGAAGCTTGAAGACCGAAGGGCACCGTCCCATATTCAATGACTTCGTACAAACTCTAATCCCATGCCATTGTACAACTCTCGACAACGGCGGTCTGAAATAGGTCCTGTATACCTCAAACGTAAGCCTGGATTGCACTTCTGAGAGTCCGAGTGGACATTACAATGTCCGACTGCGAGTACTACGAGACAACCCAACCCGAAAAACTCGGGTCCACCCGGGTTGCCTCTGGTACACCTGCGGCTCAGCCACAGGTACACTTACGGCTACTTCGTCTATAAATAGAGGGCTTGGGCTGCCCATTTTGCAAGAGAAAACGGCGAGGAAGCCCTGCCCAATTTTCTATGCACTCACCCTATGTAGTGTACTTTTTCATTTTAAACACCTGTGAGCTCATATATAGCCTCTTTTGTACCTACAAAAGCAAGTCTTTACCCACTTTAAAGATATAGAAGTCTTCTTTGGCATTCAACTGTAAGCCTTCTCACACACTTTAGAGTCTTTCTCTTCATCTTTGCGCACACCCTTCTTTACGTTGAGAGTCGTGTTGCTTACTTTTACCCGGACTTCGGTCCATGGTTTCAGTTCAGTCTATATATATATATATATAATATACATATTTATATATATATATATATATATATATATATATATATATATATATATATATATATTGACTAACATTATCGAGTTATGCCTCGATTGAGCCTAGACTTCCGTCTGGAATGTTTATTGCTTTAATATATATATACTTATATATATATTAACTGTGTGTCGGACTTTGTTCCATGAGCCTAGATTTCGGTCTGGTGTGTTTATCGCTTTTATATATATTTATATATATGAACTGTGGTCGGACACTGTTCGATGAGCCTGGATTTTACATCCGATGCGTTTATTGCTTATATATATATATATATATATATATATATATATATATATATATATATAAATTTTTCGTCTCACCTGGAGTTCACTTCATGGTGGTTGATCACTTTTATAGCTTTCTTTACGTTTCGTCCTGCCTGGAGTTTACTTCGTGGTAGTTGATCGCTTGTACAACTTTCTTTACATTTTGTCCCGCCTGGAGTTCCCTCCGTGGCGGTTGATAGCTTTACAGCTTTATTTACGTTTTGTCCCGCCTGGAGTTTCCTCCGTGGCGGTTGATAACTTTTAACAGTTTTATTTACATTTCTGATCCCCCATGGAGGTGCTTCATGGTTGGTGATCATGTCTGTATATATATATTTACAGCTTTATATATATATATATATACATGGTTACTGCTTTTATACGAATTGCGGTATCTTGTGCACCTAGGAATCATGTGATCACAGATTCAGCCTATTGGATCTAGATTCGGTTCCCGTGATGGACATTTTCAGCTATAAGCAGCTTGTAAATTATTATGCGGTATCTGAATTTCCTCAGATGGTTTCCATACCCACGAGGAAGTCGGCATTATTTTGTACATTATTTTCGTACTGATGCCTCCCATCTGTTAAATAAAATCAATCAAGCCAAACACTTAATAAAATGGGAGTGTAAAAGGTCTCAATTACTATTGAGCATCAGAGTTTGAAAAACCTCTTTTATAAAACATCACTGCCATATCTTGCTTAAAACTGAATTTTTACATAAATTTAAACTCTATGTATATAAGTGTGAACGAGGCCTCGCACTACTTCCAAATAACAGCACATTGTCCCATACACACACATTCAAATAATAGTTTTTTGAAAAGAGGCGGTCACCGTGGTACAACGGATGTCGGGGGGTGCCTAACACCTTCCCTCCGCATAACCAAGTCCCCGAACCCTAATGAATCTCGGTTTCACCAACCTATTTAACAGTGTCACATCACTGGGTCAATGTGCACACCTTTTCTCAGTTGTGTTGGTACAACCATTTAAAAAACCAACTGGCAACTCTTAACAGTCCGTCGCCGACATTATACATGTCAGACCTTTTTCACTTATTTTTTCAAACAAATTTCACCAAAAATGAGAACACCAAAGAACAAGTAACGGAAAAGGGACATCTAAAAATCCCGACGTCGAGAGCTGGCGGCTCTGCTAGGGACTCCAGTAAGAGGACTTAAGCCGCTATTACAATCTTTTCAAAATTGTTATCTGCTTGTGTGTGGATGTTGCATTTACATTGATGATGAATGTGTACAAATGCATTTCCTTATTGCATTTAGTGCTTCGCACCATAACTGCTTATGATATTAGTGCTTCGCACCATACCTGCTTGTGATATTAGTGCTTCGCACATGTCATTATTATCATACGGTGAGACACGGTGTATGTGAATGTATGTTGTGTGGTCCCTCCACCATGAGGCTATCCCATCGGTGTTTGATTACTGGACTCGTGAGAAGACTAATTCTCCGAGGCTCAGGAAAGGCACCACCCAAATTCGCTCCAGTTGAAAGACCGGATTAACTTCCCATCAAGTAGATTGCGATGATTTGGGGACCTTCATGTCAAAAAGCCGCGAGAGTAACCTAAGATAGGTCAGCCTCTGATAAACCCAAAACGGAGGAAAGTCTCTTTATGCTCTCATTTCAATTACTTGTAAACACAATTACTTGTAATTACATTCCATATCTATCTCTATGAACTGAGAAATATGAAGAAATGTGTACACATACATATTAACATGCTACAAACAGCTGACATCCATTTTGCAGGATAAAATTCCTAAAATGGACACATCACATAGCATGTTATTATACACATTCCCTAAGGACTAAACTATGCAAGTCTTTCACAGGGAACCAATCAAACCTACTACCAGGTCAAAATCCAAAAAGGCAACAGGCCTACAGTCAATCATGTCGTCATCCGACCAGACTAAATTTAATCCAGATTCTAGCAAAGAATTCGACGGATTAAGCAAACAAATTACAGATTTGGCTGTTCTACTCAAAGAATTACACCAGTCCAATTAGGGTCCAAAAATACCCATACATGCTGAATCCTCCACACAAGGAGGAACCCAGGTCATTACAATACCTGAACTGCAGTTGGATACGACCAACAAAACTCATGATGCTGCCCACCCCACTAGAGATCCAGACACTAGTTACATCAAAAAGAAAGTCCTCCAAATGGAAGAGACCCTTCGTGCTATCAAAGGAATTGGAACACACGTGAGTGTTTAATTTGTTGATCTTTGCATTTTCCCTGGTGTTCATTATCCAGAAAAGTTTAAAACTCCTGACTTTGAGAAATATGATGGGTTAGGAGATCCTTACACACATTTAAAAGTGTTTATTGGAGAACTTGGATCTTATGCAGAGGCTGAAAAGCTCAGAATGCAATTGTTCCAAAAGAGTCTAACTGGAGAAGCCCGTTCGTGGTACACAAGATTAGACAATTCAAAGATCCATATATAGCTGTGAAGAGCTAGCATATGTTTTCCTCACTCAATACATCTTTCAAACTCAGATGGCTCATGATCGGTGTCAAATTTCCAAGATCAAGAAACAGTCTAACGAGTCGTTCAGAGAGTATGCTCAAAGGTGGAGACGTCTGGCTGCCCAAGTTAGTCCTTCCATGACAGAATTAGAGATGGTCATGACTTTCATAGACATACAAGAAGCTCCGTTCTATGAGAGAGTTTTAGCCGGCATCGGCAAACCATTTTTTGAAATGGTCAAACATGGGGAGATATCTGATATGGGTTTGAAGTCCGGAAAGATTCAAGACCTAGCTGCCCTTAAAGCTATTGCAGATCACATCCAATCCAGAAATTATGGAAATAACCCCCAGAGGGTCCATAAAAAGAAAGAGGAAGATGTTTTCCTGATACTACAGGGTCAAAAAGGCAATCAAAACATGCCTATTCAAAGGAGAAACTACACTCCCTTTCAAGAACAGTCTATGAACCCTCCAATACCAAAAGGTAGAGAAGTCAAACGCCCTCGAGTTTTTACACCCTTAGGGGATACCCTCGAGAACATTCTCACTCTTCTGACAACATAGAAGAAAATTACACATCTTCTTCCACAGGCCAGCCCTAATGGACGGGGTTTCAATGCTGCTCGAAAATGTGCTTATCATGCCGAGGCACCTAGACATGATATTCAGGATTGTTGGGCCTTGAAACACAAGATCCAGTACCTGATAGACAACTGGGAGATCATGGTCACTAAACCAGATCAGCCTCACGTTCAAGACAACCGTCTTCCTCAACACAAAGAAGAAGAGGTCAACATGATCAATTGGAGCAACGGACAGAGTTCCAATTTCTGCTGTGAATCCTCCCAGACACTCAAAGAAGGTGATGATAGATGGGATTATGCCAAGTTCCAGTTCACAATGGAATGAAAGATGAAAGCTCTATGCAAGCAAATTGAGCAATTGGCGAAACTGGTGACTTATCAGCATCAAGTTACACATCAATTAATCAGCCAGGAGCATACCAGTCTCCTACCTCTTTTCATGAATATTCCCTCATCACTTTTAGAAAATGAAATGCTGGAAGACAAAGTGGCAAGGAGAGCAAATGCCAAGGCCCATCGGGATTTTGCCAACAAAAGGGAATTCACTTATTTGGGCCAACCTATGGAGGAAATCCTTCATATGTTAATCAATGAAGGAAGGATCAGTTACCTTCTACCTCCAATCAACCCCCGTTCAGGGCGGTATAACTTTGATGGAGTATGTCAATATCACTCTCAGTCTCGCGGTCACAGCACAGAAGAATGCTGGGCACTCTGCCACCTTATCCAAAATCTAATCGACAACGGTGTTCTGCGCCTAGCAGACGATGATACTGTGTTAGGTGCAAGTGAGAATTCAGGTCCTACTAAGTGAAAGAGTGTGGTAGCAGTCATATCCACTGAAGCTGATGGGGTTAACAAATCACTCACAATGCCAACAATTCAACTCAAGGGAAGCAATAATCCTTTGAAAGTGGTAGCTCCCGAGCCAATCAACTTGCCGTGCAGAGCATAATATCCTATTGTTAGCTTGCACAAGGTTCCATGGAATTATGGAGAAGGTGAAGGATCCACCTCACATATAACTGCTACAGTGTCGAAGTAAAATCCACTGTATCTTACCCAATGGGTGATGAAGTCTACCACCAAATCAAAGGGGAAAATACCCATAGAGAAGATTGAAAAATTCTTCCGCACTATGGGTCATCACGAAGCTAAGGTGGTTTTAAGCTTAAGAGAAGCTCCACAACAAATATCAATTTTGGATTTGGTCCTAACTTCTGAGAATTACCGGAAGGTCTTGTTAAAGGTTTTAGAAGAAGCCTATCTACCAACATCAGTTGATACAAAAAAATTTCAACATCTGGTTGATCACATTTTCAACAACAATGTGATATCCTTCACTGATGATGACATACCGCCTGAGGGGACCGGTCATTATAAGCCATTGCATATTGCGGTCTTGTCCTCTGGATACATGCTAGTTGGAGTCCTGATAGATGGAGGTTCCTCTCTAATTATCTGTCCATACGCTACCTTGGTGAAGATGAACGTCAATCTCAACCGAATTCAGAGTAGCCATACTATCATCAAAGCTTTTGATGGAGCCCCGGCGAAATTCAGTCGGAGTAATTGAGCTACCAATTGAAATTGGTCCTCACACATTCTGCGTATCTTTCCATGTGCTCAAGATAGCTTCGAGATACAACCTACTCTTGGGGCGACCATGGATTCATATAGCTGGGACAGTCCCCTCCACTCTTCACCAACAGTTGAAATACATTATCAACAATAGCCTGGTCACGGTCAACGCTGAGCCAGAGTATCCTCCACACGGGGAAGCTTTCATGCTTTGGAAGTAAGCAATACCCAATACCATGCTATTGGAATGCCATTGCCCGAACCCAAGATTTCTGTCGAGGTAATGTCGGCTACTCAAGAAATGATCATTGGGTCATAAACCGGGACAAGGGCTGGGTAAAGATTGACAGGGTATCAAGTACCCAATTCGATTAACTAAGCAGACTGGAACAAATAGGCTAGGCTATTCTTCCAGTTCTAGTCACGGGAATCCTCATAAGCATCAGCAGATTCCTTCAGCTTCAACCATGTGACGTTTATCTTCGTCTTCAAACTTTGAGTCTGCACAACCTCCTGTAAAGGTGCCAGCCAATGTAATGGCTATGTTATTTCTAAAATTGGTACCGGTAAAGGAGAAAGAAGTCTTTGTTCCAAATCTTGTATTGGAAGAGGAGGAACGAAGAATCAAGCAAGACGTCATCCGAATGATGTCAAGCATACGCATCATCGTTCATGATGAACATACCAACAAATACACCCCAGACGATGATTGCCTAAACATAATGGCCATCATTCGAGATAGGGAGGATGATGACAATCCCTCCATCACTGCGGTCCACTCGGGCTTTAACCTTGCCAATTGGAACAACATTCCTTGTATTGGTCGACAAGGGTAAAGTGGGCAGAAACTCTTTCTGCCCTGTAGATATAATAACTGCTTACTTTACTGCACAATATTAGTAGTTTATTTTGTCAGTATATGCTAACACTGTGTATGATCAACACATTTCATATATGCTAAGTGAAAGCATATTTTGTTTCAGGACTCTGAATTTAGATGTGCATGTACTTGCTGATACGGTGCCTCTTCTCCACAAGGATTGTACCTTTGATGTTGAGATGAATTCACCTTGATGGATATACAGGATGACATTGAGGTGCCTCCACAAATTCAAGAATGGGTCAAAGACAAACCCAAACACAACCTTGATTAAACCACTTCTTCCAATCTTGGAACCTTAGAAATCCCTAAGTTAATCCAGATTGGTTCAGACCTTACCCCAAACCAACGGAATGACATGGTTACGCTATTAACCCAATTCCAGGATGTGTTTGCATGGTCTCATAAAGACATGGGGGGTTTTTCCACTGACATTGTCCTTCATCGCCTTCCCATTAAAGAAGGATTTAAGTCAGTCAAGCCAAAGCTCAGGCGATTGAAACCAGAGTAAAGTTTAAAGGTGAAAGAAGAAATTGTGAAACAATTTCAAGCTGGCATCATCATGGTGTCCATATATCCTGAGTGGATATCCAACATTGTGCCCGTGCCTTAACCTGGAGGGAAGGTTCCAGTTTGCGTAGATTACCGGGACCTAAACAAAGCTTGCTTAAATGATAGCTTTCCCGTGCCATTTATCCACATTCTCATTCACAATACTGCGCAATACGACATGTACTCCTTTGCTGATTGCTTTGCGAGGTATCATCAGATCATGGTTGTTGAGGAAGATCATGAGAAAACTGCTTTCATCACGCCTTGGGGAACCTTTTGCTATAGACGGTTGTCATTAGACCTAATCAATGCCGGAGCCACCTATCAATGAGCTATGATGGCTCTTTTCCATGACTTAATTCACAAAGAGATCGAGATCTATGTGGATGCCATCATTGTCAAGTCCCGGAAGGAGAATGAACATCTAGACCATCTCAAAAAGTTGTTCAACAGGTTGCGTAAGTACAACTTGAAGTTAAATCCAGCTAAATGCGCCTTTGGCGTTAAATCAGGCAAATTACTAGGATTTCTAGTCAGCCACAAAGGGATTGAGCTGGATCCTGCCAAAATCTAAGCCATCGCGTAAATGCCCATTCCTCAGACAGAAAAGGAAATACATGGATTTTTGGGAAGAATCAACTTCATTAGCAGGTTTATCTCTCAACTCACAGCAACATGTGAGCCAATCTTCAAGCTATTAAGGAAGAACTCCTCCATGAAATGGAATGATGAGTGTCAAAATGCCTTCCTCACAATCAAGAAATAGCTAGTCAAAGCTCCCGTTTTGGTACCACCCAAGGATGATCTTCCCCTGTTCATGTACATGTCCATAAGTGACAACGCCATGGGCTACATGCTGGGACAGAAAGATAATAGAGGCCAAGAACGAGCTATCTATTACCTCAACAAAAGGTTCAGCAGCAGTGAACACAAGTACACTTTAATCAAAAAGACGTGTTGTGCTTTAGCATGGGCTTCCATGAGGTTACAATATTACCTCCATGGTCACACAACCCATCTCATATCCGCGTGGATCCTCTCAAATACGTGTTCAATAAACCCATGTTAAATTATCAGCTGTCCAGATGGAAGTTGATCCTACAACAATTTAACATCGTATATGTCACTCAAAAGTCCATCAAAGGTTAAGGAATCGCGGATCAATTGGCCATCGCACCTTCAGGGGATTTCAAACCCTTGGAAACATATTTCCCTGATGAAGGAGTAATGACAGTTCAGCAACACCATCAGTACAATACGCGCCAATCATGGAAGATGTATTTTGATAGAACTGTTAATATGGAAGGTTCTGGAGTTGGAGCAGTTCTAGTATCTGGTACGGGGGAGCAGTATCCCGTCGCCGTCAAATTGCATTTTGTCAGCACCAACAATACGGATGAGTATGAAGGCTGTCTCATGGGGCTAAAGCTTGCCCATTCAATGGGCCTCAGACGGTTAACTGTCTTTGGAGATTCAGAGTTGGTAATCAGACAATCCACCAGAATCTATCAAACCAAGGAACTACATTGGCTACCCTACCATCGACAGGTTTTGAAGATAGCTTTTGAGTTCGAAGAAATCTCCTTTATACACATTCCTCGTAATAGGAATGACTTTTCGGACGCATTAGCTACTTTGGCCTCCTTGATTCCTATATCAGATAAGGAACATTTGCCAAGCGTCATAATTTCCCAGCACAAGGCCCCAGCCTATAGGAATTACGTTGGAGAAGTATCGGATGAGCTACCTCCTATCCAACATCCTTGGTATCAGCATATCAAGGAATATCTCCGAGCTGGATCTACACCCGCTGAGGTGAGCCCGACTGAGAAAAGGCGGATCCATCAACTTGCTATAAAATTCTATTTGAGTGGAGATGCACTCTACAAAAGAGATACAGGACAAGGTCTCCTCCGATGTTTAGGCAAAGATCAAGCCCAAAAGCTTATGGATGAAATCCATGGCGGAGTCTGTGGCCCCCACATGAGTGGCCCCCTCCTTATCAAGAAAGTTCTCAGGACAGGACATTATTGGCTATCTCTCAAAGCTGATTGTAATGACCACGTCAAGAGATGCTATCAGTGCCAAATTCATGGGAATGCTATACACGCCCCTCCACGGGAACTCCACAATATGAGTTCACCTTGGCCCTTCTCAATGTGGGGAATGGACGTTATCGGGCCCATTGAGCCTAAAGCCAGTAATGGTCATCGATTTATCTTCACCATGATCGACTACTTTACTAAGTGGGTAGAAGCAGCCTCCTTCCCCAGGGTTACTAGAGAAGTCATCATTGATTTCATCAGAAACAATGTCGTTTGTCGATATGGATAACCAGAGGTGATTGTGTCAGACAATGCTAAGAACCTCAACAACAAAATGATGGAGGAATTATGCAATAAATTCCACATCAAACATCTTAACTCTGTCATCTATCATTCGAAGATGAATGGTGTTGTTGAAGCGGCTAACAAAAACATTAAAAAGATTATGCAAAAGATGTCCGCCAACCACAAAGATTGGCCTGACCTATTGCCTCTGACTCTGTTAACCCATAGAACCTCAATGCACACTTCCACTGGGGCAATCCCCCACGCAATAACCTATGGGATCGAAGCAATACTCCCCATAGAAATTGAAATGGAATCCCTCCGAGTGTAAATAGACGCTCAGCTGGATGAAGACCAATGGGTACAAGATAGGTATCACCAATTGTCTCTAATAGACGAAAGGTAAACCGTGACTATCTTCCATGGTCAGTTATATCAACAAAGGATCGCCAGATCCTATAATAAAAAAGTCTGACTACGGCAGTTTAAACAACAAGACTTTGTTTTGAAGAAGATCCTTGACAACCAAGATCAATCTAAAGGAAAATTCGCTCCTAACTGGGAAGGCCCATTTATTATCAAGGAAATATTGATAGGAGGTTCTCTCAGATTACAAGAAATGGACGGCGATGAATTTCTACAACTCATCAACTCAGACATCGTGAAACGGTACTATGTCTGAAGTTGCCATCAAGCAAAAACCCTGGTGTTGGACCATCCGATCACCAATCATTTCGGTTCTTTAACCCTTTGCCATATACAACTTTTCTACACTTTGCCCCTCAGGGAAACATACTTTTTAAGCAGGCAGCCTGGCTCTCCTTTGCGTTTCTATGACTTAGGTCATCCCACCACGGATTGAACCTCTCGCGTTTGCAGTTTGGCTACCCATACCTGGGATTAAACTTCTCGTACCTGCAGTTTATCCTTAACCGAGGATTAAACTTTCTCCTCCCCACACTTTGACCTGCGCATGGGATTATGTTTTTCATCTCGCCCTGAGGGGCAAACTACGTCGACCTGATATCCTCTTCAATAGGAGTACGTAGGCAATAATTTCATATGGCTCGGTCGCAATAAAACAAAAACAACAAAAATATTTCTACCCTTACAAAAACAAAAACAACTAAAAACATTCCTACACCATTTCTACCATATACAGCGTTGAACCTCTTACACCAGGTTCGAACTACGCAGATCTAATCTCCTCTTCAATAGGAGTACATAGGCAGCCATTCATGGTTCGGTCTCACCCCCTACCAAAACAGAAACCCTTGTCAGTTGGTACTGGGATCACCTTTCAATCCAATACATTTCCTTGGCATCAGACCAAAGGGATGGAATTACCTGAAATCCTCCCAAATAGGAGATTCGGCAACCATCTAAGTTGTGGTCATACCTTGAAGAGCAACACCAATCCATAAGAGATGGAATTAACTAGGCTTCTCCTAAATAGAAGTATTGGCGACCATCTGTGGTGCGGTCAATCTCAGAGAGGAAAGTCATACTTCTCTCCACATTTCCATACAGAAACCAGTCACAAGACACCAAAGATGGTAGGGATACATACAAATCGATGATCCATTCTGAACTATCCAGAGACAACTCAATGTCCATCCACCTAGGAGGAAATCAAAATGCATCACGGTCACAAGTCCTGAATCAGTAGGCAAAATAACAAGCAAGTAACAAAGCATATCTAAAAGGGAAGTGATCCTAAAATATATTTCCCTGTCATATATAATGTTGTTTGATATATACAATGTAAACTGTACATGACAAAATGGCTAAGCTAGTCTGTGCAGGAAAATACAAGCTCATTTACAAGTCAGGGTATATGCAAGCAAACAAGCCCAACATGGCGTCCCTCTTAGAAGATGGAGGTGAAACTATGGTCTCCTGTACAAGAATATCCACACGACCCAACAGATCTGCAGCCATTTGTATGGTGACCATATGATCATCAATGTAAGTGCTCATCTCTGCGATCATGCCAGTGGTAAGGGACCTCACTGCAGTACTATCTATGACAGCTACATCCCAGGCAGATATGGCACTATCTCGCTCAACTATCACTACATCTCTAGCTAATCTGGCCTCATCCCGCTCAACAACAGCGATATCTCTGTGAGCTAATACCTAATCTCTCTCTAATAGAGCTGCATCTCTCCCATCAAGAGTAGTCAACATCATAGATCGAGCCTAATCTCTCTCAAAGGTCATCAGATGAAGACTATGCTCAAAGTACTGTGCTGAGTGCTGAATCACAACAGTACTAGTACTGGGAGAATCCGAAGGAAATGATGGCAACCCAGCAGTGAGCTCCTCCTCGATGTAGGAATCGATGTCCTCCATGGGCTCTACATCGTTTGACTCACTATCCGGTACTGTAGATACTGCAGTAACCGATAAAATCTATGTCTCCGTCCATGCGGAATACTCTGCAGAACAACCCGGATGGCTCACAAAAAAAGCAGCTATCTCACGCTGATCCCAACAAGCATACACACGGGATCGGTCCTCTGCTGAGAGATATCGAGAAGGTGAACGCTGACTTATCACCCCCTCAAAAGGATGAAAATCCTAGAATTGATCAAACTGTGACATCATGGCTAGTGGGTGATAAGTAGTCACGCCCCTCAAACTAGCCATACGGAGGTAGTCCATGCTCGGAGCATGAGTAATGAAGCTGTATGGTGAGCTAAGCCTCAAACACGGCAATATGCTGAATGGATCTCTGATGTCTGGCAAAAATGTGGACCAAGACAGAGCACCTATACACTCTGATGGCTAAAAGGAGTATAACATGTGTAAGACCCCAAATTATAAATAAATGAAATTTAATTTCTCTAATTATTATTTTAAAATAGTAAGGGTTTGATTTGATTAATGTGGTTAGTTATGGGTAAAATGAGTAAATATTTTAAATAAGCAAGTGGTTATAAAATATTCATTGTTGTCGGGGAATATTCGTTTGGTCAGGGAATATTCTTGCTATCAGGGAATATTCGTCCGACGGCGCAGTCTTTTGTGGGTCCCATAATGAAAAGCGATTGGATGAAGAAAACGACAAGTATAAGTTGTTTATAAATAACGGCGTAGTTGTTACCGTTAATAATGTTGGAATACCCGGTGGTTAAAACACAGTAATACGCGTTGTTGCACAGTAGCACACGGTATTTCACCAATTATTGATTCTTACGTAAGAAGGCACTACTCAATAATTGTTACAGTAATTATTGTTCAGTATTTTATTTTCAATAATTGCTGCGTTGATTTTTTTATATTACTGTTATTTCAATAATTGTCACTACACAGTATTTTTCATTATCGGAGCAATAATTCATATTATCTGAATAATATTATTAGATAATATTATAGGAAATGTCTAGAAAGTTCTGTCTAAGGAGAGGTTGTCACCTAATTGCGCGCCAGTAAGGAGAAATCTTTATTGGAAAGCCCTCGTTTTCCTAGGAACGACCTGATTGTCAGTACTATGATTCTGTAATATTATTTGTGAATAATTAATTATTGATTTATAAATGAGGGAAATATTGATTTTATGTGGATATAGATGGAGAAAATTTTTAAAGTGACAATTGTTAAAAATCAATATTTTATCTTTTCTGATAAAATAATATTTTATTATATTATTATAATATAATATAATAATGATGATATTTTTACAATGAATGTAGGATATATGAGTTTATGAGGAGAAAGGGTATTTTTGTTGCAAAAGTTGTTTAAAACATGTTAAACATGTCTGTGGGCCCATTTCTTGACTGAAATTTGATTATAGCTTGAAAAATCATCCGTATGTGGATTTCGGTCAATTTCTGTTTGGAATTTGGAAAAACTTTCTTCTGCAAAGTTGTAGAGAATTGAATTTCCTATAAAAAGCCGCGAGATTCAAATTTTCTGATAAAACGACTATTTATTGTTAATTATTGAAGTTTCGGTATATCGGGTGTGAATTGATTTTTGGAGTTTAAATTATTTTTGTTAGAAAAATGTTTTTTGTATTTTTTTGGACATCATTAACATGTGTGGCTGGTGTTTTTGACCAAAAGTTTGGCTAAGGAAAATTTGTATAATTATATTAATATTATATTAAATTCTCTACTTTGGTGTTCTAAGTATTTTCCTATAAATAGGGTGCTTAGGTTAGAATTGAAAATCACACAAGAAACTAAAGATTTCTCTCTCTTTATCTCTCTATAATATCGAGCGTATTTGTGAGTATTTTAGTACTTTGAGTATTGCTATACGGTGCAAGTTCTTTCAGCACTATATCCACTATTCCAGTCAGAAGTACTATTGTTTCTGAGGTAAGGGATGTTATTTTCTTCTCAAATGATATTATTTCTTCAATATCATTATGCTGAAATATTGGTTGGAACTTTTTATCAAATTTGGAATTTTTTCATGTCGGAGTTACTATTCATGAGTTACTATTCACGAGTTACTATTCACGAGTTACTATTCACGAGTACTATTCACGAAGCATGATGATGTTTTTTGTGAAATTTCTATCTTTTGGTGTCGGAGTTACTATTCACGTATACGATACTATTCACGAATACGACACTATTCACAGCAAAATTAAATTTTCGTTTTTCGTCCAAAATATCTATTATGGATACTAGCTTTGATTGTATCCATGTTTTGACCATCCTTGAATTTTACTTCAGTATTATTATTTATGAAGTATTTTTAAACTCGGATTGTTTAAAGTACGAATCCATAATACTTGTTCTTTAGTTTCACTGGATTCGTTTTCTTTAAAATTATTTTCATCATCCTCAGTCCTAAATGATGATGTTACTGAATATCTTTGGCATGTAGTGCAAAGATGGTTGATTTTCTTATGAATATCTTTGGCCCGTAGTGCAAAGATGAACAGGTGTTGAGACGAACATGACCGATTGATTAATATCTTTGGCCCGTAGTACAAAGATGAACAGATGTTTAGATGAACATGACCAACTGATGAATATCTTTGGCCTGTAGTGCAAAGATGAATATTTGATTCCAAATATATATTGATTGATGTTACAGGGATAAAATATCAACTATGAACTTTTAAATTCATATATAGAAGATAGTAGTTTACATTCTCTACTTAACTCTTCTAATGAATTATTATTACCGCTGCGAAGATTGATTTAAAACTGGTTGTCTATTGTATTCTATCAGATTTTTTCCTGTTGAAGACTAACGATAATTTGTTGTACATTATCTTAGTTATAACATTCTTTACTGGGCTAGATGAGCTCACCCTTTCCTTTTGTTCTATTTTTCTTCTCAGGAAGCGAGATTATAGCAAGAACTAGTCGGGGTGTGGAGTGATGGTTCTAGATAGCTGTTTTAGTAGTCCTCACTATTCTTTAAAATAGTGTATCAATAATGAGGATTTATTTGTATATTGATATTGTCTAGAAGATAATATTTGTATTTAAACTCACAGTTTATGTGTTGTCGTATTTTGCACGACAATGGTATTAATGAAGTTGTAGTTGTTTCTGTACCATGTATTTGGTGACTCAGTATAGGTTGGGTGGATTGGACCTATTTTAGGGGCGTCACAGTTGGTATCAGAGCTTAGGGATATGGTCTCTGGCGGAGATCGGGGAACAGAACTAGGAGGGGAAAGACGAGTAAATCCTTCACTAGTGTGTCCTACCTAAGCTTATTTGTTAGTTGGTCAGAGTATAGGGATATAATGTGGTATGTTAATTTGTTTAATTAACCCTTGTTTTATGGCAGTATTTAAGAATATCGATTGAGAATGTTAACAGTGGAGTAAATGAGACTGTGGAGACGTCTGTACTCACCAACGAGGAGAACGTGCAACAGGCTGGAAATGTTCCTCCTGTAAACAACACCACTGATCAGACGATGAACGACGTGATGTTTAGTAGCTTTTTGTAGTTCATGCAAAATCAGACGAGGGAGACTCGTGTACAAAATACGAGTGAAAATGATAGCAACGTGCGGCTTGTCACGGCCAAGCAGTTCAAAGAGTTGGGACCACCAGAATTTAAGGGAAAGCCGGATTCGATCATGGCGGAAACATGGATCAAGCAAATTACCAAGATATTCGATGTCTTGGGATGCACGGAGGAATAGAAGGTTCCATTCGCCACTTTTATGTCCCGTAATGAGGCAGATTACTGGTGGGAATCTGTGAAGCGTACCCATCCAGCTACACTCAGCATGTCTTGGGAAACATTTCAGAAACTATTCAATGACAAGTACTTTCCTGAAAGTATTCGTCATATGAAGGAGGCAGAGTTTATTAGACTAGAACAGAACGACATGACGGTGTCCCGGTACGAGGCGAAGTTCGCAGAGTTATCCAGGTTTGTACCTCATTTGGTAGAGAATGAGGAACGTATGACGCGAATGTTTTTGAGAGGTTTGAAACTCGAAATTCGTCAATACCTCATTTCTCATAAATTTTCTCTATATTCAGATTTTGTGAACAGGGCTCAAATATTAGAGCGAGATAATGAGTCTGTTCAATCGGGCGACCAACAACAAGATAAAAATCATACTGGTGGCAACGGACATTGGGACAATGATATCCATCGTGAAAGAAATTATCAGGCAAGAAATGGTAACCACTTCGATGGTAATCATGGCCAAGATAATAGAATAAATAATTCAAGTGGAAATTTCAAGAAGAGAAGATTAAACGATGACGGGAAGACGTCGGCAGCAGCATCAGCACCAGCAACAAATTCTAGGGGAGGAGAACGACCCCCAGTTAGATGTTACAAATACGAAGGGGAGGGACATATAAGTCCAAACTGTTCATGTAAGACCCCATGTCATTATAAATAAATTAAATTTTCCTCTATTCATTATTCTAAAATAATAAGGTGTTAATTTGATATAATACTTTGGTTATGGGTGAAATGTGAAAATTTTTACAAAATAAACAAGTGGTTATAAAATAATCATTGTTGTTGGGGAATATTCGTTTGGTCGTGGAATATTCTTTTTATCGGGAATATTCGTACGACGGCGCAGTCAATTATGGGCCCCATAACAGAATAACGGTCGGATGAAGAAAACGACAAATTTGGGTTTTTATAAATAACGGCATAATTTTTACCGTTAACATTGTTGGATAATTGGTGGTTAAAATATAGTAATACACGTGGTTGTACAGTAGCACACGGTATTGCACAGTATGGTTGAATTATTGATTCGTACGTAAGAAGGCACTACTCAATAATTGTTATAGTAGTTATTGTTCATTATTTTATTATATTGATTCAATAATTGCTGCATTGTTAATTTATATTATTATTGTTTCAATAATTGTCACTGCAGAGTATTTCTCATTATCAGATCAATAATTCATATTATTTGAATAATATTATTAGATAGCATTATTGGCAATGTCTAGAAAGTTCTGTCAAGGAGAGGTTTGGTCATCTAATTGCGCGCCAGTAAGGAGAAATCCTTATTGGAAAGCCTCATCTTTCCCAGGAACGACCTGGTTGTCATAATTGTGATTCTATAATATTATTTAAGAATAATTAATTATTGATTCATATGATAAACATATATTTATTTGATGTGGATATAATTGATGAATATATTATTTTATGTGGATATAATTGAAGGAATTAATGTTGAGGATGTTTTATCAGTATTTTGTCGGACTGGAAGAATTAAAAATCATCTGTTTGTGGATTTCGGATAATTTCTGTATCAAATTTGGAAAATATGTCTTCTACAAAGTTGTAGAGAATTGAAATTCCTATAAAAGTCGCGAGATTTGAATTTTCTGACAAAGGGGCTATTTATTGTGAATTATTGAAGTTCCGGGGTTCCAAAATAATTGATTTTTGAAAGTTTAATTATTTTTTATTTTAAAAATGTTTTTTTTTATTTTTTTTCTAGAAGGTGGGCATGTGGGAAATGCTAAAATCAGATTCTTTGGTGGTGGGCTTGAATATTTGGTAAATATTAATATTTTATTAATTTAGCCTCCTTTGGCATTCTAGCATTTTCCTATAAATAGAGGGCTAAGTTAGAATTAAAAATCACACCAGAAAAAAGTTTTCTGTCTTTCTCTCTCTATATTATCGAGTGTATTCTTGTGAGTATACTTTGAGTGTTGCTATACGGTGCGAATTTCTGTCAGCACTATACCCGAAATTCAGTCAGAAATACAGTTATTTTGAGGTAAGGGATGTTATTTTCTTCTTAAATGATATTATTTTCTTCACTATCATTATGCCGAAATATTGGTGAACTTTTTAATCAAATTTGGAACTTGTTGTGTCGGGGTTACTATTCACGTATACGGCACTATTCACGTATACAGCACTATTCACGAATACGGCATTATTAACCGAAAAATGAAAATTTTTCTTTTTGTCCAATATGTCTATTTTGGCTACTATCTTTGATTATATCCATATTTTGATCGTTATTTTTGAATTCTGCTTCAAAATTGGTTATTATGGAGTATTATTGATCTTGGATAAAACTGTTATACGAATCCCTAATATTTGTCTTTGTATCTCACTAGATTCGTTATTAAAAATATTTTTCATCATCCTCAGTCCTTAATGATGATATTATTGAATATCGTTGGCCTGAAGTAAAAAGATAAATGATTACTGATGAATATCTTTGGCCCGTAGTGCAAAGATGAATAGGTGTTGAGATGAACATGACCAACCGGTGATATAAATGAATATCTTTGGCCTTTAATGTAAAGATGATTAAAGATGTATATTGATTGTTGTTACAGGGATAAAATATTGATGATGGACTCTTAAATATTAGAAGATAGTAGAATTCATCCTCTATGTGACTCTTCTAATGGATTGTTGTTTTCGCTGTATTTGTTGATCTAAAACTTGTTGTCGATTATATTTTATCAGATTTTTTCCCTGTTGAAGACTAACAATAATTTGTTGTATATTATCTTAGTCATAATATTCTTTACTGGGCTAGTTGAGCTCACCCTTTTCCTTTTTGTTCCATTTTTCTTCTCAGGAGGTGAGAACATAGCAGGATCGAGTCAGGGTATGGAGTGAGGTTTCTAGAAAGATGTTTTAGCAGTCCTCACTATATCTGTAAAATAGTGTTTGAATAATTGTAATGAGGACTTATTTGCGTGTGGATATTGTCTAGAAGACAATATTTGTATTTAAACTCACAGTATATATTGTCGTATTTCACACGGCATTGGCATGCCATACTTATTTGTCCGGTATGTACTATCAAATGTCACAACGTCTCCGAATCGTTGATACATAAACCTTGATCGGGTGTTAACCCACAAAATACAAGCTATACGGTTGTTTTCACCGTGTTTCACTCGGAAAAAAAAATTGCTAGCACTTCCGGATGCAAGTTTGTTCAAATGATTGACAGCAGCTTGTGCATCATTTTCATCTGCAGAATCATGCCTTAAATCTCGCACCACATTCTTACAATTAGTAGTAGAGAAAGGAACATTTTGCAACCCACCTCCCATTGTGCTCAAAACATTCATCATCTTACTAGGACCAATACCGGACTTATTTAAAGTGTCAATTAAATTTCTTACAACAGGAGTAATATTTCTGTGAGTCTCGATCAAATCTACTTTGGTGGGGGTCACTAAGTGATGATTGTGCTCTAATTCAACAGTAGATATACGCCAATTGTCTTCTTTCTTATTGTGGACAACACATATTCGAGCTTTGCACATTGTTCGTCCTATAGAGTCTCTCTGTCTAGTTATTTTATTACTACTATCTTCATCATCAGGTAAACTCTTGCCAACAATTGGTGTACCGGCTTTCTTACATACATACTGCCTAGATCTGATATCATTCGTATTAGCATGTTTATGACTAGTTGCAATTCTAATCTCAAATCCATTTTTGCGAGCATATGATCTATAAAAATATTCAACCTCTTCCAACGTACAAAATAATTGACCAACGTACGGAACAATATCAGATTTATTACTTTCAACTTCACTAACAAATTCAGATATATTATATGACATTTTGAAAAACTTACTTGTGAATAATAGTGATGAATTTTGCTCGATCAGAACTTCAACTTGATTTTCTGAAGTGAAAGTGGGCAAGCAGATGAAACAAATTATGAGTAGAGGAGAAAAGAGAAAATAATATCAGACAACAAATTCTATGGAAGGATAAGAAGATGGGTGCTCAGAATAAACATGAGAAAATAGCAGCTTCCTAGACAATATTTAAAGGTAAAAAGACCAGCCGGTACAGCTTATCGCGGTTAATGCTCAAGAAGTCAAACTAATGTACTTTTCCCATATAAACAATAAATGAAAAATGATAATAAAATAATTAAAAGTACATAAGCCGCTAGAATATGGAACGACTTTATACTCAATTCGTAATAATAATAGAATAATAATAATAATAATCGAATAAGTATAATAAAATATTGAGAAATTTAATTTGGGGGGAGATGGAATGGTTTAAGATATATACAAATCCAAGGTCTGATATGACAGCTAGGCCCGTGGTGCTCAGGTGGTAATATGACGAATGTTTAGAGCTTGAGGTCGCGGGTTCGAGTCTAGCTAGCAGCGAAAATATATATTTATTCCCAGCCGATACAGCCTCTACCGGCCGAATAGTTTTTTATTTTTCCAGCCGTTATAGCCTCTACCGGCCGAAACAATTTATTAATAATATATATTCCCAGCCGGTTAAGCCTGTACCGGCCGAAACAATTTAATACATATTCCCAGATTTTTTTTGTCCACTTTTTCTGCAACATCACCTCGAAAAAGAACAATTTATTAATAATATATATTCCCAGCCGGTTAAGCCTGTACCGGCCGAAACAATTTATTACTAATACATATTCCCAGATGTTTTTGACCACTTTTTCTGCAACATTACCTCGGGAAAGAACACCTGCAAGCTCGGTGAACTAAAAAGCTGAATTAAACAACAGTATCGGTGTTTGAATTTGGTCCTAAATGTATTTCATGTACCTGCTTGAATGAGCTTATTTAACCATCTATAGTGACCTATTGAGAACACACGTTGTTCAACTTAAAAGTTCAGTATATAACTAGATAAAATTACAGTAACAGAGAGTGGAGAGAGAGTATTTCGGAAGAGAGGAGCAAAAAACTTCAACAAGTAAGTTTTTATTTATTGTTATTTGTTCAGTTTTTAATAGTTTTTGTTGTTGTTATTATTTTTGTATAATAGTAAAATAATATTATTAAATTATATAAATGAAAAAAACTTATTATAGTGTAATCAATCAAGCCATTTTTTTTACCACTGCATGTTATTACCGATTTTTTTTTATTCTAGCTGTCAGCCGGGACAGGCTGTACCGGCCTGGTCTTGCCAAGCCGGCTAAAGCTGTACCTGTCGGATGCTTTTTTATTTTTTATTTATTTTAATTTGCTGAGTCATCATTATACAATGGAGAAAAGAAGATAAAAAAATTAAAAAAGCTAAGCCGGTTTAAGCTGTTCCGGCCGAAAAAAAAAAAAGAAAACTTTTGTAGCATAGCATGCATTGATAAGTATTTATTTTATTATTATTTTTCATTTATTATTTTTATTTTATTCCAGTGTACTCAATTGTTCACTTATTGTTTTAATTTATTTTTCTTCTTATTTTTTTTGTTTTTAATAGTTTATGTTTTTACTAGTTTTTAATGCATGTTAATATTATTACATTATATACATGCATGTTATTATTACATGCATGTTGTTCAGTTTTTAATGCATGTTAGTGTGTATTGTTATTACTGTCATTTTGCAGCATGTTACTTTCAACTTCATTTTGTCATGCATCTTAATACTAATATGGAATTGATGTATTTTTTTAGGTAAAAGATGGATAGTTGGAAATATGGGCCAATTGATCCAAGTGTTCTGCATGATCAACAAGATCGTGTATCAGATGACATATATCATGGGAGAGATAGGGGAAAACTAAGCTCCAGTCAATATACTGATCAGAAATATAATCAGTGGGCTTTGACAAAAGAACAAAAAAATCCTTTTAGATAAATGTGGATTTGGAGTATTTAGTTATAAAGGTGTTGTACACCAAACTAATCTTGGTCTGATATCAGCCTTAGTCGAGAGATGGCGCTCGGAGACCAATACTTTTCATTTAAACTGTGGAGAAATAACAATCACGTTAGTGGATGTTCACTTTATTTTTGGGTTATCGATGGTGGGAAAGCCCTTAACAGGTCCCCTTGCTGTCACCAATTTGAATTATTTTAGGGATTGTTTTGGAGATAAATTAGCTGGTGAATATTTTAGTTCAAAAAAACGCAGTGCAATTTCATTAGTGTGCTTGCACGAACATTTTAATAAATGTCCCGAGAATTAAAGTAAAGATGTTGTAGGGCGACACACAAAGGCATACATGTTGTGGTTGTGTGGGGCAATATTATTCCCTAATAGGAATAGAAATAGTGTGCACCCACGATATATGTCTTTTATTGCCAACGCTGAAGATTGTGTAACTTACTCTTGGGGCGCGGCAGTGTTAGCATATTTGTACAGATCTTTATATACTGCTACTAGGAAAGGAGTTAAATACATTAATTGTTGTGTTACATTGTTACAAATTTGGGCTTATGAGCGTGTATGTATTGGAAAGCCAAACCCTTCGCCACAAGCATCCTTATGGTTACCTAGGGCTTTAGCATGGTCCTATTTTGGAGCCCACGGTTACCCTGGTAGACGTGAGAATCCACATCACCATTTGTCATTTTACCAAGGGGAGTTAGATATTAAGTCTATATGGGATGTGGTTTGGCGGCCTTACATAATGTGGGATGATGATATCAGTGGATTTAATTTTGAAGGCAGGTTGTTGGGATCTGGTGGGGTCCCCTTGATCCACTTTGATATTACGGAATTTCAGATGCCGGATCGTGTGATGAGACAGTTCGGGTTCATGCAAGGCATACCATCAACAGCCAAAAACCACGGTGACCTTAGGAAGGAGAAAAAGTTTAAATTTATTGATGTCTAGGATTGCATGGCCTTGAGAGGGGAATATATTTCAATGTGAGAGGCATACATGGATCATCTCGAAGGACAACAAACTGAAATTTCTGATTATGTCCCAATAGATGATTACATGGTCTGGTATAGGAAAATTACACGTTGGAAAATCCACCGACCTCGACAGGCAAGCGACCACGACAATTGTTATGAGCCTCCGGCCATTTACAACCAACAACACCTTATTCAAATGGTATAAAATTATATTCTTCTTTAATAAATCATGTATTAGAGTAAATACCTAATATTACATTTATTCATATTTATTGTTAATAATATTTTCTTGTGTTTATCTTACATGACAGGTTGAGAGTGCAAAGTCGTTACTTGATAAATTTTCAGTACTTACTCAGCTGCCTCCCGAGTTGGTTCTACAAAAAAATAATTGGGATTTCCAATACGCCCTATACGACTTCGAATCAAGAGGTAAACAAATATCTCGACAGGGGGGTCCAACAAATTTTGGACCATAGTCCCAATACACACAACTCAATGAAGGGCTTGGAAAACAAACTGATTTTGTTGTACAAGAGAGCTACATACCCACCTCACAAGTAATCGAGGAGAGCTCCATTCCCACCACCCAAGCCTATGAGGAGTGTTACATTCCAACCTTCCAAACCTATGAGGAGTGTTACATTCCAACCAACTCTTCATTTGCGGGACTTTCTGACTCCAAGGGATCTAGTTCACAAAAGTTATATATAGTTATGTTAATAGTGATGGTTTTAATTATTATTGCTATATAATAATAATGTACATTTGGGTCTCAATCAGGTACAAGATGCGGGAGACTACATCTCTTATGGACCAAAAGGGTCCTTATCCAAAAGACTTAAAGATTGGAAGGAGACATTTGTAAATAAACATATGTTTGGAAACGTGGTGGCACCAGAAGGGGATTTATATCCTTTATCACATCCGCGCCAGATATATGAATTAGAACACAATGCAGTGCAATCCTTAGGGCCTGGGAGTTGGATATTCGAGCATATCATCGACGCTTATATGTTGTTGCTACGAGACAGAGAGAAATACTACAGGTCGCGGGGAATACAAAGGTTGTCCCAATTTGGTTTCATGAATTCATTCTTCTTGCATCTTGGGCACAGCTATGTGCCCTGCACTAACGTAAATACTACATGGAGTTTTTGCGATCCGTATGTTAACCTAGATGTTGGTCCACCTTTACACGAATGCAAATACATATTCATGCCGGTGTGTAGTACCAATCAACGCCATTTTGTCTTGTTCCTATTCGCAGTTGAAGATTGGATGGTTACCATAATTTACCCATACTACAATGACACTAAGTATATTAAGTTACATGAAATGTACTCAGAATTTGTTAAAGTTGCGGTATGTTTAGTTTTAAAATATTTTAATTTTATAATGTCCTTTAATATTAAAAAATTATTAACCAACTACTTTGTACATGCAGGTACATTTGATACCATTTTGTTTGCGAAATGGTAATCCGATGCGTGAGTGGCCCAGCGGTAATCCTACTGTGCAGACCTTAAAGATTCGACCGAAACAACACAACAACTCAGACTGTGGCATTTTTGTATGCAAGTATGTTGACTGTTTCGTTAGAGCCAATAGTAATATTTCTGAAGAGAATTGGTCTTTGGAAGATGTCATAGTTTTCGTTACCGCGTCGCATGGGAGCTCTACAAGAAATCCGTAAGATTATTTCCGGCCTCTGAGATATAGAACTTATCCAACGTTATCTAATGTACATATTAATTAATAAGAATGTCTATTTGGTTGAACTTTATGGAATTTTCAAATTCATAACTTAGTAATATGAATATTATTGAATCACATAAAACCACTTCATATTATTAATACAAAAAAAATTATCTATTTTGTTGAACTGTATGGATATTTTTAGTCGGACTAATATTAATAATCACATTATTTATATTAATGTTAAAAATCATTATTAATATTATTTTTAATAATAGTAATACATGAATATAATAATAATAGTAATACATGAATATAAAATTATTATTTATATTTTATTAAAGAATGATATTTTTTTTAATATATTAATAATCTTTTTATTGATATTATTACAAAAATAAGAAAAAATATTAAAAGGGATAATAATAAATATAGATATTAACTTATTTTTAAATAGAAAACCCCTATATGTATTATATAGACTTATTAATAATAATAAATCGTAATATAATAATAATGCAAGAATATAGATTTTGGGGGATGGTGAAATTTTAATATAAAGATATATCCTTGGTTGAAATTAACAGCTAGGCTCGTGGTGCTCGGGTGGTCATATGACGAGTGTATGGAGTTTGAAGTTGCGAGTTCGAATCTGTTTAGCAGCGAATTGCTTGAATAAAATTATTTTTTTTTAATTTTTTATTATCAGCCGTGACAAGCTGTACCGGCCGGCTATTTTTTTTAATTTTTTATTGCAAGCCGTATCAGCCTGTACTGGCCGACATTTTAATATTATTTTAATGCCAGCCATATCAGCCTGTACCGGCCGGCCTTTATTTTATTATTTTAATGCATTTTAATGTGCTGAGTCATTACATATAATGGAGAAATGAAAGAAAAAAAAAAGATAAAGCCGGCACAAGCTCTTCCGGTCGGATTATTTTAATAATAAAAAATCATTTTTTATTATTTTAAATCATTTTAATGTGCTTAGTCATTACATATAAGGGAGAAATGAAAAAAAAAAGGTTAAGCTAGCACAAGCTCTTCTGTCCGAATTATTTTAATAATAAATAATTATTTTTTATAACTATACTGACACTATTTGCTTTCTACGGAAAACAAAAGGAATAAAATAAGTTTCCACATAAATCATCAGACTTTTCCACAAACTTCTCGAGGCACCGGTTCAGAAGAAGACTAGCTAAAAAGTAATGATACACATAAACTGATAACACAAGACTGTTATAAGAAACAACTTACAAAAAACTCCTTACGTCCCAAATTAATTGCTCAGTTTTGACTTTTTAAAGTCAAATTGACTATTTTTAAAACTAATCTTTTTATTATTTTTACTAAAATATAAGTAAAGAGATTATAACCAAAAGAAATTATATACAATTTATTACTAATCCTAATTTTTATAATTTTAGAAATATATTTATATATGCTTAATTATTAATTCTAAAAATAGTTAATTTGACTTAAAAAAGTCAAAACTAAGCAATTAATTTGGAATGGAGGGAGTAATTAAATTTTATTTAGTTAATGATTCCCAATACATAATTAAGATCAATAATATTATTTGAATTTTTCTTGAAGAAATTATGGACAAGTTAGTGCAGAATTGACAGAGTCTACGTTTGGCTAGTACTCTAGCTAATATTTATGTGACTTTTGATATTTTCTATGCATCCTTTAGTGGTTAAGGGTCTTATGTATTTTCATTCGCAGTGCTTATACAAGTTTTCATATATCCCAATAAATATGAGTGATATGATGTAATTGGAAAATCAAATATAATATATTTTTGAATGTTAATATATTTAAGGTGTGTTTTTTCCTTCCAAAGTTATGTGATTAATATTTGAAATTGATGTGATTAATATTAATATTAAACTCGTAGTTGTGTTTGAAAACATATCATAACTATTCCTGCTGGTTTTGGCATGATTGTAGTTGATTTGATTATTGTAAATTCCTTACTCATAACTATTCTTTAAAGTTAGCCTAACTTATTGTAATTGATAGCCTAGGTGATTGTAGTGTGATTGTAATCACTAAATTCTAGCCTTAGGTGATTCTCTCATGGTTGTATATATATAGAACTTGTATATTATAAAGGAGGGCAGTAAATAAACTTACAATTTTTGAATCTTTCCTATTCTTTCATGGTATCAGAGTTATTAGCGTAACCGCATCCAAACATATCTCTCACCATGGTCGAAATCTTCTCTTCTACCTCCTCGTCACCTGCTATCTCCTCTTCCTCTGTATCTACGTCATCTTCCATTTCTCTTCCAGTTCTGTTTAACCCTCAATCCGTGTTATCCAACACCATCCTGACCAAAGAGAATTACCTAAATTGGAGTTCTCAATTTCTTGCCGTTCTGTGCACCCACTCTCTCGAACATGTTGTCCATGACAAGAATAGTCCTTTGGAAAAACTAGATGATAAAACTATTAACCCCGAATACACCAAATAGAGAAGTGTTACAAGTCTTGTTCTCACGTGGATTCGTACCACTGTTTCTCCCTTTGTTCAAAATCTGCTGGTATCCTGCAAGTCCGCTCCCGAAGCTTGGGACATACTTCACAATTGATTTTCTTCTTCCTCTAAAACCCATATCCGAACCCTGAAGAACACCTTCAACGGATCCAACCGAAACAATTCAAATCGCTCTAGCCATTTCAATCGTCAACATGGCTCTCAACCCACAAGATTCACTCCGAACCATGGTCCTCCACTTCTTCCTACTCCTGCGTTAAAACCCCGCGACTCCATAATCTGTCAACTTTGTGACCAGCCAGGTCATGCAGCAAAATATTGTGCAAACAATTCTCGTCCACCTTTCTCTGCAAAAGCTCATGTCTCCACACCAACTTGAGATACAAATTGGTGCTTGGATACCGGAGCCATCAACCACATGACATCATCAGCTGCTAATCTCATTCATTCTCATCCATATCAAGGTAATACTTCTGTAATTATTGGTAATGGCTATCATCTTCCTATCTCTCATTATGGTTCTTCCGTGTTTACCTCCTCAGACAAATCATTCTTTCTTTCTAATGTTCTTTGCGTACCAAATATGCACAAAAATCTGTTATCTATTCGTTAATTTTCTCATGATAATAATGTTTATTTTGAATTTGATTCACATGGATATCATATCAAGGACAACCAAACACAGAAAACTCTCCTTTCTAGAACTAGCTCTGATGGCTTGTACTATCTCCACTCTTCATCGCCATCTAGTGCTAACCTAGCTACTCTTGGAGAATGGGCAACATCCGTAATTTGGCATTCCAGGCTGGGTCATCCCTCCAGTGACATTCTGTAATATCTTTGTCACCATTCAAAACTTTTGGTCAGTTCAAATAATTCTCAGTTTAGTTATCATATTTGTCCTTTAGGAAAATCATGCAAATTGTCTTTTAATTCCAGCTCTCGTATTACAATTTTTCCGTTAGAATTATTACATTTGGATATTTGGGGTCCATCCCTGGTTAATTCTAATGCGAGTTTTCGTTATTTCTTATCTGTTGTGGATGATTACAGTCGATATGCTAGGATTTTTCCTATGTTTCGCAAATCCAAAGTTTTTTCTATCTTTTCAAACTTCAAAATTATGATAGAGAATTTCTTAGGAAAATTACCAAATTGCAACCCAAAAATTAAAAGTATTCAAACCAATGGCGGTGCTGAATTTTGAACAAACTCCTCATTTCAAAACTTTCTCAAACCCACGGTATTCATCATCAACTTTCATGTCCACACACTCCACAACAAAATGGGGTTGTCAAACGTAAACATAGACATATTGAGGAAATGGGTTTGTGCTTACTTAATCAAGCCTAATTGCCCTTCTCTGTTTGGCTTGAGGCATTTTCCACAGCTACTGTTTTAATTAATCGTTTACCCATGTGTCAACTCAAAAATGTATCTCCCTATGAAAAGTTACTCCACAGAAAACCAGATTATACTTTACTCAAGGTATTTGGTTGTACTTGTTTCCCACTTCTCGTCCCGTACAATCAACACAAGCTCATGCCCAAATCAATCAAGTGTACATTTCTTGGTTATGACTCCAATCATAAGGGTTACCGGTGTCTTAACCCGTTGACTAATCATGTGTACATCTCGCGTCATGTGCGTTTTGATGAATCCTCATTTCCTTTCTCCTCCCTCACCACACCAGTTTCTCCAAATAGCGTGTTCATCTCGTCCTCGCCGTTTACTCCTAGCATGGGCAGCCCTAGGTCTCCCTTAGTTTCTGCTTCTCATCCTGACAGCATCCTAGCTCCACCCATTCTTCCCTCCTCATCTCATGACATTGGTCCCCACACTGTTGCCTCCTCATCATCTCCGTTGCACCGGCTGCGACTCTCTAATGGTCGTCCTCCTAGTCCTATTCTTTATCCTTCTTCCTCCTTCGATGACACTTCACCCACTGTTGCTTCCTCTACTGCTGGATCATTATCTTCACCACCTGCTAATTCCACTCCACCGCGTAAAACTCGCAATATCAATGAACTCTTGGCTACCACCTCCAGGTACTCCTTTCCAGAGGCTCTCTCCGCCATTTCTGCTGAGTCCCAATTTTATGAACCTGCTACTTTTCGCCAAGCCTCCAAACAACCTGATTGGCAACAAGCTATGAAAGAAGAAATTGTTGCCCTTCATAAAAACAACACATGGACCTTAGTGTCAGCTTCGTCTTCTCCAAATGTAGTTGGGTGTCGATGGATATATCGGGTCAAGTGACGAGCTGATGGGTCTATTGAGCATCACAAAACAAGACTTGTAGCTCAAGGTTTCACACAACAGGAGGGCATTGATTATGAGGAGACCTTCAGTCTAGTCGTCCGCCCCTCTACCATCCGCACAGTGCTGACCCATGCCCTATATTATGATTGGCCCTTACAACAACTTGATGTTTGCTATGCTTTCTGTTGGGACATAATACTTTATGCATTTGGGACTGATCGATTGGGCTCCTCCTTCAAACCATGATATTTTAGGCATTGGGCAAAACCGAATGGGCTCACCCCTTGGTTTTATTTATTATGTTTTAAATGCATTGGGCTTCTTTATTGGACTGGTCCATTAAATAATTAAATATCTTGACCTCAGCTTTGACCGGTAATGATCACTAAGATAACAGTTGACTAATATCTCTGACATGCATTAATGAGGATGGGACTCAGTTGGCCGGCGGTGGCAAACAGTGATAAGATGTAGTTGGTGGGCTACATGCATTCGGCTGAGATGACTAGGGGTAAGGGCTATGTCAGATAGTAGTGGGTGGCACGGGAAACTGGACTTTGGAGTATATCTTAGCAAGGATTACACAATTAAGAGGTAACAACACTTAACTAAATCATTTTCTCTCTCAAGCACTAGATATTATTTCCTCCATTGTTAACCTTGTGATCGCCTGTACTGACTCTCACACCGAAGCTATCCCCCGACGGTCAAGCCGTTAAGCTTTTGGTGATTGTCATGTTTACTATGCAGGATATCGGACGCGTCTTACGTGATTGGGATGTGAGGAAAGATCTTGGCATTAACATTGGCGCTAGAAGGAGGGTTGTGTTCTAGTGTCCTTGATATTTTCAATCATAAACTTTAGTTGTTCTACGTCAGAATTCATGGTGAAGAGTAGAACACCTACACCTGAAGGTCAGCCAATGGCTGTTAGTTCGTCTACACCACGAGTATCTGCTAAGGACCGGTTAGGTCTTGCTAACAGTGCTCATGTCAGTACCGCTTCCAAACGGGCATCTGAAGGTTCTCATTCGAGAGTCATCGGTAATGTTAAGAGAAGAATAGTTTTCACTACTGAGAAAGAACCCGATCATGGTCGGAAATGGGTAGAAGGCACACCGCCTAGAACCTAACACCGAGATGACCATGACGATAAGGCCTCCAAATTAGCCAAAATGGCGGATGAAGCAGACAAGGCTATGGAGTTACTTTTGAAAAAAAGATAAGATATAGCCGAGCAGATGCTTCGGATGACAAAGTTGAAGGATGCAGCGTCTAGCTACGTTCAGTCCGAGGAGCACGGGCACAGGAGGGGAAAGGAGCATGCCCATTCGGGTCGTGAATCTCGAGGCCAACCTCGGGAATAAAGGAGATCCAGAAGCCCTACTCCTCAGAAATCGAAGAGGGTACCCCACACTATCGGTTCTAAGGAGCAGGGTCAAAGCCAACAAAGAGGCAGATCCAGAGAGTACATGCCCGAGGATACAAAGAAGGCACCCCGCCTTGAGTATTCTCGCCACAGTGACAAAGCCCCGTGACGAAGCAGATCCAGGGGTTGTACACCAGAAATTCCACTGAGGGTACACCACTCTGTGGACACTCGTCGACAGAAAAGTCCCTTGAAGGTTAGGGGTTCAAATAATAAGGGACAGTCTACTCAGAAGAAGAGAGAGTCGCCTGAAAAGGAGGTCTTATCTCAGCCAGAAGGAGTAGAATATATGGTCAAAAAGTTAAAGGAGCTTCGAAAACAGCTTGCCAAAGTCCAACAAGTAAAGGATACTTCGGGAAAGAAGGAATCTCTTTTTTTCGCGGAGATTCTTAAAGAAAAAGCTGACCCCACCAAGAAGTTTCCCCACATGGAAAACTATGATGGATCTGGAGATCCTTATGACCATAGTTAAGGCGTTCGACATACTGATGGATTATTATGACTTTAGCGATGCTACTAAGTGTCATACCTTTGTTACAATGCTCCGTAAAGACGTCAAGCAGTGGATGGGGATGTTTCCTTCAGATTCAGTCTCATCATGGACAGATTTGTGCAGTAAGTTTCATGCTCGTTTTGGGAGCAACAAGAGGGGGAAAACCAACAGGCTCATTGGCTCAGGTTCGACAATATTCGAATGAGTCTTTGAGCCAATATGTGAAATGATTCCGGGAAGAAGTCGGCCAATTGACCGATCTGAATGAACTTCAAGTCGTTGGAATGTTCCAGAACAGTTTGGACTTGGTGAAGTCAGAGAAATTGGTGAAGAAGCTGATGTTTCACCACCCGAAGAGTCTTGTTGAAGCCTTCGATAAGGCAGAGGGCTACATAGTGGTAGAGGAGGCTATAAATAGTCTTAAACGTCCTTCTTCGGACCGGCTCAAGGAGACAGATCGAGACAGAACTGACGGAGGTCAGAAGAAAAATGAAGGGAATAACGACCGCTATAATGGAGGGTCGAAGAAGTATAACAACAACTGGAGACAAGGAAGAGGTCGTTCATCCGCTCTAACCAAGAAAGTTAATAGGACGTACACTCAACTGAATACTGATAGGGCTGTCATCTTAGACCAGATCAAAAATCAACCTATCTATGAACCACCTCGAGACAACCTTAAGCCCGGAGCAGGTAACTCTCGAAAATACTGTGACTATCATCAGGCTTCGGACCACGATACAAATGACTGTGCTAGTCTGAAGGACTTCATCGAGAGGAAGGTTCAAGGGGGTGCCTTAGTTCAGTATATTGCTATGAGAACAACTCAACAAGCCAATCAGAGAGATAGAGAACCTGTTCAGGTTGCTCAGCCAGCTCAGCCTGCATTGACAGCTACTGGATAGCCTGTGAGGCATGTGGTAGATGTCATCACTGGGGGAACTTCTAGTAAAATTATTGGAAAGAAGCGTCGAAGTTATCTGAATTCGATTATGTCGGTGGCGGGTACCTACCTGAAGACTGACAGACCTTATCCAGAAACGGTAATCTCATTTACTGATGAGGATTACCCTTCGGAAACTATCGAACCACATGAGGGATCACTGGTGGTAATGGCACAGGTGGGTTCGGTGGATATGAAGAGAATGATGATCGACAACAGGTCTTCTGTAGATATTCTGTACGCCCATATTTATCAGAGGATGCATCTGGATGGGCAAAAGATGGAGATTGGGCAGGAGGCTCCCTTGTACGGCTTCAGTAATGATCCAGTCAAAGTAGCTGGGACTATTAAGTTTTCGGTCATCTTCAGAACGCCCCCCCAACAAGTAGAAATAATTTGTAAGTTTTATGTTGTGCATGTAGATTCTGCCTACAATACCATTCTGGGGAGACCTACTTTGACTGCTTTACAAGCTGTGACCTCGATCCCTCATTTCAAAATTAAATTTCCTACGGCTCATGGAGTTGGAGAGGTAAAAGGGGATCTAGATTTGGCCAGATGATGTTATAGAAATACAGTGATTACTTCGGGAGTAGGGGTGTCGAAGTAGAAACAGACTATGGCGATAGAGATCGAGCCCTTTATCGAGAGCAGTTCAGAACCAATGGTCATGCCAGCTGGGGAAACAGAAGAAATCGAGCTTATTCCTGGCAAGAAAGATAAGACTGTAAAGATAGGTTCAGGTCTATCGGAACCTCTTCGGACGAACCTTATGGAGCTCCTACGCTGTTATGTAGATATCTTTGCATGGGAGCCTAAAGACATGCCAGGGGTGAGTCCAAAGATAGCAGAGCATCGGCTAGAGGTGGACCCGTCCAAGAAGCCAGTTCGGCAGAAGAGGAGGATTTTTGCACCGGAGCGACAACATATCATTGATGAAGAGATTGCAAAGCTGCTAGCTGCTGACTTCATCTTTGAGATCGACTACCCGGAGTTGATGGCGAATGTGGTGCTGGTCCAAAAGCACAACGGGAAGTGGCGAGTCTGCATCAACTATACAGATTTGAACAAAGCTTGTCCGAAGGATTTCTATTCATTACCCCACATCGGCCAACTCATTGATACGACTTTGGGGTATGCTTTCTCTGGTTACCATAAAATTTCAATGTGTAAAAATGATATACCAAAGACGGCGTTTATTACGCATTGTTTGGTATATGCCTATAAGAAGATGACGTCTAGCTTGATCAAAGCTGGAGCCACGTACCAGAGAATAATGAACTTTGTCTTCAAAAGCCAATTGGGCAGGAACATGGAGGTGTACGTCGATGACATGATTGTCAAGAGCATGCTTGTGCAGAAACACTTAGATAATTTAGAAGAATGTTTTCAGATGGTACGTCATCACAACTTGAGGATAAATCTGACAATATTGAATATGAAGACTCCTCAGTCATTTAAAGATGTTCAACGTCTGATTGGAAGGACTGCAGCTTTGAGGAGATTCATGTCCAAGTCGGTTGAAAGGTGTTTACCATTTTTCGACATATTGAAAGGGCCAAAGAATGCAAAGACGTTCCAATGGACTTCGGAATGCGAAGACTCCTTTTAGAGTATAAAGACCTATTTATCTTCGGCGCCTTTGTTGGTGAAGCCCGCTCCTGCTGAGCCTTTGTATTTGTACTTAGCAGCTAGTTTGTTGGCACTGGGAGCAGTTTTGGTGCGTGAAGTAGGGGGTAAGCAACACCCGGTTTACTATGTAAGCCATGTCCTTAGGGATGCTGAAACAAGATACCCAAATATTAAAAAAATTTCCTTCGCTTTGATGATAGCTAGTCGAAACCTTAGGCAATATTTCTAGGGTCGGGTGTTAGTGGTATACACGGATCAGCCTCTGAAGAAAATTATGGGCAAACCTAAAGTTTCGGGGAGATTAGCTGTATGGAAAATGGTGTTGTCCCAATTTTTCATTGAATACCATCCCCGAACAGCTATCAAGGGGCAGGCCTTGGCTGATTTTGTGGTCGAATGTTTATTTTCTGAAGCAGATGAAGCTAGGACAGAAGCCAAAGGGTCCGACAGAGCGGTTGCAGTTCTTCAGCAGAAGCAGAGCTTGTGGAAGCTGTATACAGATGGATCTTCTACTTCGGACATCAGTGGGGTAGGGATCATCTTGACCAGTCCAGAGGGATTCAAAGTGCAGCAAGCCATCAGATTCGAGTTCAGAGCAACGAACAACGAGGCAGAGTATGAGGCGGTGCTAGCAGGATTATGACTGGCTAAGAGTCTCGAAGTGCAGAGGATAGTCATCTTCAGTGATTCTCAGTTGGTCGTTAAGCAAGTTTCAAGGGAATACTGTAAGACCCCAACTTTTATGAATAAAGAATAATTTTCTCGAAATATATTTTTGAATATTATGGTGTGGATTTGATATAATATTATAGTTGTGGGTAATATTTATAAATTTTGCAAAGTAAGCAAGTGGTTATATAATATTCGATTGGTCGGGGAATATTTATTTTAACAGGGAATATTCGTACAACGATACAATCATTGGTGGACCCCACAACGGAAGTATTGTCGTAGTTAGAAAACGACAGAATTATCTTTTTATAAAAATAACGGCAAAAATGTTACCGTTAAAACTGTTGAACTACACGATAGTACAATTACAGTAATACGCGTGGTTGCATAGTAGTACACTGTATTGATTATTGATGCTTACGTGAGAAGTAACTCAGTTATACTCAATTATTGCTACAATAATTGCTGCATCATATCTCTCATATTATTGATTCAATTATTATCACAGTATCATCTGCATTATATTTATTATTATTAAATCAATAATTGAGACGACAAAGTTATTCATATTATTATTTGCGATATTGACAACGTCTAGAAGTTATGTCAAAGAGATGTTTGGTTATCTAATTGCGCGCCAATAAGGAAAAATCCTTATCGGAAACCCCCCTCTTTCCTGGGAACGACCTGGTTGTTAAATATTATGAGTTATAATATTAATGATGAATAAGTTGTGTTGATTAAAAATGAATTTGATAGTTCCATTATGTTGAGATTATTAGTGTTAGTGGAAATCGACATCTATTCCGATGATAATTGATGTCCAGGGGTTATATTGATAAATCGGGTAATTTATCGGATAAATGAGCAATTAATTTCTACTAATTCATATGCTTATATAACTATTTGTTCACATTATGTACTATTAATTCACATTATTTACTATTAGGGGAGGTGGTGCAAGTTTGATAATACTTGCAGGACTAAATTAAAAATGAAGAAAAATAGGAAGGTATTATACTGTAATATTTCGAGCCCCAAAACGTGCAATTATCGAAACTATATTTTTCTATAAATAGAAGCTCATTCTTCCTTCATTTCTCACCAATTCACAAAAGCTTTAGAGTAATTATTATAGAGAGAAAGAAGAATGAAAGTCTGCTACCTCAGTATTCCAGTATCCAGTTTTTCTAAGGTAAGGGGTATTATTTCTTTCGTGTTCTTGAAGAGAGCTAATTTTATTCCATCCCTTATTATTATTTTGGAACATCTTATCTGTGTGAATTACGCATGACCTGGTTTCGTTATTTATTATTCTGTTGGAATAACCTGCCTATGTGAAGTACCACATACATGGTAAAATTCTTCTGTTGGAACATCCTATCTGTGCGTATTACGCATGACCTGGTTCCATTATTTATTATTCTGTTGGAATAACCTGTCTGTACGGTCTATCGCATGCATGATAAATTCTTCTGTTATTCCATTCTTTATTATTCAGTTGGAATATCCTGTCTGCGCGTTTACGCATGAGCTAGTTCCATTATTTATTATTATATTGGAATAACCGGTCCGTGCGGTCTATCACATGCCTGGTGAATTCTTTTGTTATTCCATTCTTTATTATACTCAGTTAATTAAAGTTTTGGCTTTTATACTCCATGAAATTAGTGGAATATCCTTGATATTTGCGCTTCATCCAGTATCTTTTCATGGAAATATTCTTTTGAGCATTCTTGAATTTTACTCCACAAAGCAGTATCATGTTAACAATTTGAACATTATCAGTTCCTGGATAAATTAATTCTTGAACATGTTTTATTGAATTATTATATCATTGTCATCATCCTCATGTTTATATTATGTTGAAAGTCATTTGTGGCCTGTGGTGCATAGATGGACTTGGTATGATTATAACCAGGGATTATTCGGTATAATCATGACCGTAATGTTACAAATGATGTGGTAAAAGTCCTCATTGGCCCGTAGTGTATTGATGGACAGTTGTTGGCATGATCACGACCATTGATGAATACACGAATATCCTTGGCCCGTAGTACATGGATAATTTGTGGTCGTGATACTAATGAATATCCTTGGCCGTAGTGCAGGGATGATGTGGTTTATTTATTAAGCTGAGTCTCAGTGATAAAAGTGAAGAAAAACCTTTTAAATCATAGAATATAGTAGATTTTATTCTCTACTTGACTCTTCAAATGGATTGCTTGTTCCGTTGCAGTTAAATTTGATGTTTGTTATATTTTATCAGTTTAACACTGTTGAAGGCTAACGATAAATTATTCTGCATTATCTTAGTCATAATATTTCTTACTAGGCTAGTTGAGCTCACCCTTTCTTTCACTGTTCTCTTTAGGAAATCAAAACGTAGCCGGGACTAGTTGGGGAACGGAGTGACGATCCAGATGATAGCATTAGTAGTCCTCACTATTCTGTTAAGTAGTGTGACAATAAATGTAATGAGGACTCCATTGAGTTTGTATATTGTCTAGATGATAATATTCTTATTAAAAACTCTTAGATTATATTTTGTCGTATTTTACACGATTGTCGTATAATTAAGTTGTATTTGAATTTTGTGTCATGTATTTGGCGACCCAAGATGGGTGATGTATACCTGTTTTGGGGGCGTCACAGTTGGTATCAAAGCTTAGGGATATGATCCCTGGCTAAGATGTGAGACAAGAACTAGGAGGGGAGAGACGCGGAATTCCTTCGCTTGTATAACCTACCTATGTTTATTTGATATTTATTTGGTCGGTCAGAGATAATATGTGACATGTCAATTAACCCTTGTTGTGTGGCAGTATTTGAAAATGACATCCGAGAATGTTGAGAATAGCAATGGAGCACAGGAAATTGTTGAGTCTCCACAAATCAATAATCAGGATAATGTGCATCAGGAAGGCGATAATCCTCATGCAAACAACAACACTGACCAAATGATGAACGGTGGAATGTTCAAAGGCTTTATGCAATTAATGCAACATCAGACGAGAGTGGCTCCTGTCCAAAATATAGGTGGAAACACTGGAAACTCTCGAGCGGTCACCGCTAAACAGTTCAAGGAGCTGTGACCATCGGAGTTTATTGGAGAGCCAAAACCACTTAAGGTGGAAGCCTGGATAAAGTAGATCACCAAGATATTTGATGTTTTGGGATGCTCCGAGGAGCAAAAGGTTCCATTTGCCACCTTTATGTTGTGAGGAGAGGCAGATTACTGGTGGGAATCGGTAAAGCGTACTCAACCTGTCGCACTGAAGATGTCTTGGGAGAAGTTCCAAGAACTATTCAATGACAAGTACTTTCCCGAAAGTATTCGTCACATGAATGAGGTAGAGTTCATCAAGTTGGAGCAGAACAATATGACCATGTCATAGTAAGAAGCTAAGTTTGTCGAGTTGTCCCGGTTTTCATCTCACTTGGTTGATAATGAGGAGAGAATGACGCGGTTGTTTCTAAGAGGTTTGAAACCCGAGATATGTCAATATCTAATTTCTCATAAACTGTGTTTGTATTCAGATGTTGTTAATAGGGCTCAGTTATTGGAGCGTGATAATGAGTCAACTCAACCAAGAGAAAGCAGCCGGTAAAATGATAATACCAGTGGTAGCAGTCATCGAAGCGGTGACAACAAACGTGGAGAGAATCAACATTCCAGAAATGGTAACCACTTTGGTGGTAATCATGGCCAAGACAGTAAAAATAGACATTTCAAGAAAAAGGAGATTCAACAATGATGGAAAGACGTCAGCACCAGCACCCGTTGTTAAGGAAGGAGAACGACCACCTATCATATGCTTCAAATATGGAGGGGAGGGACATATCAGTCCAAACTGCGCGATGCATTCCAAAGCGTGTTATAATTATGGAAGAGAAGGTCACCTAGCCCGATTTTGTCATGCACCAATGACAAGTCCAGCTGGGATGGAGGCACCAAAGGCCGTCCTAAAAAAGTCAAAGTCGGTAGTTCAAGGGAGAGCGTTTGTCGTAACCTCCTATAAAGTAAGGAACCCGAATGAGGTCATCATGGGTAAGCTTATCATAAACTCTAGCGAAGTGTATACCTTATTTAATACCGGTTCTACCCATTCTTTTATTTCTCCTACTTGCGCTCAACGTTTAAATTTGACTACGGAAAAATTAGACTTTGACTTATCGGTTGAAACTCCGTTGGGAGAAACCTTCATTACATCCACTATTTATAAGTCTTGTTTGATTCAAATCGATAACCTCACGTTACCTGTCGATCTTATTTCTTTAAAAATACTTACATTTGACGTGATTCTAGGGATTGATTGGTTAACTACTCATTATGCTAAAATTGATTATTTTTGTAAGGTTGTTAGCTTTCATATTCCTAATCAACCTATTATGTGAATTCAAGTGACCAAACCATTAAAATCAATCACGGTCATCTCAAGCCATAAAGCTATTCATTTATTGAAAAACGGATGTCGAGCTTTCTTAGCTCATGTCACAGATTTAAATAAAAATACGTCAGATTTGAAAGATATTTCTATTATTAATAAATTTCCTGACGTATTCCCTGAAGAACTTCCTGGCCTTCCCCTAGAGCGTAAAATTGAATTTTTTATCGACCTTGAACCCGGCACAAAACCCATTTCCAAAGCCCCATATCGAATGGCTCCTATTGAACTTCAGGAGTTAAAGACCCAATTACAGGAATTGTTAGACATCGGTTTCATTCGTCCTAATACGTCTCCTTGGGGTGCTCCTGTTCTATTCGTAAAGAAGAAAGATGGAAGTATGTGACTTTGTATTGATTATCGGGAGTTGAATCATGTCACCATCAAAAAAAGGTACCCATTGCCTCGCATTGATGACCTATTTGACCAGTTGCAAGGCGCCAAATTCTTTTCAAAGATTGATCTTCATTCCGGATATCATCAGTTGAAGATTAAAACTGATGACACTCCAAAGACTGCTTTCAGAACTCGGTACGGGCATTATAAATTCTTAGTCATGTCTTTTAGATTGACTAATACTCCTGCTGCCTTCATGGATATGATGAACCGAGTATTCAAGGAATATTTTGATCAATTTGTGGTTGTCTTTATTGATGACATCCTCATATACTCCAATACCCATGAAGATCATGTGAAACACTTGAGGCTGATACTCCAAAAGCTTCGTGAAAATAAGCTATATGCCAAGTTGAAGAAATACGAGTTCTGGCTTGAGGAAGTTGCATTCCTTGGGCACGTGATATCAAAACTTGGGATATCTGTTGACCCGACAAAGATTGAAGCAATTCAAAGCTGGGAGCAACCTAAATCAATAACCGAAGTACGTAGCTTTCTCGGCTTAGCTGGTTATTATCAGAGATTCTTAGAAGGGTTTTCTCGAATCGCTACTTTATTTACTCAGCTGACTCGAAAAGATACAAAATTTGGTTGGAGTAAGGAATGTGAGAAGAGTTTTTAAGAACTCAAGACGAGACTCATTTCAGCACTTGTTTTGACAATACCATCTGGCTCGGTGGGATTTGTCATCTACAGTGATGCTTCAAACAAAGGGTTAGGATGTGTTCTCATGCAACAATGGAAAGTCATAGCCTATGTCTCACGACAACTCAAAGAATATGAGAGGAATTATCCTACTCATGATCTAGAGTTGGCAGCAGTCGTTTTTGCGTTTAAGATTTGGAGGCATTACCTGTATGGAGAGAAGGTGGAGATCTATACGAATTATAAAAGCCTCAAATATTTCTTCACTCAAAAGGAACTCAACATGTGACAACGACGATGGCTTGAGTTTTTGAAAGATTACGATCATACCATTCAATACCATCCTAGAAAAATGAACGTAGTAGCTGATGCATTGAGTAGAAGATCATATGCGGGTACGAGTGCATTATTGTCAACGCAAAGGCCCATTTTATATGACTTACAAATGATGAAGATAGAGTTAAAGACTCCAGGGACTCATGTGATGATGGCGAATATACGAGTAGAACCGACTTTAATCGATAAAGTTAAAGATGCTCAAGCTACAAACCTTGAGCTGATGCGTATGAGAAAGAAAGTACAAGAAGGTGCTATGCCGGAAGCAAGAATCGATGAAGAAGGAATACTTTGAGTCAACTCCAGACTTTGTGTTCCTAACAACCCTGATTTAAAGTATAAAATCATGATGGAGGTGCACAATACACCGTTTGTAATCCATCCTGGAAGTACCAAAATGTATCGTAATCTTCGACATACATTTTGGTTAACTAATATGAAGAGAGAGATAGCGAAGTTTTTCTCAAGGTGTTTAACTTGTCAACAAGTTAAGGCGGAGCATTAAGTACCAAAAGGTCCATTGCAACCACTTGAAATTCCAGAATGGAAGTGGGAGCACATTACCATGGATTTCATTATTGGTCTTCCCAAGGTTTCTCAAGGCATAGATGCAATTTGGGTCATTGTTGATAGATTGACCAATTATGTTCATTTTCTACTTATACGAGAAACTTATAGACTTGAACATCTTGCTCGTATGTACCTAAAAGAGATTGTAAGACTACATGGTATGCCGATATCCATAGTTTTTGATCGATACCCAAGATTCACTTTAAGATTTTGGGTTAGTTTGCAAAAAGCTATGGGCACAAATTTATGATTTAGCTCGTCATATCATCCTCAGACCGACAGGCGGTCAGAGAGGGCTATTCAAACTCTTGAAGATTTATTAAGACTTTGTGTCCTTGACTTCAAAGGAAGTTGGGACAAGTTCTTACCATTGGTGGATTTTTCCTACAACAACAGTTATCAAGAAAGTATTGGCATGGCTCCATTTGAGGCGTTATATGGAAGAAAGTGTCGTTCTCCAGTATGCTGGGATAAGGTTGGTGAAGCAACGTTGTTGGGACCGGAGCTGGTACGTATGACTACAAAAAAAATTCAAACGATTCGACAACGTATAAAAACCTCACAAGATCGACAAAAGAGTTATGCTGATCTTCATCGAAAGGACGTGGAATTCGGTATTGGAGATCATGTGTTGTTACGTGTTGCTCCATGGAAGGGAGTTACGAGATTTAGAAAGAGAGGAAAGCTCAACCCTCGATTCATTGGCCCATTTTTAATCCTTGATCGAGTAGGAACTGTGGCCTATAGACTCGCCTTACCGCCAAGTATGTCTCGTGTTCATAATGTTTTTCACATATCTATGTTACATAAATATGTGAAAGACCCGAACCATATTATTGAATTAGAACCAGACGAGATAGAGGAAGATTTAACATATGAAGAGTTACTTATTAAAATCTTGGATAAGAAGGATCATATTCTACGCTCTAAAGTTATACCTCAAGTCAAAGTTTTGTAGAGAAACCACGATATTGAGGAAATGACCTGGGAATTAGAATCTGAAATGAAATCAAGGTATCCTCACCTCTTCGATATACCAGGTACGTACCCTAATTTCGAGGATAAAATTTCTTAAGAAGGGGAGGTTGTAAGACCCCAACTTTTATGAATAAATAATAATTTTCTTGAAATATATTTTTGAATATTATGGTGTGGATTTGATATAATGTTATAGTTGTGGGTAATATTTACAAATTTTTCAAAGTAAGTAAGTGGCTATATAATATTCGATTGGTCAGGGAATATTCGTTTTAACAGGGAATATTCGTACGACGGCACAATCATTAGTGGACCCCACAACGGAAGTATTGTCGTAGTTAGAAAACGACAGAATTATCTTTATATAAAAATAACGGCGAAAGTGTTACCGTTAAAACTGTTGAACTACCCGGTAGTAAAAGTACAGTAATACGTGTGGTTGCATAGTAGCACACGATATTGATTATTGATGCTTACGTGAGAAGTCACTCAGTTATACTCAATTATTGCTACAGTAATTGCTGCATCATATCTCTCATATTATTGATTTAATTATTATCACAGTATCATCTGCATTATATTTATTATTATTAAATCAATAATTGAGACGACAAAGTTATTCATATTATTAATTGCAATATTGACAATGTCTAGAAGTTATGTCAAGGAGAGGTTTGGTCACCTAATTGTGCGCCAATAAGGAGAAATCCTTATCGAAAAGCCCCCTCTTTCCTGGGAACGACCTGGTTGTTAAATATTTTGAGTTATAATATTAATGATGAATAAGTTGTGTTGATTAAAGATGAATTTGATAGTTCCATTGTGTTGGGATTATTAGTGTTAGTGGAAATCGACATCTATTCCGATGATAATTGATGTCTGGGGGTTATATTGATAAATCGGGTAATTTATCGGATAAATGAGCAATTAATTTCTACTAATTCACATGCTTATATAACTATTTGTTCACATGTGTGTACTATTAATTCACATTATTTACTATTAGGGGAGGTGGTGCAAGTTTGATAATACTTGCAGGACTAAATTAAAAATGAAAAAAAATAGGAAGGTATTATACTGTAATATTTCGAGCCCCAAAACGTGCAATTATCGAAACTATATTTTTCTATAAATAGAAGCTCATTCTTCCTTCATTTCTCACCAATTCACAAAAGCTTTAGAGTAATTATTATAGAGAGAAAGAAGAAGAGAAGTTTGCTACCTCACTATTCCAGTATCCAGTTTTTCTAAGGTAAGGGATATTATTTCTTTCGTGTTCTTGAAGAGAGCTATTGTTATTCCATCCCTTATTATTCTGTTGGAACATCTTGTCTGTGCGAATTACGCATGACCTAGTTCCGTTATTTATTATTCTGTTGGAATAACCTGTCTATGCGAAGTACCGCATACATGGTGAAATTCTTCTGTTATTCCATTCTTTATTATTCTGTTGGAACATCCTGTCTGTGCGTATTATGCATGACCTGGTTCCATTATTTATTATTCTGTTGGAATAACCTGTCTGTGCGGTCTATCGCATGTATGGTAAATTCTTCTGTTATTACATTCTTTATTATTCAATTGGAATATCCTGTCTGTGCGTTTACGCATGAGCCGGTTCTATTACTTATTATTCTGTTGGAATAACCGGTCCGTGCGGTCTATCGCATGCCTGGTGAATTCTTTTGTTATTCCATTCTTTATTATACTCAGTTGGTTAAAGTTTTGGTTTACTCCATGAAATTAGGGGAATATCCTTGATATTAGCGCTTCATCCAGTATCTTTTCATGGAAATATTCTTTTGAGCATTCTTGAATTTTACTCCACAAAGCAGTATCATGTTGACAATATAGACGTTATTGGTTCCTGGATAAATTAATTCTTGAACTTATTTTATTGAATTCTTATATCATTGTCATCATCCTCATGTTTATATTATGTTGAAAGTCATCTGTGGCCTGTAGTGCATAGATGGACTTGGTATGATTATGACCAGGGATTATTCGGTATAATCATGACCATAATCTTACAAATGATGTTGTAAAAGTCCTCATTGGCCCGTAGTGCATTGATGGACAGTTGCTGGCATGATCATGACCATTGATGAATACAAGAATATCTTTGTCCCGTAGTGCATGGATAATTTGTGGTCGTGATACTAATGAATATCCTTGGCCGTAGTGCAGGGATGATGTGGTTTATTTATTAAGCTGAGTCTCAACGATAAAAGTGATGGAAACCTTTTTAAATCATAGAAGATAGTAGATTTTATTCTCTACTTGACTCTTCTAATGGATTGCTTGTTCCACAGCAGTTAAACTTGATGTTTGTTATAATTTATCAGTTTAACACTGTTAAAGGCTAACGATAAATTATTCTGAATTATCTTAGTCATAATATTTCTTACTGGGCGAGTTGAGCTCACCCTTTCTTTCACTGTTCTCTTCAGGAAATGAGAACGTAGTCGGGACTAGTCGGGGAACAGAGTGACGATCCAGATGATAGCATTAGTAGTCCTCACTATTCTGTTAAATAGTGTGACAATAAATGTAATGAGGACTCCATTGAGTTTGTATATTGTCTAGAAGACAATATTCTTATCAAAAACTCTTAGATTATATTTTTTCGTATTTTACATGATTGTCGTATAATTAAGTTGTATTTGAATTTTGTACCATGTATTTGGCGACCCAAGATGGGTGATGTATACCTATTTTGTGGGCGTCACAAATATGAAGCTTGAGGTCAGAGGATGATAAAGTACTTGGCAGAGTTAAAAGATCGGCTTTAGTATTTCCAGTCATATGAGTTCCAAGGGGTCAAGCGTAATGACAATTTTATTGCTGATGCATTGTCAAAACTGGCCACTACGGTTGCTAATATCTTCGATGGGTCCGTTTACTTGGAAATTTTGCAACATCCTGGTGTTCAACATGAATTGGTAATGTGTGTCGATCTTACCAACTGCTGGTTGACTCCATATCTGGAGTATCTGGCAGATGGGGCCCTTTTTCGGATCAGATGCTGGCCAAGAAAGTCAAGTACAAGAGTGCTAACTTCGTTCTGATAAATGGGGATCTCTTTCGAAGGGCCTTTTCGTCTCCATTGCTGTAATGTTTAACTCCATCCAAAGCTAAATATGCTCTTCGAGAGGTTCACAAGGGCATCTGTGGCGACCATATGGCTGCTAAGTCATTAGCCTACAAAGTACTTCGTCAGGGATATTACTGGCCTACAATCTTCAAGGAAGCTATGGAGTACGTCAAGAAATGCGAGAAGTGTCAACTCAACAGTCCGATCCCATATCAGCCACCAGAAGAGCTATACTCGATCTTATCTCCTATACCCTTTGATGTTTGGGGGGTTGATATACTGGGTCCATTGCCGAAAGCAAAAGGCCAGGTCAGTTTTGTTATAGTTGTCATCGATTATATGACCAAATGGGTAGAAACGAGGCCACTTAGGTTGATAATGGAACAAGAATGGTTGAAGTTCATGAAGGAGTCAGTAGTATTTCATTTCAGAATTCCTAAGGTGGTGATATCGGACAACGGACGCTAGTTTGTGGGATCGAAGTTTGAAGCATTTTTTAAGGAATTGGGGGTTCAGTACAGAAAGACTTTAGTAGCTCATTCGCAGTCGAATGGGCAGGTCGAGGTGACCAACAGAACGCTGCTGAATGGGATCAAGCGTAGACTGGATGAGGCTAAGGGGAGATGGCCAGAGGAGCTGCTCAGCGTGTTATGGGATTATCGAACTACATCGAGGACTACAATAGGGGATTCACCTTTTAAACTGGCCTATGGTACGGATGCCTTGGTCCCAGTTGAAATTGGATCTCCAAGTCTTCGGGTCAGTCAATTCAAAGAGATTTACAATGAAGAAGGGATGAAGGTCAATCTGGATTTGCTCGAAGAAGTCAGGGAAACAGCTTTGATCAGATTGGTGGCTTATTAACGAAGAATGGCTAAGCATTACAATAAGGGGGTAAAGCTTCGTAGATTTGAAGTGGGAGATTTTGTCCTCAGGGAAATCTAAGCATCTACGCCTCAGAAATTGGGAAAGCTGATACCGAACTGGGAAGGACCGTACGAAGTTGTTGAAGTACCGAAGCCAGGGACATATCGGTTGAGGGCATTGGACGGATCAGAGATCAAGAATACTTGGCACGCCGGTAGACTTTGGAAGTAATTTCAGTAGATACGGTGTCAGTATACCAGAAGTCTGTAAAATTTTTGAAACATCATCAATAAAAGATCCTTTTCTCCAATTCGTCTTCTGTTCATTGATGTCCATGACCTACGGTGTGAGGAGGTTCGGGTGGACTGGCTGACCATTCGATGGTAGCCTTATCGGCAGGTGGTCTTTATAAATTTGTGAGGCCTTTCGTGGTAGGCAAACTTCATTGGGGTAAGGAGGTTCGGGTGGACTCGCTGACCATTCGATGGTAGCCTTATCGGCAGGTGGTCCTTATGATTTTGTCAGGCCCTTCGTGGTAGGTAAACTTCATTGGTGTAAGGAGGTTCGGGTGGACTCGCTGACCATTCGATGGTAGCCTTATCGGCAGGTGGTCCTTATGAATTTGGCAGGCCCTTCGTGGTAGGCAAACTTCATTGGTGTAAGGAGGTTCGGGTGGACTCGCTGACCATTCGATGGTAGCCTATCTGGTCGGTGGAATCCTGTGGGTTTGTTAGGCCCTTCGTGGTAAATAAATTCCCGATGAAGCAGATCTACCTCACACTTCGGTAACGAATAAGTATCCCTTTACTTTATTACCTGATTTTGTCTAAGTGTTAAGTTCGGATTGCCTCATTACTTACCTTGATCTTATTTGTTATATGACTTGTTTAGTTATTTATTAACAGTCCAAAGTTAAGTTCAGATTAATATTGACAAAAATTAATAGTAAAGGAGTAATAAGGAAAAAGACTGATATTTCATTAATATAATACTTATTACAAAAAGATAGAAATTTTTACAAAAATTCTACAGCTAAGCTAAAGGAAGATCATCTTTAGGCGTCAGCTTCATCTTCAGAGGAATCGAGAAGGGCAGGATCTACCTTGGCAGTGACAAGTTTTCCTTTGTCTTTGCTTCGGCATTCATCATATCCATCCGAGAACATCTGAACGATTTCTTCGTTCAACGCAGCTGATTTCCAGTATTCTTGCTGAATTTCTTTTCGAAGATCTTCAGTCAAAGGTGGACTTAGGTCTCTCAGGGCACGAAGTTCCCAAAGGTGGAACTTTCTTTCATGATTCGCCCATGCTTAGATTTTAACTCATTTGTAAGACCCCAACTTATTATAAATGAAATTGAATTTCTCTATTTATTATTTTGAAATAGTAAGGGTTGAATTGATTAATGTGTTTAGTTATGGGTAAAATGCGCAAATATTTCAAATAAGCAAGTGGTTATAAAATATTCATTATTGTCGGGGAATATTCGTTTAGTCGTAGAATATTCTTCCTGTCGGGGAATATTCGTACGACGGCGCAGCCTTTTGTGGGCCCCGTAACGAAAAGCGATTGGATGAAGAAAACGACAAGTATGAGTTTTTATAAATAACGGCGTAGTTGTTACCGTTTACACTATTGGAATACCCGGTGGTTAAAACACAGTAATACGCGTTGTCGCACAGTAGCACACGGTATTTCAATAATTATTAATTCTTACGTAAGAAGACACTACTCAATAATTGTTACAGTAATTACTGTTCAAAATTTTATTTTATTGATTCAATAATTGCTACGTTGATATTTTATATTATTTTTATTTTAATAATTGTCACTACACAGTATTTTCCATTATCAGATCAATGATTCATATTATTTTAATAATATTACTAGATAACATTATTGGCAATGTCTCGAAAGTTCTATCTAAGGAGATGTTTGGTCACCTAATTGCGCGCCAGTAAGGAAAAATTCTTATTGGAAAGCCCCCTCTTTCCTGGGAACGGTCTGGTTGTCATTATTGTGATTCTGTAATGTTATTTGTAAATAATTAATTATTGATTTATATAATAAGAAAAATATTTATTTATGTGAATATAAATGGAGGAATCTTTAGAAAAGTGACAATTATTGAAAATTGATATTTTATCTTTTTTGATAAAATAATTTATTATTATATTATAATAATATAATAATGGGGATATTTTTACAATGAATATGTGATATATGAGTAAATGAGGAGGAGGAGTATTTTTGTTACTAAAAATATTTAAAACATGTTTTTCATGTTTGTGGACCCCATTTCTTGACTGAAATTTGAGTATAGCCTGTAAAATCGTCTATATGTGGATTTCAGTCAATTTCTGTTTGGAATATAGAAAAACTTAAACTTACAAAGTTGTAGATAATGAAATTTCCTATGGAAAAGACATAAGGTTCAAATTTTTCTGACAAAAGGGATTTTTATTATGAATTATTGAAGTTCCGAAGTTCCGAAATAATTGATTTCTGAAAGTTTTAATTATGTTTATTAAGAAAAACGTTTTTTTCTTTTGTGGGCTACACTAACATGTACAAAATAAGCTGAGATCAGTTGTCTAAGGTGGGCGTGAAAGTTATATATATATATATATATATATATATATATATATATATATATATATATATATATATATATATATATATATTAAATTTTCTACTTTGATGTTCTAAGCATTTTCCTAAAAATAGGGTGCTTAGGTTAGAATTGAAAATCACACCAGAAATTGAAATCTTCTCTCTCTATATTATCGAGCGTATTCTTGTGAGTATTTTGATACTTTGAGTGTTGTTATACGGTGCAAGTTTCTTTCAGCGTTATATCCGATATTAAGTCAGAAGTACTATTCTTTTGAGATAAAGGATGTTGTTTTCTTCTTAAATGATATTATTTTCTTCAATATCATTATGCCGAAATATAGGTCTGAACTTTTTATCAAATTTGGAACTTTTTGTGTCGAGGTTACTATTCACGTATATGGCATTATTCATCGAAAAATGAAATTTTCTTCTTTTTGTCCAAAAAGTCTATTATGGTTACTATCTTTGATTGTATCCATGTTTTGATCTTTCTTTTTGAATTCTGTTTCAAAATTAGTTATTATGGAGTATTATTGATCTTGGATAAACTGTAATACGAATCCTTAATATTTATTCTTTTGTTTCACTAGATTCGTTTTCTTTAAAATATTTTTCATCATCCTTAGTCCTAAATGATGATATAACTGAATATCTTTGGCATGTAATGCAAAGATGAATGATTTTCTGATGAATATCTTTGGCCCGTAGTGCAAAGATGAACAGGTGTTTAGATGAACATGACCAACTGATGAATATCTTTGGCATGTAGTGCAAAGATGAATATTTGATTCCAGATATATATTGATTGATGTTACAGGGATAAAATATTGACGATGAACTTTTAAATTTATATATATAAGATAGTAGATTTCATTCTCTACTTAACTCTTCTAATGAATTATTATTTCCTCTGTGAATATTGATTTAAAACTGGTTGTCTATTGTATTCTATTAGATTTTTCCCTATTGAGGACTAACGATAATTTGTTCTATATTATTTTAGTCATAATGTTCTTTACTGGGCTAGTTGAGCTCACCCTTTTCCTTTTTGTTCTATTTTTCTTCTCAGGAGACGAGAATGTAGCGAGTACTAGTCGGGGTGTGGAATGATGGTTCTAGAAGTTATTTTAGTAGTCCTCACTATTTTGTAAAATAGTGTATCAATAATGGTAATGAGGACTTATTTGAGTGTGGATATTATCTAGATGACAATATTTGTATTTAAACTCACAGTTTATATGTTGTCGTATTTTGCACGATAATTGTATTAATAAAGTTGTAGTTATTTCTGTACCATGTATTTGGCGACTCAGAATGGGTGTTTTATACCTATTTTGGGAGCGTCACATCATTTACTTGCAACACTAGACTCTTGTTGGTCTTCACATATGTGTATCGTTCTTTTCAACAAGGATTTCGTTTCAATGAACCAGGTCCGCGTTCATATCAATGATCTTTCGATGATTGGCTTCAGCTGCCTCTATTTTCTCTTTTAGCCTGTTCATATCTTTTTGGAGGCATTCGTTATTGTAGAGAGCGGTACCGAGGTCACTTCTCTCCTTAGTCAAAGCCGACTTCAGAATGATGTTTTCTCGTCGGGCTGCGTCCTCTTCGGCTTCAACTTCTTTGTATCGAGGGAGAAGACGCCCGAAGATAGCATTTGCCTGTAGATGTTCAGAAATAATCAGTTAATCATCAAGATATATATATATATATATAATTTCAAATGAACAGATAAACAACTATTTACCTTGGCATGGTAACTCATGCCTTCCTTGATTAGGTCCATAATTGAGCTATTTTCGAACCGATGCTCATCGGTATCCCTAACAAACGAGTCGAACAGTTGGAATGGAAAATTTCCATTGAACTCGGGCCATATGGTAGGTGAAGACATGGCTTCACGCCGGAAGGCAGAGGGAGATGATCGTGTGGGGTAAAGCACGGGAAGTTCGTCGCGAGGAGGAGATTGAGTAGGTGAATCCACAGGAGGTGGAGGTTGAACGGGAGTAGGCCCTGTAGGTGGTGGTGGTTGATCCTCCGAAGGCTGTTTCCTTTTGTAGGATAGGGTTGAAGCCTCAGTTTGTTCTTCACCTTCATCTTCAGAAACAAGGATTTCCATAGGAGTGGGGACCCGGAGTTCGTCAGCAGACAAGGGGGTTATTTTGGTTTTCCTCTTCTTTGTTCATGGGCATATCAATCAGACTCGTGGAAGAAGTTGTTTGGGAGTCTTGAATAGTCTGGGGGGGGTTTTCGAATGGCTCTCTTCTTCCTGTGAGGTTGGTTGGATTCCTCTGCAGTAATTAGTTCTATAGGGGAAGCTTCGACCTCTTGAGCGTCAGAAGTCGGAAGTTCTTCAGATGGAATTTCATCGGAAGGAGATGAAGGTTTGCCCGAAAGGAATCTGTCTAGATCCCTTCGGTCAATGGATGTTGGTTTGATCAAGGACACTGCAGAGGATGAAAGACAATAAGTCAGAATCAACATTTCTGAAGAAGATTAAAATAAATCACGCAACAGTAGAATTTGAAAGCTTACATTTATGGTCATACAACCATGCTTATTTGCTTATAAGTCTGATGCTCCACTCCTTCAGGGGTATCTTCTCTATGATACGTGTCATTTCCCTCATACGCTCTTCAGATATGTCGCCGAAGTCTGCAGAAACGTGACCAAAAATAGTCCAATCTGGAATGGAGGAGATTTCGGGACCATTAACAAAGAACCATCTATTATGCCATCCTCAGTTGCTTGAAGGATTATCCATTAGAGGTCGTTTCTCGATTCTAGCATTAGGCTTAGGGGCTATTTTGCTCAGCATCTTGAAGCCTTTTTCCCGAGACTTCCCGACTGAGAAGAGGGTGAAGAAAGAATCAACAGTGGGAGGAACTCCTATATCATAACAGAATGCTATGTAGGCCAGTATATGGATGTATGAATTCGGTAACAATTGGGCGAACCCAACTCTAACAAACCCTAGAAGGGTAATCAAGAAGGCGTGAAGGGGAAACCTTACTCCTTCTCCAGAAATGTTATCGGGACGGCGGTCCAACCGTTGGGTCGCTGGTACATTCTTTCATGGGATGCTGCGATCCTCACCTTGTGGGAATTCGGTATTTGGTAGCGAGTTTGAATATTACGAAGCTCGATTTCAGTAACAGTGGAGGGGGTGTTAGCGTGAAGAAATTCTTCCTCATTCTTAAAGAATTCGGAGGGGCTGGGAAGTGGTTCAGGAGACGGAGCTTTCTTGCTCAGAGTAGCAGTTTGGGGGTTTGAGGTCGTAGCCTCTTTACTAGGGCTTGGGTTGGGAGGAACGGCGGTAATGGGGGTTACACGAAGTGGAGAACTCTTATCAGAACTTTGAGACGCCATTGCTGAGAATTTGCAGAGAAGAGAAAGAAATTTGAGAAAGAGAGAAGTCTAGAGCTCGAAAAGGCGTCCGGAATTCAAATTAACAGGTAAAATTGTCAATTTGGAGAAAAATTGCCTTTTTTACTGACGGTTACACGATACACGATGGCGACACCTTTAATTGAAAGTCATAATGAGGAATTCGAATGGGTAGCGTCCAATTCAAGTCTCCAGGATTAATTAGATTGGGCTTCTCTAATGGGCTCTTGATTTTATTCGAATTATTAGTTGATGTTTATCCTTTGATCCTCGGTGAGCTTCATTTTGGATCCCTTTTAATTTCACTACAATTCTTTTCATTATGGACCTATGATATTTATAGTCTTTCATTAAACCTCCTGTTTAATAAAAGACTGGGGGAAATGTTGGGCCATAATACTTTATGCATTTGGGCCTGATCGATTGGGCTCCTCCCTCAAACCATGATACTTTAGGCATTGGGCAAAATCGAATGGGCTCACCCCTTGGTTCTATTTATTATGTTTTAAATGCATTGGGCTTCTTTATTGGACCGGTCCATTAGATAATTAAATATCTAGACCTCAGCTTTGACCGGTAATGATCACTAAGATAACAGTTGACTGTTATCTCTGCCATGTATTAATGAGGATGGGACTCAGTTGGCCGGCGGTGGCAAACCGTGACAAGATGTAGTTGGTGGGCTACATGCATTCGGCTGAGATGACCAGGGGTGGGGGCTGTGTCAGACAGTAGTGGGTGGCATGGGAAACTGGACTTTGGAGTATTTCTTAGCAAGGATCACACAATTTAGAGGTAACAACACTTAACTGAATCATTTTCTCTCTCAAGCACTAGATATTATTTCCTCCATTGTTAACCTTGTGATCGCCTGTACTGACTCTCATATCGGAGCTATCCCCCGACGGTCAAGCCGTCAAGCTTTTGGTGATTGTTGTGTTTACTGTGCAGGATATCGGACGTGTCTTACGTGATTGGGATGTGAGGAAAGATTTTGGCGTTAAAACTTTCCTCAATGGGGTTCTTTCAAAAGGATGTGTACATGACTCAGCCTCCTGGTTTTGTTGATCCACTGCGTCCAACTCATGTATGCAAACTACATCGTGCCCTCTATGGTCTCAAACAGTCACCACGTGCATGGTTCCAACGCCTTCAAACATTTCTTCTATCCCATGGTTTTGCAAACAGCCGCTCTGACCCATCCTTATTCATCAAAAGTTCTGGCTCACTAAAGCTCCTTTTGCTTGCTTAAGTTGATGACATCATTGTAACCGGCAGTTCTCTCAATCACATCAACGACTTCATTGATGTTTTATGTGCTACATTTGACAGTCGTCGCTTGGGTGATCTGAGTTTCTTTCTAGGCATTGAAGTTACTCGCATTGCCGACTCTCTCACTTTATCCCAGGCCCGGTATGCTTCCGACTTACTTCGGAAATTCCATATGGAGTACACCTGCAAGCCGTCTCCCACTCCTCTCTCAGCCCATACTCGATTATCTAGTCATGATGGTGACCCTTTACCGGATGTAACTTTGTATCGAAGTATGGTTGGTGGTCTTCAGTACCTTATGTTGTCCCGACCGGACATTGCCTTTGCCATCAATCCCTGTATATTGTAAAGGAGGGCAGTGAATAAACTTACAATTTTTGAATCTTTCATATTCTTTCAGTCTTCTCCAACCAAGGAAGATGGTAAAGGTGCTGATCAGCATCTGGAACGCCTATGGTCTCTGTCTCTGCACATATTCTTTTGGTGCTGTGAACTTTGGAACCCTTTCTCTCTTTCGTCTATCTACCCCACCAGTTTTACTCCCACAATAATCTTTCTTCCCAAGTCTCAGATCTTCAACCCGAATCATGAATTCATTTCCTGCATCTGGAGTGCTGAAATCAGCAGGGTTTTTGTTAACAACGCAGTTTAAAGTTTCGGTTATGCTGGTCAGAGGCCTAATAGTTCCATTCATATGACTGGTCTCAGGGTCTATGTGACTGGTTGATCTTTGACGTTGCAAAGGAAACACCACAGCATCAGAAGCACCGAGGATTCCTTTCTGCTTGTCTTGATGAGGATTAGAATCAAGGATTGTGTCAAAAACACCACTTGTGCTTGCGGGTTTTCTTGATATCCAATCTTTATTTTCTGAGGGTTAAAATGATCTCTTTGCTTTATCTGCCTCTTGAGGGTCTAGCAAATTCTTGTCCTGTAAAACCAGTAAACCACCAACCCTTTCAAAATTACAATCATTTTGAAGCAGATAAAGAAATGTATAAAGGGCAGGAAAAGCAAGTGAACATTCACAAGTGAGTTTTCGCACTTGTTAAATATCTCTCTCTTGTATTTATTATATACTAAAGGTTTTCAATTTAATAATTTCCTTTACCCCTCTTCCCATCTACATCTTACGTAAGCACACGGAAATAATTTAATATGTTCTGTGCATTTGGTATCATCAACGTGAATAAAAGAAGATAAATACATAATTCAACTCTTTAAGGATATCCGAAATGCATGGCAAGCTCATGCAAGTGACATATATAAGAAGGCTATGAGCACAAACCATATACAAAAAGATGAGTGCACGAACTGTAAAAAAAAAGAGAAAATAGGAAGCAAATTGTTACACAAATTGTGGCGTATCATTTGTGTACATAATATTATTCATACCAAGGAAAACAATCATTAATAAAACCCTATGCATACAATGAGCTTCACAAGTTCTCTATGGGGCGGCAATACCCTAGTCTATTCCAATGATTCAAGGGCAATTAATTAGCTTAGCTTTAGATGGCTATGAATATGTTCCCTTTTACTTGGTGTTTCAGCTTGAGTTTATATCGAGACGGAAATAATCAATTCAGATCTAGGATTTAATAATTAAAAAAATCTGAAATATATAATTATTGAACTTAAACTGATTTTAACATATTGGTTTTGCTCCATCTTTAATTTTCATTCCTAGTTGAAATTGAGTTTAATCTGTGGTTATGGAAAACTAATTATGCTACTGATGCTTCAAAGGCGGAGAAAACAAAATATCAATTTAAAATAATTTCCTACCTTTAGAGATGAGTGAACTACATTTACACTTGTATACAAGAGCGTAGTTAGTTTAATGATATATCATTAAAATAAAAGTAATTTTATCAAATATAAAATTTTCATTAGTGACATGATTCTAATACTGCTCGTGTATATTAAATTTTAATTCTTATAGTATATGAACAGTTTGAATTGGATTATTTGGTCTAAATAATTAGATTGTTTTTATTTTTAAAAAAAAAAACTAGGGAAAGATTCTTTTCAAAATGTTTTGAATTGAAATTATTTTAGAGTGTCATATGGAAAAAGTGTTCCAAAATAATAAGCGAAACCAAACAATTTTCTAATTATTTGTCTTCTTTAAACAATTTTTTAATAAAAATATTTAAACTCTTTCAAATATTTTTAATCAATCATAATAATTAGAATATTTGTAATATATTATAGAGTTACAGACCTGAAGATAAGTCTCCACTTTGTTCTGCACATTTTTCTGATCTATTACCTGCTGAAACACAACCTTGGCCTTGACGCTGTTGTTGGAAAAAATCATGTAAGACCCCAAATTATTAATAAATGAAATTTAATTTCCTTTATTTATTATTTTGAAATAGTAAGAGTTGATTTGATTAATGTGGTTATTTATGGGTAAAATACGTAAATATTTTAAATAAGCAGGTGGTTATAAAATATTCATTGTTGTCGGGGAATATTCGTTTGGACATGGAATATTCTTGCTGTCGGGGAATATTCGTACGACGGCGCAGTCTTTTGTGGGCCCCATAACAGAAAGCGATTGGATGAAGAAAACGACAAGTATAAGTTATTTATAAATAACGGCGTAGTTGTTACCGTTAACACTGTTGGAATACCCGGTGGTTAAAACACAGTAATATGCGTGGTTGTACAGTAGCACACGGTATTGCACCAATTATTGATTTTTACGTAAGAAGGCACTACTCAATAATTGTTACAGTAATTACTGTTCAGTATTTTATTTTATTGATTCAATAATTGCTGCGTTGATTTTTTTATATTACTGTTATTTCAATAATTATCACTGCACAGTATTTTTCATTATCGGAGCAATAATTCATATTATCTGAATAATATTATTAGTAAACATTATTGGTAATGTCTAAAAAATTCTGTCTAAGGAGAAGTTTGGTCACCTAATTGAGCGCCAATAAGGAGAAATCTTTATTGGAAAGCCCCCTCTTTCCTGAGAACGGCCTGGTTGCCAGTACTGTGATTCTGTAATATTATTTATGAATAATTAATTATTGATTTATATGATGAGGAAAATATTAATTTTATGTGGATATAGATGGAAAAAAAAAATTAAGTGGCAATTGTTAAAAATTGATATTTTATCTTTTCTGATAAACTAATATTTTATTATATTATTATAATATAATAATGAGAATATTTTTATAATAAATGTGGGATATATGAGTATATGAGGATGAGGAGTATTTTTGTTGCAAAAGTTGTTTAAAACATGTTAAACATGTCCGTAGGACCATTTCTTGACTGAAATTTGTTTATAGCTTGTAAAATCGTCCGTTTGTGGATTTCGGTCAATTTCTGTTTGGAATATGGAAAAACTTTCTTCTGAAAAGTTGTAGAGAATTGAATTTTCTATAAAAAGTCGCGAGATTCAAATTTTCTGATAAAAGGGCTATTTATTATGAATTATTGAAGTTCCGAAGTTCTGAAATAATTAATTTTTGGAAGTTTTAATTATTTTTATTTAGAAAAATGTTTTTGTTGTTTTATGGACATGTGTTAGGTGTTTGAGATCAACTGGTAGGATGGCGTAGAAGATTTATTATATATATTAATATTATATTAAATTTTCTACTTTGGTGTTCTAAGCAATTTCTTATAAATAGGGTGCTTAGGTTAGAATTAAAAATTACACCAGAATCTAAAGATTTCTCTCGCTTTCTCTGTCGATATATTGAGCGTATTCTTGTGAGTATTTTAGTACTTTGAGTATTGCTATACGGTGTAAGTTCTTTCAGCACTATATCCAGTATTCCAGTCAGAAGTACTATTCTTTCTGAGGTAAGGGATGTTATTTTCTTCGTAAGTGATATTATTTCTTCAATATCATTATGCTGAAATATTGGTTGGAACTTTTTATCAAATTTGGAACTTTTTCATGTCGGAATTACTATTCATGAATTACTATTCATGAGTTATTATTCAAGAGTTACTATTCACGTAACATGATGATATTTTTTGTGAAATTTCTATCTTTTGGTGTCAGAGTTATTATTCACGTATACGACACTATTCACGAATACGACACTATTCACCGAAAAATAAAATTTCTTTTTTTGTCCAAAATATCTATTTTGGATACTAGTTTTGATTGTATCCATGTTTTGATCATTCTTGAATTTTACCCCACTCTGGTTATTTAAGAAGTATTTTTGAATGGGAATTGTTTAAAGTACGAATCCTTAATATTTGTTCTTTTGCTTCACTGGATTCATTTTCTTTAAAATATTTTTCATCATCCTCAGTCCTAAATGATGATATTACTGAATTTCTTTGGCCTGTAGTGCAAAGATGAATGATTTCTTGATGAATATCTTTGGCCCGTAGTGCAAAGATGAACAGGTGTTGAGATGAACATGACCGACTGATTAATATCTTTGGCCCGTAGAGCAAAGATGAACAGGTGTTTAGATGAACATGACCAACTGATGAATATCTTTGGCCTGTAGTGCAAAGATGAATATTTGATTTCATATATATATTGATTGATGTTACAGGGATAAAATATCGACGATGAACTTTTAAATTCATATATAGAAGATAGTAGTTTGCATTCTCTACTTAACTCTTCTAATGAATTTTTATTTCCACTGCGAACATTGATTTAAAACTGGTTGTCTATTGTATTCTATTAGATTTTTTTCTGTTGAGGACTAACGATAATTTGTTCTATATTATCTTAGTCATAATGTTCTTTATTGGGCTAGTTAAGCTCGCCATTTTCCTTGTTGTTCCATTTTTCTTCTCTGGAGGCGAGAATGTAGCGAGTACTAGTCGGGGTGTGGAATGATGGTTCTAGAAGTGATTCTAGTAGTCCTCACTATTCTATAAAATAGTGTATCAATAATTGTAATGAGGACTTATTTGAGTGTGGATATTGTATAGATGACAATATTTGTATTTAAATTCACAGTTTTTATGTTGTATTTATAAAGTTATATTTGTTTCTGTACCATGTATTTGGCGACTCAGAATGGGTGATGTATACCTATTTTGGGGGCGTCATAGTTGGTATCAGAGCTTAGGGATATTGTCTCTGGCGGAGATCGAGGAATATTACTAGGAGGGGAGAGACGAGTAATCCTTCGCTAGTATGTCATACCTAAGCTTATTTTTTGGTCAGTCGAACTATATGGTTAATATGTGATATGTTAATTTATTTAATTAACCATTGTTTTATGGCAGTATTTAAGAATGGCAGCTGAGAATATTAACGGTGGAGTTAATGAGACCGTGGAAACACCTTTTATAAACACTCAGGGGAACGTGCAACAGGAAGACAATATTCCTCCTGTAAACAACACCACTGAACAGACGATGAACGACGGGATGTTTATGAGTTTTTTGCAGTTCATACAAAATCAGACGAAAGAGACTCGTGTATAGAATACGGGTGGAAATGATAGCAACGTGCGGCTTGTCACGGCCAAGCAGTTCAAAGAGTTGGGACCACTAGAATTTAAGGGAAAGCCGGATCCGATCATGGCGGAAACATGGGTCAAGCAAATTACCAAGATATTTGATGTCTTGGGATGCACGGAGGAACAGAAGGTTCCATTCGCCACCTTTATGTTCCGTGGCGAGGCAGATTACTGGTGGGAGTCTGTGAAACGTACCCAGCCTGCCGCACTCCGCATGTCTTGGGAAACATTTTAGAAACTTTTCAACGAAAAATACTTTCCTGAAAGTATTCGCCATATGAAAGAGGTAGAGTTTAATATACTAGAACAAAACAACATGACGGTGTCCCAATATGAATCGAAGTTCGCAGAGTTATCCAGGTTTGCACCTCATTTGGTAGAGAATGAGGAACGAATGACGAGGATGTTTCTGAGAGGTTTAAAACTCGAGATTCAACAATATCTTATATCTCATAAAGTTTCTTTATATTCAGATGTTGTCAATAGGGCTCAATTATTAGAGCGAGATAGCGAGTACGTTCAACCAAGAGACCGTAACCAGGATCATACCGGTGACAGCAGTCATCAGAACAACGATAACCAGCGGATAAAGAAAAATACGGACAAGAGTGACAACCACTCTAGTGGTACTCGTGGCCATGAAAATAGAAGAAGCGAGTCGAGGGGAGATTTTAAAAAGAGGAGATTCAACAATGACACTACGAAGACGTCAGCACCAGCAGCAACTGGTTTTAAGGGAGGAGAACGACCACCGATCGTATGCTATAAATGTGAAAAAGAGGGACACATCAGCCCAAACTGTCCACAACAGTTCAAGGTATGCTATAATTATGGAAAGGAAGGACATATCGCTCGATATTGTACGGTAGCGAAACTAAGCCCAGTGGGGATGGTGACTCAAAAGGCTGTCCCAGAAAAGTCAAAGTCAACGGTTCCTGGAAGAACGTTTGTCGTGACTGGTCAACATGCGAGGAACCCAAACGAGGTAATCACGGGTAAGCTAATCATAAATTCATGTGAAGTTTATACCTTATTAGATACCGGTGTTACCCATTCATTTATCTCTCCTGTTTGTGCTCAACGTTTAAACTTGACTCCGAAGAAATTAGACTTTGACTTATTTGTTGAAACTCCGTTATGAGAAACTTTCGTTACATCCATTGTTTATAAATCTTGTTTGATTCAAGTTGGCACCATCGCATTACATGTTGACCTTATTTTGGGGATTGATTGATTAACTACTCATCATGCCAAAATTGATTGCTTTCGTAAGGTTGTTAGTTTTCATATTTCTAAGCAACCTGTTATTCGAATTCAAGCAACCAAACCATTGAAGTCAAACACTTTCATATCAAGCCATAAAGTCATTCATTTATTGAAAAATGGATGTCAAGTTTTCTTAGCCCATGTTATGGACTTAAACAAAAATACGTCAGATTTGAATGATATTTCTATCGTTAGTAAATTTCCTGATGTATTTCCTGATGAATTTCTTGGCTTACTCCCAAAATGTGATATTGAATTTTGTATCGACTTTGAACCCGGTACAAAACCCATTTCTAAAAATCTCATGGCTTCTATTGAACTTCAGGAGTTAAAAATTCAACTATAGAATTTGGTACCCGAGCCTTTATCTGGTGACTTCCTTTGTGGAATGCACCGAAGCCAGACTCTCCGTAGGGGACGACATATTCGTGCAGTAGTAAATTGATAGGTGTTATTGTGATGTGCTATCCAAAATTGGGATGTGAGTCACAGTTGAGAGCAACCTAAGTCAGTAATCGAAATACATAGCTTTCTATACTTAGCTGGTTATTATCGAAGATTTTGTGGAAAGATTTTCTCGAATCGCTACTCCATTAACGCAGCTAAATCGTAGAGATACAAAATTCGAATGGAGTAAGGAATGTGGGAAGAGCTTCGAAGAACTCAATAAGAGACTCATTTCGGAACATGTTCTGACCATACCATCCTGGAAAAGCGAACGTGGTAGCTGACGTGTTGAGTAAAAGATCGTATACGAGTACGAATGCGATATTGTCAAAGACCCATTTAATATAACTTACAAATGATAGATATAGATTTAAAGACTCTAGGGACTCACTTGATGATATACAAGAAGAACCGACTTTAATCAATAAAGTTAAAAACGTTCAAGCTACACACCGGAGCTGATGAATATGAAGAAGGAGGTACAAGAAGTTGTTATTCCAAAAGCGAGAATTGGCGAGGTGAGGAAAGCTCAAACCTTCGATTTATTAGTCCATTTGAAATCCTAGATTGAATAGGAACTATGGCCTATAGACTCGCTTTACAACTAAGTATGATGCGTGTTCATAACGTTTTTCACGTATCGATGTTACGTGAATATGTGGACGACCCGAACCATGTTATTGAGTTAGAACCGGACGAGATAGCCGAAGACTTAACGTATGAAGAGGTACCTGTCAAGATTTTGGATAGGAAGGAGCATGTCCTACGCACAAAGGTCATACCACAAGTTAAAGTTTTGTGGAGAAACCATGCTATTGAGAAAATGACATGGGAGTTGGAAACGGAAATGAAAGCGAGGTATCCTTATCTTTTCGAAACACCAGGTACGTACGTCAATTTCGAGGACGAAATTTCATAAGGAGGGGAGGTTGTAAGACCCCAAATTATTAATAAATGAAATTTAATTTCCTCTATTTATCAGTTTGAAATAGTAAGGGTTGATTTGATTAATGTGGATAGTTATGGGTAAAATGCGCAAATATTTTAAATAAGCGGGTGGTTATAAAATATTCATTGTTGTCGGGGAATATTCGTTTGGACGTGGAATATTCTTGCAGTCAGGGAATATTCGTACGACGGCGCAGTCTTTTGTGGGCCCCATAACGGAAAGCGATTAGATGAAGAAAACGACAAGTATACGTTATTTATAAATAACGGCGTAGTTGTTACCGTTAACACTGTTGGAATACCCGGTGGTTAGAACACAGTAATATGCGTGGTTGCACAGTAGCACACGGTATTGCACCAATTATTGATTCTTACGTAAGAAGGCACCACTCAATAATTGTTACAGTAATTACTGTTCAGTATTTTATTTTATTGATTCATAATTGCTGCGTTAATTTTTTTATATTACTGTTATTTTAATAATTGTCACTACATAGTATTTTTTATTAGCGGAGCAATAATTCATATTATTTGAATAATATTATTATAAAACATTATTGGCAATGTCTAGAAAGTTCTGTCTAAGGAGAAGTTTGGTCACCTAATTGCGCGCTAGTAAGGAGAAATTTTTATTGGAAAGCCCCCTCTTTCCTGGGAACGGCCTGGTTGCCAGTACTGTGATTCTGTAATATTATTTATGAATAATTAATAATTAATTTATATGATGAGAAAAATATTGATTTTATGTGGATATAGATGGAATTTTTTTTTAAAGTGACAATTGTTAAAAATTGATATTTTATCTTTTCTGATAAAATAATATTTTATTATATTATTATAATATAATAATTAGGATATTTTTACAATGAATGTGGGATATATGAGTATATAAGGATGAGGAGTATTTTTGTTACAAAAGTTGTTTAAAACATGTTAAACATGTCCGTGGGCCCATTTCTTGACTGAAATTTGATTATAGCTTGTAAAATCGTCCGTTTGTGGATTTCGGTCAATTTCTGTTTGGAATATGGAAAAACTATCTTCTGAAAAGTTGTAGAGAATTGAATTTCCTATAAAAAGTCACGAGATTCAAATTTTCTGATAAAAGGGCTATTTATTATGAATTATTGAAGTTCCGAAGTTCTGAAATAATTAATTTTTGGAAGTTTTAATTATTTTTATTTAGAAAAATGTTTTTGTTGTTTTATAGACATGTGTTAGGTGTTTGAGATCAGCTGGTAGGATGGCGTAGAAGATTTATTATATATATTAATATTATATTAAATTTTCTACTTTGGTGTTCTAAGCAATTTCCTATAAATAGGGTGCTTAGGTTAGAATTAAAAATTACACCAGAAACTAAAGATTTCTCTCGCTTTCTCTGTCGATATATTGAGCGTATTCTTGTGAGTATTTTAGTACTTTGAGTAGTGCTATACGGTGTAAGTTCTTTCAGCACTATATCCAGTATTCCAGTCAGAAGTACTATTCTTTCTGAGGTAAGGGATGTTATTTTCTTCGTAAGTGATATTATTTCTTCAATATCATTATGCTAAAATATTGGTTGGAACTTTTTATCAAATTTGGAACTTTTTCATGTCGGGGTTACTATTCATGAGTTACTATTCAAGTGTTACTATTCACGAGTACTATTCACGTAACATGATGATATTTTTTATGAAATTTCTATCTTTTGGTGTCGGAGTTACTATTCACGTATACGGCACTATTCACGAATACAACACTATTCACCGAAAAATGAAATTTCTTTTTTTTTGTCCAAAATATCTATTCTGGATACTAGCTTTGATTGTATCCATGTTTTGATCATTCTTGAATTTTACCCCACTCTGGTTATTTAAGAAGTATTTTTGAATGAGAATTGTTTAAAGTACGAATCGTTAATATTTGTTCTTTTGCTTCACTGGATTCATTTTCTTTAAAATATTTTTCATCATCCTTAGTCCTAAATGATGATATTACTGAATTTCTTTGGCCTGTAGTGCAAAGATGAATGATTTCTTGATGAATATCTTTGGCCCATAGTGCAAAGATGAACATGTGTTGAGATGAACATGACCGACTGATTAATATCTTTGGCAATAGTGCAAAGATGAACAGGTGTTTAGATGAACATGAACAACTGATGAATATCTTTGGCCTGTAGTGCAAAGATGAATATTTGATTCCATATATATATATTGATTGATGTTACAGGGATAAAATATCGATGATGAACTTTTAAATTCATATATAGAAGATAGTAGTTTGCATTCTCTACTTAACTCTTCTAATAATTATTATTTCCGCTGCGAAGATTGATTTAAAACTGGTTGTCTATTGTATTCTATTAGATTTTTCCCTGTTGAGGACTAACGATAATTTGTTCTATATTATCTTAGTCATAATGTTCTTTACTGGGCTAGTTAAGCTCACCATTTTCCTTGTTGTTCCATTTTTCTTCTAAGGAGACGAGAATGTAGCAAGTACTAGTCGGGGTGTGGAATGATGGTTCTAGAAGTGATTCTAGTAGTCCTCACTATTCTATAAAATAGTGTATCAATAATTGTAATGAGGACTTATTTGAGTGTGGATATTGAATAGATGACAATATTTGTATTTAAACTCACAGTTTTTATTTTGTATTCATAAAGTTGTAGTTATTTCTGTACTATGTATTTGGCGACTCAGAATGGGTGATGTATACCTATTTTTGGGGCGTCACAAATCACCTCCCAAATACTGTTGTCTTTGATAAATTAGACAGATAAAATATCAGTATATGCCAAAGAGATTAAACTTGCAGTTCTACCAAAATTATAATCACTGTAAGAAAATAAATAAGTAGAAAATATTAAACCACGAGACACCAAGAATTTTACGTGGAAAACCCTCTAAAACTAAGAGGTAAAAATCACGGGACGATCTCCGAAAAATCCACTATAATAAACTGAGAGAATACAAAGATGTCTTAATTTGAGTACAAACTCAAATTACTTCACCGCAATAACTATGTGATGGAACCCGAATAAAACACTCTTTTATTTGAACTACCTTTCTCTCTCTATTTTCTAAAGCTTTACAGAAGCTTTTCTTCTCTCCTCTTTCTTACTCTCGGATTGAGTATGTATAGTTGGGTGTGTTTTTCCCTCATGTCATGGCTACCTTTTATAGCCAAAGTAAATGGGAGAAGAGGAGTAAATGAGGGGACAATTATTCAAAGGTTGGTAAAGTGGGTGAGGAACTTTTGACTAATTGGTAAAGTGGGTTACAAACTTTTGACTAATTGGTAAAGTGGGTGAGGAACTTTTGACTAACAATCTCCCCCTCCGAACCCATTAGAGGAGGTGATCTTTGTGACACCGTCACTTGGAGTCCATCCCGACCAATTCCTTGCAAAATTTCAGCTTGTCACGAGTAACAACTTTTGTTAACATGTCTGAGGGATTCTCGTCAGTATGAACTTTCTTCACTTTCATCAATTCCTTTTCCATCACTTCTCGAAGCCAGTGATAACGAACATCAATATGCTTGGTCCGATTATGATACGCGGCATTCTTGGTCAAGTCAATTGCACTCTGACTATCACAATAGACCACATACTCATAGGTGTGATTCTTGTGCAAAGAATCCATCTCATCTTGCATAGCTCTCAGCCAATTGCCCTTCTCCTTATAAGTCTTTACTTCCTGAAAATCCTCTGGCTTCCCCTCCTCAGCAACTAAAAGATATTTAGATGAGGGATATCTGACTGCTGGTACACGTTCTCTAGTGAATCTTCTTATTTGAGGTTCTTCAATATCAGGTTGCTCCCCCTGATCAATACTCTCTGCATTTGACCCATCACCATCGTGCAAATCTGTATCAGTCATATCTTTATTCTGACCTCCTTCTCTAACTATGGCATTCTGTACTGGAGAAGGAACTTCGCTAAGATCTGGAACTCTATTATCTCTGGGCTGTGTAGCATTATCAGAATGCTCATAATTTTGCTGCTCATGAAACACCACATCTCTGCTCCTGCATAATTTTCTTTGCACTGGATCCCATAACCGATATCCAAACTTTGCATCTCCATAGCCAACAAATACACATGGAGTAGATTTGTCATCAAGTTTCGATCTTTGTTCCTTAGGGATATGTGCAAAAGTCTTGCACCCAAATACCCTCAAATAAGAATAAGATAAATTCTTACCACTCCAAATCTTTTCTGGAATCTGAAAATCCAACGGTGCTGATGGAGATCTATTAATCAGGTAACAAGCAGTACGAACAGCTTCACCCCAGAATGACTTAGATAGTTTAGCCATTTTCAACATGCATCGCACTCTCTCAATAATAATGCGGTTCATTCTCTCAGCCACACCATTATGTTGTGGGGTACCAGGAATAGTCTGCTCATGCCGAATGCCATGCTTACTGCAATATTCAACAAACTCCTTAGAAGTGTATTCCCCTCCGTTGTCGCTATGAAGACACTTCAACGATTTTCCAGTCTCCCTTTCAACCATTGCATGAAGACTCTGAAAATGCTGGAATACCTGGTCTTTTGTTCTCAACAAAAATACACACACCTTCCGCGAAGCATCATCAATAAAGGTAACAAAGTACCTATTTCCACCCAAAGACTCAACCTCAATGGGTCCACATACATCGGAATATACTCTCTCTAGTAGTTTTGATTTTCTTTTAGCTGAACTACTAAAGGAGACTCTATGTTGTTTCCCAAACAAACAATAATCACAAAGGCTTAAAATAATACCTTTAGCAAAAAAAATGAATGACCTTTTTGCTAATAACTGCAACCCTTTCTCACTCATATGGCCAAGCCTCGTATGCCACAAGTTTGGTGAAGAGTCATCCTCAATTGCATTCAATTCAATAGAACACATCTTCACATGAGTCTTGTACAAAGAACAACAAGCAACTCCTCTTGCAATCACCATAGAGCCTTTGGTAAGCTTCCATTTTCCACTGCCGAAGTGATTCTCATAGCCTTCTCTGTCCAAGGCCATACCAGAAATCAAGTTGAGATGCAAATTTGGAACGTGTCTAACATCCCTCAAGGTAACAGTGCAACTAACACCTGTCTGAATGCAAACATCACCAATTCCAATAATCTTAGACTGATCAGTATTTCCCATTCTCACGTACCCAAAGTCTCCAGCTTTGTAAGTTGTGAAAAGTTCTCTCTTAGGTGTAGCATGATACGAGGCACCAGTATCAACCACCCAATCAACTTTCTGATCATCAACGTGCAAGCATTCTTCTTCCCCAAATGAAAGAATCACAACATCTTTGGTGACTGTGGCTGCAGTGTTCTTCTCCTCAACCGTTCCCATTTCACCATTTTTCTGCTTGTCTAACCAGATTCTGCAATTTCTCTTGTAATGACCTTCCTTATTACAATGAAAGCATTAATACGTTTCGTCTTGTCTGGTCTTTGACTTGCTCCTGTAATTCTTGCTTTTGTTGCGACTTGAATCTCCTTTGTGAGATCCCATAAAATTGGTTCTGCCCCTGTTTTCTGTGACAAGAGCATGATTCTCAAAATTTACGCCTTGCTCCTTTCGCCTTGTCTCCTCATTATGAACACTATCCTTGACCATCTGCATAGTCATTTTTCCTCCTGGAGCTGAATTGCTTAGAGACACCACCAAGGTCTCCCAGCTGTTTGGTAACGAACTGAGAAGTAAAAGAGCCTGAATCTCATCGTCAAGATTCAACATCATGGTGGGCACCTGGTTCACTAAACCTTGGAACTCACTCATATGTTCTGACACACTGCTCCCGTCCTTGTACTTTAGATTCAAAATTTTTCGAATCACAAAAGTTTTATTTTGTGCATTATTCTTCTCATACATAGACTCTAGTGTTGTCCATAAAGTGTGAGCATCCATCTCCTATCAAACATGGTGGAATACACTTTGATCAATCCACTGCCGGATGTGACCAATAGTCTTCATGTTCATTTTATTCCAATCAGCCTCAGACTTATCCGCGGGCTTTTTTCCCTTGAGCTCCAACGGATCATATAAATCCTTGCAATAAAGGATATCCTCCATTCTGGGCTTCCAGATTGAAAATTTTGAAGAGGTCAATTTAATCATGGCTCCGACTGATTCCTCCATAAAATTTATCAAAAACAACCGAGCAAATAATCTTAGCTCTGATACCAGTTGTTGGGAAAAATCACCTCCCAAATACTGTTATCTTTGATAAATTAGACTGATAAAATATTAGTATATGCCAAAGAGATTAAACTTGCAGTTCTACCAAAATAATAACCACTGTAAGAAAATAAATAAGTAGAAAATATCAAATTACGAGACACCAAGAATTTTACGGGGAAAACTCTCTAAAACTAAGAGGTAAAAATCACGGGACGATCTCCGAAAAATCCACTATAATAAACTGAGAGAATACAAAGATATCTTAATTTGAGTACAAACTCAAATTACTTCACCACAATAGCTATGTGATGGAACCCAAATAAAATACTCTTTTATTTGAACTACCTTTCTCTCTCTATTTTCTAAAACTTTACATAAGCTTTTCTTCTCTTTTCTTTCTTACTCTCGGATGGAGTATGTATTGTTGGGTGTGTTTTTCCCTCATGTCATGGTTACCTTTTATAGCCAAAGCAAATGGGAGAAGAGGAGTAAATGAGGGGACAATTATTCAAAGGTTGGTAAAGTGGGTGAGGAACTTTTGACTAACAGCTGCCAAATTCATGTACAAATCAGAATAATTGAAAGTAAAAATGAATTAAACTGATTAAAAAATATGAATATTATTTCAGTCATCATTGTATATTTTAATTTCATCAAATTTCGTAAAGTGTGCACCAAAATTAGATGACTTGAATTCTCACCATGTCGTGAATAGGAAGACTTGTTGAAATGAAATGTAATGAACAACGATCTTTGCAATAAACAAAAAATGAAAAGGAATTGAAAACAATAGTAGAATACCTGATTACACTGTTTGCATCTGGTCTTCACATCTTCTTCTTCATTGTCTTCACGAGTTTTCTTTGATTTCTTAGAACTTATTGCTGCATTAGAGCTGGCCATTAACTAAAACTACACCTGCTGGATAACCATAACCAATAAGACATTAAATAAGTAAGCAAAAATAAGAGAGAAAAAAGGCGTAAAATCTCATTTGTCATCAAACATTCGAAAATGAGAATTAATTAATGAATGTCTCCATCTTTTTTATTTTTTATATTTTCTCTTTGTAAAATCACTTCCAAAAAGAGTGTTACATAATAAATATTGGTATTTTATCTGTACAACAAAATGAGATTGAAATAATTGTTAATGTAGGTAAGAATGAAAAAACTAAAGGGGGAAACTCTTTAAATTAAATGCAATGAACAACCACCTTTGTCATACCTACAAGAAATTTGCAACATTAGGAACATGGTAAGTCAAGGGATAACCATGTTTCCAATGTATAAACATATTTTACCCATACATGTTGCTATTAATTCATGAACATTTTCTTTCTCTTTTACTCCCTCAACTCTATTTTTTTTATTCTAGTTATAGATTTTTGTTCTTTTTTATTCGTTGTTAATAGATTTTAAGACAAATAAATTACTTTTTTAATTGTTCTGTCATGTCGGTCGCTCAAGATCATTGGTCTCTACCCAGATGCAATGAAAAAATGGAATATAATATACGGAGGGCTTCCCTTTTAGAGAGACCCTCACTCCCCTAGATCTCCCTTATTTTGATATAATAAATTAGTATTATCCCTTTTTGTAGAGTTTGTTTTCCCTTTTTGTGTAACTTGTTTTTATGGTGAGATGACTGATTTGAATTTCATTATCCTCTCTATTATCTCTTGGGTGATTCTTTTTCCGTTTGAGAGATTTCTTTGACTTTTTTCGGTGCATGAATTTATTGAAGATGAATTGTTCAGATTTTGATATGACGTTATCATGGTTGTTTCGTTGCTCATGTTGAAGAACGGTCCAAATCTAGATATTTTATTATTAATTTTGGGATATGACTGTATTTTAGAAGTTTACTAGATACAAACCCGCGCGTTGCGACGGGATTATTCAATTTTTTTAATAATAAATGTGCAAGTGCAATTAATAAATTAAAATATACTAAAAAGAGTAAATTGTTGTGCGATGATCAAATTTTACACAGAAAAACAAATAAATATACGTTGCGTTGCAGTTATTATATCCATCCCGTCCACCGTGACAGATTCATGTTGGCATCTAAATTGTGAGTCATCATTGTCGCAAATATGTCGAACAAAAAGTGAGATTAAACCATAGATGCATAATAGAACGTAAAATGAATGAAATTAAAGCAGTCTGTAGATGAAGAGGCAAACCTTCTTTGATTTTTCATCAAATTCTTTCTTGGCCTTTTTCTTGGTCCCTGAAGTTCATCTAAAAATGTATATATCATTTACTCGTTAGATACAAACCAAAGAATGTGACAATAGTAATCGTGTGTTATGGAGAAAGTTTCAAAGAATGGGCACACATACCATTTGGTGGACTTGGTAGCGTGTTTGGGTGTTTAGATGTAGTGGTTATTAGATGAGCTTGTTAAAGCTCGTAAAGTTAGTTCACTAAATAGGATATAATTTGTATATGGTGACAAAACTTGGTAATAAAAGTAATTCTTAGTACAAGTTAGCCAACTATTTATCCAACTGATTGGAGCCACAACTTGACTTAAAACCTTCTTCGAACACAAGATGAATGAAAACCAAAATTCTAATCACAAGTATAACACCTTACAACAAAGTTGACAAAAAATTATTAAATAACTGACAAGCTTGAACCCATGACCCATCTGCTTACTCTCTTTTTTCTTCCCAGGAGGTCTAGCCGCTTACTGTTGAAAAGCCATTACATAAATTGTATGCAAATTGGAGTAGTTGGATTTTCAGAAGATTCGGTATCATTTATTAAAGTGTAAGCACCAAAATTATTCTGGTCGTCACTAAAAAAAACTGTAATGTTTGAAAAGATATACTTACCTACATGATCAAACACTATCTCAATGGTTGCATCCTTGAACAATTGAATTCCACCTACATTCATTGCGGAATTGCTATTAGAATCATGAATAGGATCACTAACTATTTCAATGCTCTTTCTCTAATATGTCATCAAGAAGCTTTTGAGCCTGTCAAGAGTCCATTATGGGATTATAATCAATATATTAAGAGGTAATTAAAAAATTACAAAGGATAATATCATAATTAGATTACAAAGGATAATATCATAATTAAATTACAAAGGATAATATCAAAATAGTTGATATAAATATAAAAACTGTTTAGATTTATAGTAGTGATTTAGGAGATTATAATCAATAAATTAAGAGATAACAAATTATAAAGGATAATATCATAATTAAATTACTAAGGATAATATCATAATTAAATTACAAATAATAATATCAAAATAGTTGATATAAATCTAAAAACTGTTTAGATTTATAGTAGTGAATTACGGGATTATAATCAATAAATTAAGGAAAATATCAAAATTACTAAGAATAATATCAAAACAGTTGATATATTTAAATGATAAAGGATAATTAAAATTTTAGATTTATAGTAGTGAATTAATTAAGAGATAACAAAGGCATCTAATTTATCTCAAGTCTAGCTGAACATATTCCATAATATCATATCTACAGCAGTAATGATCCGAACAACAGCAGTAACCATAATGCGATCAAAACAGATGAATTTCTAAAGAATTAAGGAAACAACTCTAGTAAGAAAAAAGGAATTTTAACTGAAACTGAATGATCCTGCAGTAAATAATAGATTAGACAATGCAAGTCAAAATTGCATAAAAATTGTTTCTACAATATTTTACAAATTTGTTACATGAATTAAAGCAGTAAATTTGTTAATATATAATTGCATTTGTGTAAGAAACTACCATTGAAGGTATATTCTAGAGCCAACATTCAGTAAAAAATATAATTATATATATAAATATATGAGAGAGAGAGAGAGAGAGAAACTGACGTCAATAGGGGCCTGAGGAGACTATAATCTAACGGCACGAAATGTTGTTTTGGACGAAGTAATTCCAACGCCGACCGTCGATATACTCGTTACAAATTAACCTCAAGCTCGAATCCACAAATCAGCAAAGAGTTGTAACTCTAAGAGATCACCCAAAGGAATTTTTTGATTTGATGTAATCTGCCATCTAATTTATGTAAAATTCAAATTATTTAAATTTTTTGATTTGATAAATACAAGAAGGCACATACCATCAAGAATCTTGAATGCAACCTTATAATAAACATTACTCATAGGCTTTCCTGGTATAGAAGTGCAAAAGACCAAAAAAAAATTAGTATTAGCTCAAAAAGAAACTAATGAATAAACTCTAGTTGTAGTTATATGTTGTCTAAAACTATATAACAACCATTTATAGGAAAATCTAGTCTCTGAACAGCAAGAACGTAATAGCAATACAGTATAAAAGATTGCCTAGCACCCATAAATGTGACACCCCCAAAATAGGTATACAACACCCATTCCGAGTCGCCAAATATATGGTACAGAAAATAACTACAACTTTATTACAACAATTGTCGTGCAAAATACAACAACACATATACTGTGAGTTTGGATACAAATATATACCAAATGTGACAAATGTCCCAACTGTGGACAACACCTCACAGTGACACCTTACATAAAGGTATAGTCAAAAACTGTTTTAGAAACTAAAATCTTTGGGAAGTGCTCAAGAAAACCTTCGTACATGGGAGGCCATGTTTCTAGGTTATGATAGATATTATATGGCCACAGAATTATCCTTGGTTGACCCAATAGACCCCAAAGAAAAATGAGAAGATTACTATCATATTCTTCCCAATGATGAGTCTTCTCTTGATTTATCATTATCTCCACTGTCTCAAATTGAGAATTATACTTCAAACAAACACCAAGATTATATAGGTAGTGCTCGTAAATATACTCAGGAAGTGGATGAGCACAACCCTGTCTTATGATGACACGAGGTTGTATGTCATTAGACATCTTGTATGATAGTGGCAAAACACCCTTCCAACGTTGGGTTCGCCTCTCCCTATATGATTAACCAAATATAACTACTAAAAGATGTATACAACACACTTGTCTATACTTTTTAGGGAGAACTCCACAGCTAGAGACCACCGTTCTATTCCCTTGTTACCCTCGCTCGACCCAGCATCACTTTTATTACCTGAAAGGAATTGTGAAGCAAAAGGGTGAGCACAACTAGCTCAGTAAAGAATATCATGACTAAAGATAATTAAATTATCAATAGCCTTCATCAATAACAAATCAGAGATTTTGAACATGTGGTAGATGATAAAAATTTCAACCATAGTTGCAGCGGAACGAGCAATCCATTAGAAGAGTCAAATAGACAATACAGTTTATTATCTTCTCCATGTTAAAATTCCACCAACAATGTTTTATCCCGGTAACATCAATCAACGGTTCCTTTCCACAATTATATGAATATCTCATAATCATAATTGTAATTCTAAATTCCTCTTCGTACCCAGGACGAATATAATTTTCATCACATATCTTTACCTGAAACATCAAAGATCATGGTTATACCAAATCACAGTTCCTGTTCATAATCATACTAATAAATTCATCTTTGCACTATGGCCAAAGATATTCATCCATAATTCATCTTCGCACCACTGGCCAAAGATATTCAACAACAGGTCATCTTTGCACTACGGGCCAAAGATATTCATTAACAGTTCATCTTTGCACTACAGGCCAAAGATATTCAACAATAGTTCATATTTGCACTATAGGCCAAATATATTAATATCTCAAAGAAATATATAATCATTTCAGAATTTATATAAACAATAATTATAACCATGTTAATCAATTCACCTTTGCACTTAAGCTAAAGATATTCAATTATAAATTTAATGGTCATGATCATACCAGTCACAATTCAACTTTTTACTACTGACCAAAGAGAACCCTAGTCATGATCATACCAATAATCTACCCATCTTTATACTCAAGTGAAAGAGAATTTCAACATCAGAGTTATAAAAATGTTATATATGATAATAAAATCAATATAATCAATATATAATTTTAATCTCCAGAGTAATATTCATAAATCAACTATAATTTGGATAGAAAAAGAAACCAATTTTGTAGTGAATAGTACCCGTGAATAGTAACTCATGAATAGTAACTCGGGAATAGTAACTCATAAATAGTAACTCATGAATAGTAACCCTGACACAAAAAGGTAGAAATTCAACAATAAAATCTATATCAATATTTCGGTATAATGATATTGAAAGAATAACATTTCTTAAACTTATAAATAATTTATTTTAATTGTTTACACTTTACTAAATAATGCATTTAATCATCATAAAATGCAAAACTTATAAGATTTCATCACCAATAACCAAAACCCTCATCGAAATTCTCAAGTCATAAAATCATATTTTCCAATTTTCTTCCTTCACATAACATATTTAACTCATTTATTCATAACTAGTCCATTTTCATGAAAAATTCCAAATCAGTTCCAAAAATATTTCTTTTCTGGGATTTAGCAGAATATAGTCCCATATTGAACATATATTTTTCTTAGAATTTTTAAAATTCATTTACTATTTTTCATATGGCCAAAACCGTCGAATATTTAGACATTTATCATAAATTGTACTTTTATCCAAAAATTCCAAAATTCACAGAGTACACTGATATTATATAGATGTACTCCCAATAAAAATTTCATCAATTTTGGAGTTAACCACAAGGAATTATAAGCGGTTACTTTTAAAATAGTCTTTTCTCATAAAATTCATAACTCTTAATCTATACATCCAAAAATTACCATTTTTGGACACAATAAATAAAACTCATCAACATATCATTTTAAATTTTTCCAGAATTTTCTGAAGGTCAGAAGAAGTACGAATTGAAATACATAATAACCTTTAAAATCCCTTACTATCCCTTACCTCAAAAGAGCAGTACTTCTGACTGGATATCGGATATGACGCTGAAGAAAACTTGCACTGATGAATATCAACTCACCAAGTATCTAAATACTCAAAAAATACACTCAATAATCTAGAGAGAAAGAGAGAAACTTATATTTCTGGTGTGATTTTCAATTCTAACTTAGCCCTCTATTTATAGGAAAATTTTAGCAGACTTGACCTGCAACCTGATGGCTTTACCTACTACTATTCCCACCCACCACATTTGAAATAAAATTCAGCACATTTCTTCACCAACCACAAATGGGGCCCACTCAATTCTAGAATTTTCCACCAAAATGCTAAATTCGGATACGTCAACAATTTCTGAACCATTCACCTCTTAAAATTCATAACAAATCATACGTTCATTTTTAACGGTTCAAAGTTTGTGGACATATACTCAACTTATATATGTATAACATATCCAAAAATTACAATGATCCAACGGTCGGATTAAAAATTATAACTCACACAATATATCTCAAAAACACTGGTTTAATTTTTAATAACTTCATTCCGACAAAATACTGATAAAATACCTCAACATTAATTCCTTCATTTATAACCACATAAATAAATCCATCATTTATATCCACATCAAATAAATATTTCCTTATCATATAAATCAATAATTAATTATTCATAAATAATATTACAGAATCACAATTATGACAACCAGGCCGTTCCCAGGAAAGAGGGGGCTTTCCCATAAGAATTTGTCCTTACTGGCGTGCAATTAGGTGACCAAACCTCTCCTTGACAGAACTTTCTAGACATTGCCAATAATGCTATCTAATAATATTATTCAAATAATATGAATTATTGATCTGATAATGAGAAATATTGTGCAATGATAATTATTGAAACAATAATAATATAAAATATCAACGCAGCAATTATTGAATCAATAAAATAAAATATTAAACAGTAATTACTGTAACAATTATTGAGTAGTGCCTTCTTACGTAAGAATCAATAATTCAAAAATACTATGTAATACCGTGTGCTACTGCGCAACAACGCATATTACTTTATTTTACCAACCGGGTATTCCAACAGTGTTAACGGTAACGATTACGCCGTTATTTATAAAAACTTAATTTTGTCGTTTTTTTCATCCGACAGTTATTCTGTTATGGGGCCCATAAATGGCTGCACCGTCGTACGGATATTCCCCGGCAAAAAAAATATTCCACGGCCAAACGAATATTCCCCGTCAACAATGAATACTTTATAACCACTTGTGTATTTTGAAAAAAATTTCATATATCACCCTTAACTTTAACTTTTATCAATTTAACCATTTACTGAATAGTAATTATAAGAAAAATTGAATACTTTTATTTCATTAATTTCGGGGTTTTACAATAAAAGCCAAGAATTGGACAGTCAAAACCCACAAAGGAGCTAGTAATTATTTTAAAAAGTAAAATATGATGGTTGTCTGAAGTACAACTTTCAAACTAAATTCATTTATATATTGGCTGGTGGTCACATGAATGGCATGCTCTCTGAACATGTTAGGGATAAAAGCAGAGTAAATTTTCTGTTATAAAAGGTCAAAACACCAATTTTAAAGTACATTAGGTTGCTTGTGACATACTGATACAGAAGAGTCAAGCTTCAAGGTCTCATGGACTGTTTCTCTCACCCAAATTTTTATACAAGATTATAAGGCACTAACTACTATCTTGGGGGAAAAAGAAAATAACATAAGGAGGAGTTGAATTGCTCAATATGATTGATCCTAAGCACAGAGTGATCACTGAGTACATATAACATAAAGAAGTGTGCCAATTGATCAGTAATATAGATGATTGAAAAAAGGATGGCCAACTTTATGGGTAAGATAAAACATAGGAGATATCATCAAAAGACCTATATGAAATTAACACACTTAGAAAAACGAACATCATCTAGAAGCTAATAATATCAACGAAAAAAATTGAGTCTTGGGACCTAGCAAAGAATTGAATGCTAAATTTCATTAATTATGTTGCTGAATTAAAGCTTCTATCTTTGAGTTGGTGACAAATCTCTCAACTGGGTTTTCGCTGATTAGTTTACATTCATTCCATTCTTGCTGCCCCAAATCTCAATAAGAACTCACTACACTTTAGAAACAGTCATTAAGTGCTCAAAAGAAAAAAATGAAAGAATAACTAAACTTACTGAAGAGAAGCTTATCAAGGCTCTCATTAGCTATGTACTCGTATACAAGTAACTTCTCTGGGCCATGAGCACAATATCCCAGCAACTTAACAACATTCCGGTGCTGAACACACGCCGACAACTTGGCCTCATTCATGAACTCTTTCTTCCCTTGATTTGAGCTTTGAGAAAGCTTCTTCACGACAATCTCCCTCCCATCTTCCAACTTTCCCTAAACATTAAAACTCCAAAAGTTATTCGAGAGGAAGTATGGATTTTGAATAATTTTGGGGATTTTTGTGATGGCAAAAAAAATACCTTGAAAACAGAGCCGAACATGCCTTGACCGAGCTTTTTATTGGGGTGGAAATCTTTGGTATCATAAACTATGGTTTAGAAAGTGAATACCTTCTGTTCCTGAGCTGCAATCATTTCCAAATCTTCTTCTTGCCTTTCTGATTGATCAAATTATAGATCCAAGAAAGAAATAAAAACATAGAACAAGGGATTTTCGTAAAATTGATTGAAAACAGAACATACACACAAATAAGCATAAATGTTCATACCATTGATAGAGTGGAATCAGAAAAGATAGAAACATATTGTGCGAGTGTTGTACAAAAATGAGAGAGAAAACAAAGCTGAGATCCGAAGAAGATGAACGTAGACCAACAATGTAATATTATAGGATTCTAGTTGTTATTTGAACGAATTTGAACGCCAAAGTTGAAGATATGATTCCAGTTTTTATTTGAACGAATTTGAACGCCAAAGTTGAAGGTAGGATAAGATTCAGTTGTTATTTGAACGAATTTGAAGATAGAATTCCAGTTGTTATTCTATAAGGGAATTGTTGTGAAGGGTATTTTGGTAAAGGATATTTAGGAGCATTAATTAATTATGATGGACAGGTGTTGAGTTTTTAGAATGACAGATGTCAAAATAATGTGTTATGGACTGTGTTTTAGTATATATAGATATGGTGTCCACTAGCCTGAATACTACGAGCGACTCTTTTTATTCTTTTGATTATCTCTTAATTATTTTACATAATTACAATTCAAATCTTTTATTATATTTTTTTATCTTTTATAAAAGATTACAGTTTTAATAAATTTCAGTATTTTATATAGACTGTTTAATCAAAAGATAAAAAAGGAGTTAATACTTGGTGATTATGTCCCTTTAAGTTATTTGTCTACTCATTATTCTAAACGTGCATATAATTTAGCCATAACGCATACAAAAATTAAAATGTCACTAATGAACAAGAATAATCAGCAGCCCAGTTTTTCAGCTAACATCATCGTCATTTATATGTTTCATTTAGGACAAAACTTGATAGAAAGATGCTTCTTCAAATGAGGTGTGAAAATCATAGACAATTTACAGTTGTAGATCAACCAAAAAAGATGTTTATTTCTACTCTCTATATGTTGCTCTTAAGACGAGCTTATTACAAAGATACTTTCCTTCACCTTTAATTTTTGTAAATCATTTAGAACACATTGTACTGTTGTAATCTTATAGATTTACCAAAAAGAGGAAAACCCAGAAAGAAAGTTCTAAATTTGAATAACAATTAATAAGTTAAAGGTTATGAAAAAGCTTAGTATATATAAAAGAGCTAAAACAATTGATGATGGAGCTCAAAGAAATTCAAATAATACCTGCTGCCCTTTGTCAGGAAAAGTACGCCAAAAATAATCTATATCCTCAGAATTACTTTTCCGTCTTTGTGCAATTAAATATGAAATCAACAAAACCAATTATGAGAACAAAAATAACAAATAACCATCCACAAGCAAGACACCAAATTTACGTGAAAAACCCTCTAAAATTAAGAGGTAAAAACCACGGGTCAAACTCCGAATCTCCACTATATCACTAATAATGGGCTTACAATAATCCTCTCAAGTTTTATGCCTTAAAACTTGAGGTTACACAATAAATTGAGATAATACAAATTTACCTTTAATTAATTTGAGAAACCTAATTAACTTCACTACCAAAAAACACCTCAAGTAATTAAGTCTTCAAGCTTTCAATTGAACGGAGATGATGGCGGATACCCACGAACAACAAATAATAATTCTCTCAATTTATTCTTTTGGTATCTTCTTGCTACCAAGCTTCTCTATTTCATGTATCAAATAAGACTCCCTCATAGCCTTATTTATAGTACTCTTCTTAATTCATTCCTATTATGGATTAGAAATAATTTATTCTTCTAATCAAATTAGGGATCACATCTCTTTGTCTTGGTCACCAACCACTCTAACAAGTAAATATTTTTTCAACTTGGATTCCTTTCATGGAATCTCCATTTCCAATATTGCTTCCATTAACCCAATTTCTAATTTGATTAATATCAAGTAAACTCACTTACTTGCTCACAAATAAAATCAATTCTTTTCTATTTTGGATTTTATCTCATGGGTGAGGACTCACACCCAACAATCTCCCCTTCTGAACCCATGAAAAGAGGGATCACCAACCACAACTCCTTACTCGGAGTTAATTCCAACGAAGTCTTGGCTCAACTCAATCTTCTTGGAATTTTTAAATATCTTCATGTCCGGCTTTGTCTCATCGGCATGGTTCTTCTCAATGGGAGGATCTAACTCAAACTTGACAGATTTTTGCTTGCCAAATTCATTCATAACCGCTTTGTACCCTGGCTGCGAGCTATCACTTTCCTTCTTCACTTTTGGTACCCATTTAAAGCGAAGAGCTTTCTTTTTGTGGTTCTCATGCAAGACTTTTCTTCCATCTCGCACGGCTTTGTACAACATCCTTTTCTGCCTAACTCCCCCATTTTCAACACCTCTCACATGCGCCCGCATTGTGTAAAGAGTGTCTACCTTCTTACCTCTAGTGACCACTAGAGACCCTTTGGTGAGCTTTCATTGACCTTTAGCAAAGTAACTTTTATAACCATTCTCATCAAGCTTACCAGCAGAGATCAAATTACAACGAATATCAGAAACATGTCTGACTTCTCTCAGCATCAACCTGCAACCACTGTTAGTTTCCAAACAAATATCTCCATTGCCTATAATCTTAGATGCATTTTTGTTTCCCATCCGCACATGGCCAAAATCACCACTATTGTAGAATGTGAAGATTTCACCACATGAAGTAGCATGGAACGAAGCACCCGAATCAATAATCCAATCATTAACATGGCACTTGGGTTTATCATCACAAACAATTACTACATCAACATCGAATAGATACATAATCTAATCTTTATCCTCATCTTTTTCCTAATTAACTTCACTACCAAAAAACACCCCAAGTAATAAAGTCTTCAAGCTTTCAATTGAACGGAGATGATGGCGGATACCCACGAACAACAAAATATAATTCTCTCAATTTATTCTTTTGGTATCTTCTTGCTACCAAGCTTCTCTATCTCATGTATCAAATAAGACTCCCTCATAGCCTTATTTATAGTACTCTTCTTAATCCATTCCTATTATAGATTAGAAATAATTTATTCTCCTAATCAAATTAGGGATCACATCTCCTTGTCTTGGTCACCAACCACTCTAACAAGTAAATCTTTTTTCAACTTGGATTCCTTTCATGGAATCTCCAATTCCAATATTGCTTCCATTAACCCAATTTCTAATTGGATTAATATCAAGTAAACCCATTTACTTGCTCACAAATAAAATCAATTCTTTTCTATCTTGGATTCTATCTCATGGGTGAGGACTCACACCCAACACCCTTTGGATGATGGTGCTAGATTGCTGCCAAAATTTGGAATTTGGAGATGGAGGAGTGACTGAGTGATGTGAGGAGGCTGTAGGGAGAAAAGAAAGAATAGAGAATATATATATTTGATATTTCCACAAAACTATCTTACTTAATAATAAAAGTGACCCATAGTTGTGTGAGTGAGGTATTATGAAAATATCAAATTTGTTCTTTAGAAATAACAGTTTTTTGTTTATATTATTTAATTAATGTCTTTTAATAGTTTAGGTTGGGTCACTAAATAATGGCTTGAAAATAAATATACAACAAAAGAAAATATGAAGGTGCCATTGACAACTATATAAGTAAACATGTAAGTGCCTTTTGACATTTTCAAACAACTATCTTACATAATAGTAAAAAGGTTTACAAAAATTATTTAGTATATTATTATAATATTGAATCTAAATTAAAAAGATGGTAGAAGGAATCTAATTAATTAATTCAATATATATATATATTGATATTTTCACAAGACTATCTTACTTAAATAATAATATAGGATCCACATTCATAGGAGTGATATCTTGTTAAAAATATCAAATTCTCTCTTTTAAAATAACATTTGCCAGTATATATTATATTATTTATTGTCTCTTATAAAGTTCATTAATTATTTGTCTATTGAATCCTCTAATTAGTTTATGTGTGTCAATTTTGTTTCCTGGGGCCAAATTTTATTCAATTTTCGCATAATTCATTGCTTAGCTTTAAAGACAAAACTATAACCTTATCTGCATATTAGCGAACATATTATCTTATGATAGGTGTCGGATATATTTATACAAATAAAATTAAGAGTAACTTTAATGAGTAATAGAGAAATAGAAATAACATAAAAAATAAATGGAGACTATCTATTTCATGGTTCAGATTTAAAATATATTAAAATGTAACATCATATTGATAGAAGAGAGATATGATTTTAAATCTGGACCATGAAATGAAGAGTACCACTACCTTGACACGCAACAGTGGTTATATGGGCATGAAAAGGTGTCGAATAATTTCTTCTTGATCGCTTGACGTACTCCTCTTAATTCAACCCACTGCCACCTAAAAATGAGCATCAATATGCGTCCAGTTTTCATATGATATTAATCGATCAACTTGCAGTTCCATTTAGGCCTGCTGAGGTTCATATGGCTATGTTCTATCAGCACTAGCTAATAATTAGCGATTAGATTAGATATTGATTTTGAATTTCCACAATTATCACCTTAGAATATCCGACTCCTTGATTCATGTCATCTTAGAATATATGATTCCTTGATTTTAGCTTTAGTTGTTATCATATATGTATATATAAAGAGGACATCTCTGTTGTAAAAATATATCAGAAAACATAATAAAAGATTAGCTTTATCTCTCTCTTTATATTTTATTCTGGTATCAAAGCCAAGAGCCTAACGACAATCCTTCACTATTCTGCTACGTCATTCTTTCCCCATGTCCACCTCCTTTACCACAATCTTTAATCCTCCTTCCTCATCTGTTATTCTCTCTCAAGCCCATTACTATATCACACTAAAATTAAATTCTTCCAACTATCTCTTATGGCGTACAAAAATTGATCCATACTTGCAAGGCCACAATCTGTTTGGTTATGTCACCGACGAGTTCGCCCGCCCTCCATCTTTCCTGCCATCCAGTCCTTCTTCCACAACTTCTATCACTTCTCCTATATCCAACCCAGCTGCACAAACATAGGATACACAAGACAAACTTCTTATGAGTCTACTCATCTCCTCCGTCAGTGAAGATGTGGTACCTCTTTCAATCGGACTCACTTCATCTACTGAACTCTGGTCCATCCTCTCTGCAGCGTTTGCCAGTCCTTCCAACAAACGTATGCTTCGCCTCTCCATGGAACTGCATTCTCCGCAAAAACATTATGAAACTCTAAGTGCCTATCTTCATCGTCTAAAACGAATTTCTGATTAATTATCAGCCTCTGCACGACCCATCTCTCCATCTGATTTCCTAGTTGCTATTTTAAAAGGTCTCCGTGTTGAATTTGCGTCCCTCAAATCCTCTCTCTCCATGCTTGATACTCCCTTGTCATTCTCTGCGTTACTCAACAAATGTCTCAGCCACAAGTTCATTACCGAACCAAATATTTTAGTTGATCCTCCCTCTGCACCATCGGCCAATAATTTCCAACGTTTCCCCACCAATGCTCCACGTTTCAACAACCATCATGGTTGCGGCCGTGGTACCCGAGGTCGTGGGCGAGGAAATTTTTGGCCACATATCCCTTCGTATTCCTCCAATTTTATTCGTCCACGCTGTGTGTTTTGTGGTGGCTCCAATCATGACTCGTACATGTGTTATTTACGCCCTCAATCCTCCACTTCTACAGGTCTCCTTGGTCCGTCTCCTGTCTCCTCGCCTCCAGCTGCTAACTCTATTGCCACTACACCCATCAATTCCTCCCACCTGTCATCATCATCTCTCTCTTCTCTTCAATGGTATCCTGATACAGGCGCTAATTATCATGTTACACCAGACTTAACGGGTATCAATCACGTTGATGAGTACAATGGTTTGGATCATCTTCAAGTTGCCAATGGTAATATTTCTCCTATCCGACATCTTCAAGTTGCCAATGGTAATATTGCCAATGGATCATCTTCAAGTTGCCAATGGTAATATTGCTCCTATTCTCATTCCTTATTCAAAATCCAAAATTAGAGTTTTGAATCCATATCCGACATAACCTTCATATAAAATATTTATTAATTAAGTTAAAATAATTAACTTAACTAATATAATAAAAATACATATCATAATAATTATCCTTATAATCATATCATATATATAATAATCATATTTTCATGGAAAATAAATAAGAATTATTTTTATTACAAAATTAATTTATAATAAGAATATAACCTATACTGATCAATAATTCTCAAAAGAATTTATTTATAATTATTCATATAATAAATTAGTTTTATTTATCACATAAATACATATACTTTTCTTTGCACATAATCCCACCTTTATATATAAAAAAATTTAATGCAAAATTTATTATTTAATTATTTTGAAAATACTGGAGTATTACATTAACAACTCTAATGAATTTAATAATTAGATGATTTAAGTAATTTCTTCGTGTAACGTAATTAAGGATATTATAGTCTTAATCATTAAGCATGTGATTTTCAACCTTTGTGTTACTTTTTAGTTTTAGCTTTTATTTACTTTTAAACATTAATAACAATTAATAAATTGTTTAAATTAAATTGGGATGATAAAAAAATTTAGTAGTTGAAATATATTAAGTATAGATTCATGTGGTTCGACACTCTATATTTATCCTTTATTACTTGTTGATCATGTATACTTGCACGTATTTGTTTTTATCTAAACTCGGACAACAACTACTGCGCTTGGGCTTCAGATGGGACGCGAATTTGGTACTTTTTGACTTCCAATTGAATTATTTTTTCTCCTAAGCTAGGAATTTGACTTGTAGCCTATAAATAAATGATGTGAGACATATAATTGAGGGGAGATAACATCCTATAGACTAATAACTTGGGGAATAACATCTAATACACAATTTCATACACATCAAAATTAGAGTTTTATACATCAGATTTGAAGGAGCAAAAAGGAGAGCAAAAATTGAAGGCAGAGTTGGAGAGCAAGACTACGTGACGTGTTCAATCCTCCTTCCTTATTTGTTATTCTTTCTCAAGCCTATCACTATATCACACTAAAATTAAATTCTTCTAACTATCTCTTATGGCGTAGACAAATAGATCCATACTTGCAAGGCCATAATTTGTTTGGTTATGTCACCGGCGAGTTCGCCCGCCCTCCATCTTTTCTGCCATCCAGTCCTTCCTCCACTACTTCTATCACTTCTACTATATCCAACCCAGCGGCACAAACATGGGATACACAAGACAAACTTCTTATGAGTCTACTCATCTCCTCCCTCAGTAAAGATGTGGTACCTCTTGCAATCGGACTCACTTCATCTGCTGAACTCTGGTCCACCCTCTCTGCAGTGTTTGCCAGTCCTTCCAACACACGTATGCTTCACCTCTCCATGGAACTGCATTCTCCGCAAAAACATGATGAAACTCTAAGCGCCTATCCTCATCGTCTAAAACGAATTTCTGATGAATTATCAGCCTCTACACGACCCATCTCTCCATCTAATTTTCTAGTTGCTGTTTTAAAAGGTCTTTGTGTTGAATTTGTATCCCTCAAATCCTCTCTCTCCATGCTTGATAGTCCTTTGTCATTCTCTGCGTTACTCAGTAAATGTCTCAGCCACGAGTTCATTACCGAACAAAATATTTTAGTTGATCCTCCCTCTGTACCATCGGCCAATAATGTCCAATGTTTCCCCACCAATGCTCCACACTTCAACGACCATCGTGGTCGCGGCCGTGGTACCCGAGGTCGTGGGCAAGGAAATTTTCGGCCACCTATCCCTTCGTATTCCTCCAATTTTATTCGTCCACGCTGTGTGTTTTGTGGTGGCTCCAATCATGACTCGTACAGGTGTTATTTTCGCCCTCAATCCTCCACTTCTGCAAGTCTCCTTTGTTCATCTCCTGTCTCCTTGCCTCTAGCTGCTAACTCTATTGCCATTACACCCATCAATTCCTCCCACCTTTCATCACCATCTCTCTCTTCTCTCCAATGGTATCCTGATACAGGCGCTAATTATCATGTTACACCAGACTTAGCAGGTATCAATCATGTTGATGAGTACAATGGTTTGGATCATCTTTAAGTTGCCAATGTTAATATTGCTCCTATAAATAATCTATGTTCCACCACATTCCATTCTAAAAATAAAAATTTTCATCTTTCTCAAATTCTGCATGTTCCATCTACTTCCAAAAAATTGTTATCTGTCAATAAGTTTTGTCAAGATAATAATGTCTATTTTGAATTTCACCAACCTTGTTTTCTTGTTAAGGATCCCGTCTCGCAAAAAATGCTTCTCAGCGGCCAAACTAAGGATGGTCTCTATACTCTACAAATTCCTCGCTCATTCCATGCTCTTTCTGCTTCAAAGGTCACTCTGTTCGATTGGCATCAACGTCTGGGTCATCCTCATGAACGTGTTCTTCGTCACATTATTTCCAAACATAGTCTAGGTGTGTCATCTAATAAAGGGTCTTCTGTCTGTATGGCATGTCATATGGGCAAGGCTTGTAGATTTCCTCTTAATAGTAGTTCATTTTCTACCCAACATGTTCTTGAATTAATAATTTGTGATGTTTGGGGTCCTGCTCCCCTTCACCTCTTTGCATGGAAATAAATATTATGTCCTTTTTGTCAATGCTTATACAAAATTCTCTTGGATTTATTTTATTAAGTTGCGCAGTGAGGCTCCCTCTAAATTTCTCCAATTTCAATCCATGGTGGAACGTCTTTTTCACTTCAAAATTAAATACTTTCAAACTGATGGTGCTAAGGATTTTTTACCACTTAAGTCTCATTTTTCTCAAAAATGGCATCATTCATCGTATTTCATGTCCACATACTTCACTTCAAAATGGGCTTGTTGAGAGACGTCACCGTCATGTCGTTGAAACTGGCTTAACATTATTGGTTCAAGCCTCAGTTCCAGAGATTTTTTGGGACTATGCCTTTGAATGTGCAACTTATCTAATAAATCGCATTCCATCTTCAGTTAACCACAATCTCTGTCCTTTTCAAAAAATATTTTCCAAGCCACCAAATTACAACTTTTTGAAAATTTTTGGGTGTTTATGTTTTCCATTCTTAAGGCCATACAATAAACACAAATTTGAATATCGGTCTCTCCCGTGCATTTTCTTGGGTTACAGTTCTACTCACTTAGGATACTATTGTTTTGAACCAAAATCACAAAAAAATTTTCATGCTCGCCATGTACGATTTGAACTGAGTTAATTTCCATTTTATCACTCTCACGTTTTGGCTTTGTCACCTTTGTCAACTAAGTCTCATCCCACTCCTACACCTCCATTCTTATCGAGTCCACTTCTGTCTCCTGGTTCAGCTTTCAAATCTGCAGAATCCGTATAGTCCAGTCCGTCCGTTTCTACATCCAGACAATCTTCGTCACTCTGCCTCGTAGTCCAGACAATTTGGACACCCTGAGACCCAATCTGGACACCTTGAGACCTAATTCGGACACCCTGAGAACCAATTCGAATAGTCTGCTACCCTATACGGACACCATGAGACACAATCTGGACAGTCTGGCGAACAACTGCCTACTTTTTTGCCATATTCTCACACTGCCTCTTCTTCTTCGTCCGTCCACCATCATCGGACTGCCCCCTGAAGTGTTATTTATGCTCGTACTCTCCCTCCTCCTGGTTCTCAATCCCCACATTCTGATCAATCACAATATCTGTCCACACCAAAATCTTTCTCTCCTCCTGTCCAATCCTCCTCCTCCAATACTCTGCTGCAACTTCCTCCCAATGATACCTCTCATATGACTGACTTAGCTTCTTCTTCCCATTCTTCTACTAATAATTCTACTATACAATCATCGTCTATCCACCGACTCCACCCCATGGTTCTTCGCTCTCATAAACAAGATCACACTATCTCCGTATTCACCACAGAGCTTACCTCATTCTAAACAGCAAATCAAAGTCCTGATTGGCGTTAAGCAATCCTAGATGAAATCACTGCCTTATACAAAAATCAAACCTGGACTATTGTGCCTAAATCTCCTCACATGAATATTGTCAGAAATAAGTGGGTCTTTCGCATTAAGACCCACGCTGATTGCTCTCTTGACCGATTCAAAGCACCTCTTGTTGCTAAAGGCTTTCATCAGCAACATGAGATAGACTATTTTAAAAGTTTCAGTCCGGTTATTAAACCGATGACCATTCGTTTAATTCTATCCTTGGCAGTTACCAACCAGTGGCCCATTCGTCAACTTGACGTGAACAATGCTTTTCTCAATGGTTTTTTAACAGAGCCTGTCTATATGCAGCAACCACAAGGTTTTTTCGATGCCACCCATCCAGATTATGTGTGTAAACTGCAGCGGTTGCTATATGGGTTAAAACAGGCACCCAGGGCCTGGTTTTCACGTATCTTCCTTTCTTCTAACTCACAATTTTTATCAATCTCAAAATGATACTTCTTTATTCATTTATAATGATTTTAACACCCATTTATTTGTCCTTGTATATGTTGATGATATTTTAATCACAGGCAATTCAAGACAATCTATTTCTAATCTGCTGATTACTCTTGGTGCTGAGTTCTCTCTCAAAGACTTAGGGTCCTTACACTATTTTTTGGGTGTCGAGGTTGTACGAAATGAGGCTGGTCTTCTTTTTTCTCAGAAAAAAAAAATGTATACTTCGTGCATTTATGTCACACTGTAAACCCCAACCAACTCCTATGTCTCCATTAGATAAATTATCCACCTCTTCAGGCACCTTGTTTGACAATCCTACTCTATATCGGCAAATTATTGGCTCACTTCAATATTTAAGCCTCACTCGGCCGGGTATCTCCTTTGTTGTAAACAAAGTTTGCCAATTTATGCATAAACCCACTGTTCTCCATTGGGCTGCAGTAAAACGGATTCTGCGCTACTTACAAGGCACTTTATCCCATGGTTTATTTTTCTCAGCAAAGCACTCTCACACTCTACATGCCTTTACAGATGCGGACTAGGTTGGTAACATAGATGATCGCAAATCCACTGCCGAAAATGCAATCTTATTGGGCAGCAAATTAATTTCCTGGGTTTCCCAAAAACAACGCATCGTTGCCCGTTCTTCTATAGAGTCTGTGACGCCCCCAAATCCGTGTAACATCGATTACAGGACTTGGTGCTCACGATACAACATACAACATCATCTATCTAAGTAAACTTTAACAATAATAATAATATTATATTACCCATTACACAAATAGTCGAAATAAAATCCCAAGTCTTTACAACCTTAAAACATACTGGAACTTAGTCTTAGCGTTTATCGCTACATTACACATATGCGAAAATCATTAACTTATTACATAAACATTAGCATCACTTCATCTTGGACTTTCCCTTGTCCTTGCCCGAACCCTCAGCCTTCTCACCCTTAACTGAAAGGTTTAAACAAGAATGAGCACAAATTGCCCAGCAAGTATACGGAATAAATGGGAAATATACATCAGGATAAAGGCATTTGAATTACTAGATCTCAACTGTTGAAAGATTATCAAGTGTTAAATAGGAACATCAAGAATGGAAATTTAAGAATTTTCAATATCATACTAAGGGGTATAAAAATACCCTGAACATATTTCTTTCATAAAAAAAACATCAGACGAATTAACAATCAAATAGACTGTAAACTGTCTCTGCAAGTACGCCAGGTGATCAGCCCATTGTACCCTACATTGTGCACATGTATTAAGTTTAAAATGCATAAGCATAAATGGGACTATTTGCCCGACATCTGTTTTCCCGTTCATTCGGGTTGTTCATCTTAGTAATCATGCGAGACCTCACCAAGTAAACTTGGATTGGTAAACATTCAATAGCTTCGAAAAATGTGTTTTAAATCACTTTTCATCAATAATAACTAGCCGAAACCAAAGGCTAGGATTATACATAGAAACAGTTCTATGATGACATGAAACTTAAAAGCATAGCCGTTAGAATAATAACTGAATAACAATTGAAAAGCTTGCAAGATAATTGGAGTTTGTATGACTATTCAACAAAGAAACGTGCATGAATAAATAACCAACACAAGTCCAATACTTACCCTTACTGCGGTAATATTAGTAAGGATTTAATAAATACCCAAAAGAAAATAGGGTTAGGAAACTTGCCTGATGAGCCTGCTACAATACACGCTAGTAATTAACCTTCACGTAACCTTTTGGACGAAATTTTCTCTTGGTTTAATCTTGCTAGTGTCTCACCCCTTTGCTTGCTAACTCCTTTGCAACCTCCAAAAATTCTTAGGCCACCTAGCACCACTCTCAACTCCCAATATTTTTCTCTCTCTCGGTTGGAACTTGTTGTGAAAAGAAGGAAAACTTTTTTGAAATGTACATATATATGGTGTATTCAACTAAAATCTCTAGCCCCTTTTAACTCCCCCATGATTAGATATCATTATGTTACCATTCATTCCTCTAATTATTAGCCTAGTTATGGAGGGGGTTTAGAAAATGAAAAGGTTTGAGTTTAGAGAATAAACTAGCTCCCTCCTCTTCTATCTTACTATATACGTATATACTCCTTACTTTTTGTCCCAATATGCAGGTCACATGGCCCCAGCTAATGCTCATATGAACTTAAAAATATTATTTTAATCATTTAATCATTTAATCAGTTAAATAATTATTTTGACCATTTTGCCCCTCGTAGTCAAATGTGTCCGATACTTATATCGATTCCTACTAAAGTCGACGTCCCGAACTTCATGGGACTATCCGTTTCGTCAAACTCAACTTATATTTGTAAGTCATCCCACGAAATTAATTAGAATTAATTCCATATTTAAGTAATTGGCCTAACCGTAACAACCATTAATATGCATCTTATCACATAACATATAAAAAATAAAATAAATAATTCATCTGAGAATAATTGTCATCTAAAAATAATTGTCACGTAAGTATTTCACATAAGTTTGTTTATTGAAATTATTTAATTACATGGAAAAATCTAGGATATTACAGAGTCTGAGTGTAATCCATTGTTGACGCAACCGCAGACCTCAAATGGTTTTGTTCCCTGCTCATGGAGTTACGAATGCCCCTTCATCACTTGCCTGTGTTGTGGTGTGATAATCTTGGTGCCTCTTACCTTGCTTCCAATCCTGTCTTCCATGCCCGTACGAAACACATCTAAATTGATTACCACTTTGTTCGTGAAATGGTTGCGAACAAATAGGTCTCTATTAAGTTTGTTTCCTCTAAAGATAATGTTACCGACGCTCTCACCAAACCACTACCAACCAGCCATTTTTTGTACAACCGGAACAAGCTCAAAGAGTCTTCCAGCATACCCTTTGGCTTGCGGGGGAATATCAGCACTAGCTAATAATTAGCGATTAGATTAGATATTGATTTTGAATTTCCACAATCATCTCCTTAGAATATCTGACTCCTTGATTCATGTCATCTTAGAATATCTGATTCCTTGATTTTAGCTTTAGTTGTTATCATATATGTATATATAAAGAGGACATCTATGTTGTAAAAATATATCAAAAAATAGAATACAAGATTAGCTTTATCTCTCTCTCTATATTTTATTTTGTGGCAAATAAAACTTTCATCATTCTTATTCGGAAGGTAGATTCCCCTCAATCAGTGTCGGATTATCGTCCAACCAGTCCATGCAATGTAATTTACAAAATGAGTAATGCTACAAACACAAACTATTTTACAAACTGCTGATGTGGCATACTCCATCTCACCATATTGATTAATAAATTGTTTCAATATAGTTTTCGGCCCCACACAATATGCTGAGGTACTGAAGTATGCCACATCAGCAGTTTGTAAAATGTTTATAGAATAATTTGTGTCTCTAGCATTATTCTTACAAATTTTCTTCCAAGGTTATTGTCAATAGGCTAATAAAGGTGATTCCTAGACTAGTTTCGGGATTCTAAAATGCTTCCATATCGGCCGGGAAGATTAATATCATATAATCTAATTTTGTATCATGAACTTTTTGAGGAAAATTAAGAGATTTAAATATGGTTTTACAGGATTAGCAGCGCTTAAGGTTGATTTTAGTAAGACGTATGATAGAATAAGCTAAAGTTTCCTTGAAGCTAATCTGCATAAATGTGTTTTCCTGTCCAATTTATCAGACTCATTATGCATTGTGTTTCAATAATATCCTACTCAATCTTGGTCAACGATTCACAATCTCGACTTTTCAAGCCTTCTCGTGCCTTGCGACAAGGTGACCCACTTTCGCCACACCTTTTTCTTCTTTCCAGGGAAGTTCTGTCAAGAAATTTGTAATATACATAATCACAGAAGAAGTTTGTTGGAATTAAAATTGTAAGGAAAGCTCAAGCGATCTCTCAAACATATTTCAACAACCTAATAAGGGTATTTTTGTTTCACAAGAGAAGTATGCTCTAGACTTGCTTAAACACTTGTGAGAAATTGTAAATTTGTGTCTACTCCAATGAACACTTGTGAGAAATTGTATATGAATGATGGAATAACAAAGGATGAGAAGTGGTTTATAAGTATTGTTGGTGGGCTAATGTACTTGACTCATACTCTCCCCGATATTATGCTTCCGGTTAGTTTGATATCAAGGTTCATCCATTGTCCTTCAATGCATCATCTTGGATCAGCCAAACGAATTATTTGCGACATCCGAGCAACTTGGAACTATAGAAACTGGTATAGTCCAGTCTCCATGATGCAATTAATTAGTTTTACTAAAAATGATTGGGAAAGTTTTGTAGATGATAAAAAAAGCACAAGTGGCTAAGTATTCGACCTTGGTTCAGGGGTTATTTCATGGAGTTCAAAGAAGCAAGCTACCACTGGGTTATCTTCTTTCGAAGCGGAGTACATTGCAACAACTTCAACTGTTTGTCAAGGCATTTGGATTTACCAGAGATTTGAATCAACTTAAGCATGGTTCCATGGAGATTTATTGTGACAACAAGGCGACAATTGCAAATGACAAGGAATCTTGTTTTTCTTGGAAAAACCAAACATATCGACGCCAGAATTTTTTCTCGTTTATTTTATGTTTTGGATATCATAGATTTTAAGTGGTGATTTTGTAGAATACAAATTTATTGTCGATGGGGTTCAAAAGTTTGATTTTAAAGTTTGTCAATTAGACATATATAGTCATCAGTGGCGAAGCCAAGATTTTTTGGCAATGGGGTTGAAATTATTACTGAGTTACAAATAATGTGGCGGGGGTTCGGGGGGCAGCGCCCCCGAGCCAATTTTTTTTAATATTTTATACTTTCGAGTATATATATACTATATTATAATGAAAATATAATGAGTGATAATATATGGTATATATACTATATTGACTCATACTAGACTATTCTAATCACAATTGTTCATAAATAAGTAATTCATTATTTATTTTTAAAAATAATATAAATTAGATTATTATTTAGTTTAAAATATTATAGAGAGATACATATATTAAGAGGATATGAGTCATATGTGATTAAAATTTGATTGACAAAGTTATAAATTTTCAATTTGACCCCGTATAATACAAAATTTATAAAATTTTAGTGGAGTCAATTTATATATAATAAAAATTTTAAAAATTACCTTACATTATAAAACAATTTTTTTTCCAGTGGGGGCGATTGACCCAATAGAACTCTATGTGGCTTCACCACTGATAGTCACCAATTGGTAAAAATTTAAATGTATGTACTAATTCATCTAATTTTTTTAGGTTTTGATAATTGAGATGGCCCATCATTTTACTCCAAAAAGTGGCCCGCAACCAATATTCATAGAGTTTAGGGGTTTGCTTAAGCGAGGGGAATGTGTTAGACATCCCCTGACTTCTGTGAAACACATGTTACCGTTTTCCTAATATTTTTCTTAAAAAGTTTAAATAAAATGCCTTAGGGTCGTGAGGTGTGTGTTAGTTTTTTGTGCCTGTATGAATTCATGTGTCATTAGGGAAAATTTAGTGTATCGTCTCTTATATATTGATGACATTCTAAATTTCTAATCACTAGCAATAATTCTCATCTGTTGTCTCAAATGACAGCTGCCACGAGGAGTTCGCTACGAAAGACTTGGGAAATATTCACTATGTTCTTGGCATTTAGATTTCTTCTCTTCCTAATGGATCGTTTTTAAGATAAGGAAGATTAAATATGCTGAAGATGTACTTTCCAAAGCTGTATTATCTTATGCAGTGATATATAAACACCCTTGGCACAAAAGGTGAATCTTCATGAGGCAAAGTGGAGGTCTAGTTGACACTAATTCTTTTCGTAGTATTAATGTAGGCGGTTTGCAATACTTGACGCTCACTAGGCCAGACAGGGCCTACGCAGTGTTGGGAAAAGTATGCCAAAAATAATCTATATCCCAAGAATTACTTTTCCGTCTTTGTGTAATTAAATATGATTTCAACAAAATCAATTATGAGAACAAAAATAACAAATAACCATCCACAAGCAAGACACCAAATTTATGTGGAAAACCCTCTAAAATTAAGAGGTAAAAACCATGGGTCAAACTCTGAATCTCCACTATATCGCTAATAATGAGCTTACAATAATCCTCTCAAGTTTTATGTCCTAAAACTTGAGGTTACACAATAAATTGAGATAATACAAATTTACCTTTAATTAGGTTGAGAAACCTAATTAACTTCACCACGTAAAAAACACCCCAAGCAATAAAGTCTTCAAGCTTTCAATTGAACAGAGATGATGGCGGATACCCACGAACAACAAACTGTAATTCTCTCAATTTATTCTTTTGGTATCTTCTTACTACCAAGCTTATCTCATGTATCAAATAAGACTCCCTCATAGCCATATTTATAGTACTCTTCCTAATCCATTCCTAAATGGATTAAAAATAATTTATTCTCCTAATCAAATTAGGGATCACATCTCCTTGTCTTGGTCACCAACCAATCTAACAAATAAATCCTTTTTCAACTTGGATTCCTTTCATGGAATCTCCACACTACTACAAAACAGTAAATAGGATAACGCGAAAAAAACGTTGTGGTTTCAATCAGAAAAATGTCGTGGTTAAGGGTGTCATCTATTTGACACTCTTACACAACGTTTTTAAAACTTTGTAGTTAAGCACATTACACAACGTTTTTAAGAAAAAAAAATGTTGTAGATTTATTTTCCATAAATTAGCAGATGCTTAAAAACGTTGTAGAAAGTATAATTCCACAACGTTTTCTGGCTAAAAATGTTGTAGTTTAATATATTAGACAACGTTTAGGCACATTTACACAACGTTTTTAAAATGTTGTAGATTAAAAAAAAGAAAAAAAGGTTGTGATTCACCTACATTACCAATGCACCTGCAAAATATATCAACCATTCAAAATACATCCCAATAATACCATTCGTTTACAGTTTCAAATTACTACATCCAGAAAATATATACCAAACTATCCATATATACATCTCGATTCACTATTCAATATAAATTACTACTATATTCACCAAGAAAATGTTCTTCGGGACACCATCCGTCTCACTTTGATACGTTACAATTGGAGCAGAAACAGAAGCAGGACACTGAGGCTGAATTTTCCCTTTCACTACAAACACTGAGGCTAGACATATATATGTTGCGTCTTGTGAGAAATACTTTTTTAGGTACTGCCTAAAAATACATAATACACACAAGTTAGACAACTGATAACATCTGCATACCTGGAGATTATTTTGTTTGATGTAATCCCATATTCTCTTTATGACCTCAGCTTAAGTTAACGTAGTTTCTCCAGTACCAATAAACTTCACTAGAGCATCTGAAAGTGGAATTGGGGCCAAAATCCTGGAGCTACACAAAATGCAAGGCACATCAAAACTACCAACAACTGGTGTTTCTATAATGGCAGATAAGTTTGAGAAGATAGACTTGAACATTACTAATGGTATGAATACAGTGTAACTTCTAAGACAAAGAAAATCAACATCAAATGTTTGTGAGAAAACTTCTTGTTGAGCAAAAACTAAAGCTTGTCATTATTTTGTGAGGCAAAGCAATGGGAATCCACGAAAGTCCCTCAAAAAATTAAATAAGGAACTTGTAGTGTTACCAAAAAGATGAAATGGATTTCTAATAAAATCTTCTCTAGCTGTGTGAGAACTAAAATAGAAAATCCAACTCTACTGGACAACCATGATGAAGAGTCATTACCTATTCGTATAAAATGCATTATTCTCCATTCCTACTTAAGCTGTTCACATACACACACATGAATGTACAACTAGAAATACTAAAATTTTCAAAAGCAATGTTTGCATTTTTAGGGACAGCGAAACACAACCTATCTTATATGAGAAATAAACAAAATTAAGGACATAATAAATAAACTAAACATAGACATAAATACAGAGTACAACCCACTTGACGAAATGGTTATCACACTATCTCCACATTGATGGAGCAGTGTTGGGATATTTCACATGAATCCCACATTGGATAAATTCAAGATTGTAGATGGGTTAATAAGTATGGTATAGTCTCAGCCTAATAGGTTAACCTTTTAGGTAAGGAGGTGGTCCAACATGCTTATTGGGCCCGTCTACACAGGTGTGCGCTGCTAGGTGATGAACTGATGTGGGATGGATCGTGCAATTCCGCTATAAAATGGTATCAGAGCTTAAGTATAACACATGGTAACGATGACATCAAATTCATCGGTAACAAAGATTGATGTGATGAAGTTTGATGGGACTGGGAATTTTGGGCTATGGAAACAGAGGGTAAAGGATATGTTGGTGCAACAGGGATTGGTAAAGGCGTTAAAAAAGAAACCAAATTCCATAACGACGATGACTGGGATGAAATCCAAGCGAAGGCGGTAAGTACAATTCGTTTGTGTCTAGCAGACGAGGTTAAGTATCATGTGATCGGTGATGAATCGCCATCGGGTTTATGGAGTAAATTGGAATCCAGGTATATGTCAAAGTCGTTGACGAATAAACTATTTTTGAGGCAAAATCTGTTTGGGCTAAAGTTGATTGAAGGTTCAGAGCTTATTCAACACATTCACATGTTCAATCAAATAATTAGTGATTTGCTAAGGATTGAAGTGAAATTCGAGGAAGAAGACTAGGCATTGATGTTACTGTGTTCTCTACCGGGATCCATGGAGAATCTTGTGACGACCCTCTTATGGGGAAAAGAAACTCTAAAATTGGAAGAAGTCACTTCTGCTCTACTGATGTTTAACTAGCGAAAGCAACAATCCGAGGGTATTTCAAGTGAAGGGTTGATGGTAAAAGGTGGAGAGCAACGTGGCAGAAAAACGAATAGAGGGAAACCAGGAACACAATAGAAATCTAAGTCGAGGGGCAAGACTCCTAAGCAAAAGAAGGGTAAGTGTTTTAGATGTTGCGAGACAGGGCACTTCAAAAGGGATTGTCCATATAAGAATAAGGGTGAAGGAACAGGGAAACAAACTAAATCCATAAAATCGGCAAACGTCGTGGAGGAATCATCGGATGATGGGGATATGTTGTCAGTGTCAATAAACACGGACATGATAAACTCGTGGATTTTGGATTCAGCATGTTCGTTTCACATGTCACCTAACAGGGAGTGGTTTGACACCTATAAGTTGGTGAACTGTGGGACAGTTCTGATGGGTAACGATGCTTCGTGCAACGTCATTGGGATAGACACGGTGAAGATAAGGATGTTCGATGGTATTGTAAAGACTCTGGTTAAGGTGAGACATATTCCAGGTTTGAGGAAGAATTTGATTTCATTGGGAACTCTAGACTCTAATGGCTGTGAGTTCAAAACTGGTGGTGGAGCCATGAGAGTGACAAAGGTTGCCCTGGTAATAATGAAAGGTTCTAAGGTTAAAGGGAATATTTATCGGATGATAGGGAGTATAGTTGTAGGTGGAGCTGCTGCCACTACAGCAGAAGATATTAATGATACTACACTATGGCATATGCGATTAGGGCATACGCGAGAATGTGGGATGCTGGAATTACATAGGAGAAATCTGCTGAAAGGGATAAAGGCGTGCAAGTTAGACTTCTGCAAGTTTTGTGTCTTGGGAAAATAGTGTAAGGTAAAGTTTAAGAGTGCGGTGAACAAAACGAATGGAAAACTTGACTATGTGCATACTGATGTATGGGGACTAGTGAGAGTAGCTTTGAAAGCGGGATCGCTGTATTTCTTGACTTTCATCGATGACTTTTCGAGAAAGGTTTGGGTGTTCTTCATGCGAAACAAGTCTGAGGTCTTTGATAAGTTCAGGCTGTGGAAAGCTGAAGTGGAGAATCAAACAGGGAAAAGAATTAAGTGCCTCAGGTAAGATAATGGGACAGAGTACAAGTATGAGCCTTTTGTGAAGTTTTGTGAAGAGCACGAGATACAACGTCATTGGACTATCAGGAAAATTCCACAGCAAAATGGAGTGCCAGAGAGAATGAACAGAACTATTGCAGAGCGGGCACGGTGCATGAGACTAAATGCAGGGATTTCGAAGGATTTCTGGGCAGAAGTAGTGAGTATCGCAGTTTACATAATAAACAGATCATCGAGTACTGCTCTGGGTAATAAAGTGGCAGAAGAGGTGTGGACAGGTAAGGAGGTAGACTACTCGGGTATGAGGATCTTCAGATGTCCAGCCTACGTACACGTTCCAGGTGATGAGAGATCAAAGCTTGACTCCAAGTCCAAACAAAGCATCTTTCTTGGGTATAAGAAAGGTGTAAATGGGTACAAGCTCTGGGATCCGAATTCAAAGAAGGTAGTGATCAGTAGGGATGTGGTTTTTGATGAGGCTTCCATGGTTAAGGCACAACAGGAAGGTCAGAAAACTGAGGCTGGTGGTGTAACCGGCAAACTGCAGCAGGAAGTTCAAATTGAACTGGAGAGTAATGACACTGGAAATTTATCACCAGTGGAACAGGAAAATCAGGAGCAGCAGGACGAAGGCATAGCCGCAAGGAGACCCAGACGCACTATCAAACCACCGAAGAGGTACAGGTTTAATGATATGGTTACATATGCTTTATCTACTACTAGTGGGGACCCGTCCACATTTCAGGAAGCTATTGCTAGTTCTGAAAGGGACAGATGGATGGAGTCCATGGTGGAGGAGATGGAGTCATTAAAGAAAAACAAGACTTGGGAATTGTCAGAATTACCTGAGGGAACGAAACCATTGGGGTGCAAGTGGGTGTACAAGAAAAAGGATGTTATATCAGAAAAGGAAAAAGGAACTGTTTAAGGCTCGATTGGTAGCAAAGGGATACTTACAGAGGAAGGGAATTGACTATGATGAGGTGTTTTCTCCGGTGGTGAGACATACATCAATCAGGATTATTTTGACATTGGTGGCTAGCTATGATCTGGAATTAGAGTAGCTGGATGTGAAGACAGCCTTCCTTCATGGTGATTTGGAGGAAGTGATATTCATGGAGCAGCCTGAGGGATTCAAGTAGCCGAAGACGGAGCACATGGTATGCAGGTTGAAGAAGTCACTATATGGGCTGAAATAGTCTCCAAGACAATGGTACAAGAAGTTCGATTCCTTCATGATCCGGATTGGGTTCACTCGATGTGAGTATTATTGTTGCGTTTACGTGAAAAGTCTTGAGGATGGTTCTTATATTTTTCTAGTAATATATGTGGATGACATTCTTATTGCTGCAAAGAGCATGATTGAAGTAAATAGATTGAAGAACTTGTTCGGAAATGAGTTTGACATAAAGGACTTAGGTGGTGCTAGGAAAATACTTGGGATGGAGATTCGCAGGGATAGAACAGCTGGTAAGCTGTGGTTGACACAGAAGAACTATGTGGGGAAAGTGTTGGAGAGGTGTAGTATGGCTAATGCTAAACAGGTTATCACTTCATTAGCTAGTCATTTCAAGCTATGTACAGTACAGTGTCCGAAACCGAAGGAAGAAATTCAGGATATATCGAATGTGCCCTATGCGAACGCAGTTGGTTTGTTATGTATGCGATGGTGTGTACGAGACCCGATTTGGCACATGCAGTCAGCAAAATGAGCAAATACATGGCCAATCCAGGTAGGGAGCACTGGAAAGCTGTTAAATGGGTGTTCAGATATCTGAGAGGAACGACAACTCATGGGATTATGTTTACGAAGCAACAGACTCAGATTTCCGTTGTAGGGTATGTGGATGCGAATTATACTGGAAGGTTGGATGATTTGAGATCTACAACAGGGTATGTGTTTACTTTTGCTGGTGGACCGATTTGTTGGAGATCCATGGTACAATCTCTAGTAGATCTATCTACTACTGAATCTGAGTACATGACATTGGCTAAGGCTGGCAAGGAAGCATTGTGGTTGAAGGGTTTTGTAAATGAGCTGGGCATAGATCAAGGTGGAGTATAGCTATTTTGTGATAGTCAGAGCGCCGTTTACTTGGCAAAGCATCAAGTGTATCACGCAAGGACCAAGCATATTAGCGTAAGGTTTCACAAGGTGGGGGAGCTGATAACTACTAGGGGATGTGATATTGGAAAAGGTGCATACTTCTGAAAATGCAGCTGACATGTTGACAAAGCCTGTGACCGCGGACAAGTTCAAGCATTGTTTGGACTTGATCAATATCTCTGAATGTTAGTTTGGAGGATTCCCCGCAAGATCGGATAGGATAAGTGACTTATCTTCAAGAATGGACGAGGTTATTCGTCAAGGTGGAGATTTTTTGAAAACTTGTGACACATAATATGAAAGCCGCTGAAAAAGGCATGTGCAGAGCCTAGCGGAGCGGAGCGAAGCACTAGCCCATCAGGGTTGACCTGAAGGTCAAGGGGGGTGCAGGGGGCGCGGGGGGCCACCCCCCCTCCCCCCACGGTATGGTACATGTTGTTTATTAGAGGGACATTATGGGTAATTAAGACAAAAAGAAGGAGTTTCCACAGAGTTATGAATTTCTAGCTGATATTGTTGGAAAATGTATATGTTGCAAGAGCTCTGGTCATGACTCTATAAATGAGGTACAACTCAAGCTCATGACTTCCATATGTTATGAAATACAACTTAACTATGGGGCTCTATTGCTTGAATGGATTGGGAAGTGGTTAATCAGCTCAAAGAAGACAAAGAGCTCTCAAAAGATGCTCTACGGGCGATCTATAAGCATCATCCTACAAGCTACTTTGGGTGACAAGATTGAGGACGACGAAGGAGAAGCCATTAATCGAAACAGGTAAATGACTCAACAACTATTCAAAAACTGGAAAAGGAATCCAGCTAAAAATGTGCGGATGATATATGAATACAGTGGAAGAACTGGTGAAATAAAGGAATCAGGAGTTCCAGGAAATATGTCATTTGTCAGAGAAACTGAAGAAGAAGAAGAAGCTAATAAGGGAGAACCCTCTGCCTTTATCAGAAAAAATAAGGGCAAGAGGAAGCTTAAGGCTAGGATAGAAGAAGAACCCCAGAGATCCACAACTGATAAACCAGTAGAGTCCTCTAATATTGAGACTCTAAAGATTCTGAGAAAGAAGCAACAACAGTCTGATGCAGAAGAAGATAGAGCTGCCATATCTCAGCTGCTGAAGAAGAATAAGATCAACCACAAAACCAAAAGGCCATCCATCTCTTCAATTATAGAGTCTCTACTGATCGTAGAGACCAGACCAAACACATCAAGCAAGGAAGTAGCTGCATCAAACATTTTGGCTGATCAACAGGACAAAGCTAAAGTTCAAGAAAGTCCTGAGGCTGTGGCTCAGCCTAGAAAACTAAGAAGAAAACTGGTCAAGAAATATCTTCGTGTTAATGATGAAATACTAAAAAGGGAAGACAAAGAATTGGCAGATGCAAAGGAACCAGCCAAAGAAAGCCAAAGAGACAAAGCTCAAGCTGAGGGGGAGACACCTAAAATTCTGATGATAGAGAATACACCTGCTGAGGGGGAGATGCCTAAAGCTCCCATCCTAGAAGGTGATCCAGTTGAGGGGAGCTATTGATCCTATAAGAAGATGATAAAGTTTAGGGGGAGGCTCATGACATCTCCATGGCAGAAGAAGAGGTCCCTGCAAGAAATGAAGAAGAACTAGTGCAAGAACATCATGAGGCCATTGAGATAATAGAATCCTCCAACGAAAACAGAGAAGAGGATGAAGGTGACGAGGTCGAGATCATAGATGTGGGCAATGATGGGTATAGACGTTATCTCTACAATCAGATGTTCTCTTACCTACCCAAGATGCCATATCATCAAGCCTAAATCCTAAACTCATGGAATCACATGTTTTGGAGCTTCAAAGAATATCCAGCCATCACTGTGCTAGCTCATGGATTTCCAGGCACCTTCAAATTTTCCAAGAAGCTCATCACAAATGAACCCTCCTCAAGAATGGTGCATAAGGTATTAACTATCCCAATCCTTTTTAGAGTAAACCATTATCCACTATCTTTTTCCAGCCAATTTTATGAATTTCCAAGCTGGTTGGAAGTGTTTCTAAATCCACCAAGTCAACTCCCAGTTACAGAATCCCAAAATTCTGTAATTGATGAACCAGATAGTCCAAACTTCATATTAATTCCAACTCCCATCATCTCTACGACTACTGACTCTAGCCTCATCGTAGAGTCCCAAGGAGAAATCGTAGAGCCACCTATTCCAAACACCCAAACACAGGCCCTTCCATCAGATAATCCCTCCTTATCCAGCAATGAATACTTCAATCTCGATCTTTCCCTCTACTCACTACAAGATCAATACTAGAGAAAACCCCCTTCCTCATAAATTCCACAACTGAATGAAATTCTTTTAGAGTTGTCCACAAAAGCTGACTTGTCAGAAATGTCTGAGAAAGTGATCAAGGAACTCGATGAGAGTCTTGAAGAACACACTGACCTCATTCAGCTGAGATTAACAACAGTGATCAATGTTGCCAACAATCTTCCACACTCCCTAAGCTCTACGCTCTCTAAGACACTTAAGGAGTTTATCAAGCAAATGATTCAAAGCATAAAGGACCGGGATGACATTCACTTTCTAACAACCAAGAAACACCGATAAGTTGTCCTTACCCTACAGACAACTCAAGAAAATCAGAATAAAAACATGTTGGAAAGCTTCCTCAATCTACAAACCGCCGTCAAAGAATTCCAAAAATTCAACGTCAGCAATGGCCAGCAAACTGATAACATTCTATCCATTCTACAACAAAGAGAGGCTCGGTCTGAAGCTCTAATCGAAGAAATCGAGATGACATTGCTCAGACCAAAATTTAGCTCAACGAGCTTGTCCAAGAGCTAAATCGCCTCTCAGCAGACGTTCGAACCCTTGATGCTGACATAAAGGGGGAGAATAAAGGGAAAGGCGAAGGTGGCCAGGGCTGAGGCAAAGGAGGTTAAGGAGGTAGAGGAGGTTAAGGAAGCCAGGGAAGAGGCAGAGGACAATTCCACACTCAAGATTCAAGAAGCCACCAACAGAGTCCACGATCAAGCAATCAGACTCAACGATCTGTTCAGCATGAAGTCTTGATGGCTCAACCAATAAGGAGTCAAGGGCCAACTACCAGCTCACAAAATGTGACCACTACAGGCCTAAGAATGCCAATTGGAGATCCTACATTTATGAATAAGCATGATCACAACCCAAGGATAAGCCCAAGTGAGCTGGAAGAGTTAACCAGAAGGGACGAAGCAAGCTGGAAAAGAAGGGCTGAGAGTATGCCAATCCTCCACGCAAAAGACCAAAGAAATAGAGACAAGTGAAATTTTAAATTCTTATTGATGTAAAGAGAAATTGTAATACTCTTCAAGCATCAATAAATTCATGCTTATTCTCTAAAAATTTCAGCTGCTCACTGAAATACTAAGTCATGTTTAATTTCTTGTATTTGCATCTAGATACTAATAATCATGACAACAAATCTCCTTGGTTATGTCAACATCAAATAGGGGGAGATTGTTGGGAGAGTGCATATGTTGATTTGATGTTTAAATATAAATGCTCATGATTATTTGTAAAGTCCTTCAAGGAATATATGTAAAAGGACTTAGTGATAGATCAAATTTGTTAGGTTGATCTAAACTCTTAATGTGTATCATTCTGTAAATGAATGTATAGATAGAGAGATCAAAGCTGTTAGGTTGATCTATAGATGTAATAGATAGGCTTCGAAGAATTCGTAGTGTATCAATCTGATCAAGATTGCAGAAGTCAAGGCAAAAACGTAGAGCTTCAAGAATCGTAGTGTGCCTGCCTTGAAGGGCCTATTTAGAAATCGTAGAGTGGTCCCAACGTTTGCCAAACCAACTTAGAGATCGTAGTGTGCTCTCGGAAACGTAGAGTTTACAACTCAAGCAAGCGAAGATCGTAGTGTGCATGTATTTAAGAGAAATCATAGTTCTCTCTGCTGATTGCATCAGACCAAGCACTAAGGCGACAAGTCACCACGATCTGAATCGTAGAGTATCATCTTCCTTGTGTCAGAAGCATCAAGCCTCACTTTTTGTGTGGAAACAAACTCCAACAAATGTGGAATGGGTTTCAAATGTTGAAGTCCCCACCAACTCCAATGGTACAAAAGATATCCTTAGTATGTAACAAAGAAGCGTATTGAAGAAGCTAAGGAAAATACCATTGGTAAGAGAAAAACACATTTTCAGGTGTTAGGTGAGAAAGCAGTCTGTTGTGTCAGTGGGCCAAAATGCAATTCAAAAGATGTGCAGAAAAGTCTCCATCAAAGCATAGAAATGTCAAACGCATTTAATGCTTCAATGGATGGATCAAACGGATAGATTTCAAGATCACATATATGTAAATCAAGCAGATAAAAGAAGCAAGCAAGCATTGAACAAAAACGTACAAGAACTCTCAACGCTCAACTCTACGATCTGAGAAAAAGAAAAGCTTGCTCAGCTACTCAGTTCTTTCAAACAAGTGCTTAACAGCAACTGAGTAGCAATAAACAAGAACTCAACAACTACCAATCAACTAAAGTAAGAGTTCCAAGTCAGAAGGACTTGAAGAGTTTTAAGTGAACTGTGAAGAGCCAAGTCTGCTGGACTTGAAGAGGTCAAGAGTGAACTAAGAAGTTCTTAGACTGCTGGTCTAGAAGGAATCTGAGTGATTCAGAAAAGTGTAAAAGACATCTTTAGTGGATTTCCTACTCGAGAGTAGAAGAGTGAACTAGGAGCTTTAAGTGCACCGAACCACTTAAAACGATTGTGTCAATTACATTTTTGCTATATCTTCCATATCTGCCATAACTGCTATAACTACCTCACTCTCATAAACTTACTATCTTAAGGAAGATTAAAAAAAACACTAATTCCGCTAAAGTTTTAATCATCATCAACTAACAAGTTAAAACGAAAATATTTTTTAAATATCTATTCAACCCCTCCCCCCCTTCTAGATAACTATTGTGCCTCCGGGAACTAACAAAATCCATCCCTGTTATGGAACTATTAGAGCAATAAGGGGTTGCTACCTTTAGGCAGCCATAGTTAGCATTCTTTTTAAATAAGAAAATATATTAGCTATTGTGTTTCTAAAGTGTAGCATAATAGAGAGTATAATATTGGAAGTTTAGACTAACTTGAGACTGTTTATTAGAAGAAACTTCAAGGCACTTCTACGAAAACATACTTTTTTCACTTCATCATGTGCAAATCTTTCATGCGGAATATAAACACCATTATTTCCCCTTGTTTCTCTGACATTTGCTTTAGTTTTAATATATAGAAGGACCAGTGAGTGGAATATATTTCACAAAATAATAAAGGAAAGCAGGTGTTACTGTCAAACCTTGTTTCATTCTGTCAATTTCTAAATACAGATCCTTGAGCAGTACAACCTTGGACATTTTTTGGTTTGCCTATACAGGTGGACTTCATTCTATAAATACGTGTGATGCCCCCAAAATAGGTATTCATCACCCATCTTGAGTCGCCAGATATCGCACTATAAAAATCAAATACAAACTTCATTTATACAACTGTTGAACTGTCGTGCAGAGTACGACAACAGATAAGCTGTGAGTTTTAATAAAAATGTATGTAACTCTTCTGGTGCCTCGACCAAAACCTTACAATGGTACTTTACATAAAAGTAGAGTCAAAAACTATTTTAGAAATTAAAATCTTTGGGAAGTGCTCAAGGAAACCTTCGTACATGGGAGGCCATACGTCTAGGTTATGATAGATATCATATGTCCAAAGAATTATCCTTGGTTGACCCAAAAGTCCCCAAAGAAAAGCAAGAAGATTACTATCATCTTCTTTTCAATGGTGAGTCTTCTCTTGACATATAATTATCTCCGTTGTCTCCAAGTGAAAATTATATTTCAAATATACTCCAAGATCATATAGGTAGTGCTCGTAGATATACTCAGCAAATGGATGTGCACAACCATGTCTTATGATAACACGAAGTTGTATGTCATTAAACATCTTGTATGATAGTGGCAAAACACCCTTCCAAAGTTGGGTTCACCTCACCTTATTTGGTTCACCAAAATTAAATATCAAATGACGTATTCAATACGACAAACTTATCTAAAGTTCTCAACAAAATTATTTACATACTATTTAGGGAGAACCTCAACAGCTATAAACCACCGTTCTATTCCCCTGTTATCCCCGCTCGACTCGACAACACTCTTATAACCTGAAAGTAATTATGAAGTAAAAGGGTGAGCATAACTAGCCCAATAAAGAATATTATGACTAAAGATAATTAAATTATCAATAGCTTTCGTCAATAATAAATCAGAGATTTAGAGCATATGGTAGATGATAAAACTTTTCAACCATAGTTGCAGCGGAACAAGCAATCCATTAAAAGAATCAAATAGACCATAAGGTCTATTATCTTCTCCATGATAAAAGTCCACCAACAAGGTTTTATCCCTGTAACATCAAACAACAGTTCCTGTCCACAATCATATGAATAACTCATAATCATAATTGTGGTTCTAAATTCCTCTTCTCACCCAGGACGAAGATAATTTTCATCACCTATCTTCACCTGAAACATCAAAAATAATGGTTATACCAAATCATAATTCCTGCTCATAATCATACTAACAAATTCATCTTTACACTATGGCCAAAGATATACAACTGTAAAACCAATAACCAACAGTTCGTCTTTGCACTACAGGCCAAAGATATACAACTGTAAAATCAATAACCAACAGTTCATCTTTGTACTACAGGCCAAAGATATACAACTGTAAAATCACTAACCAACAGTTCATCTTTGCAGTACAAGCCAAAGATATACAACTGTAAAACTAATAATGCTGAGACTCAGCTTAATAGTATCACGACCACGAATTATCCATGCACTACGGGCCAAGGATATTCGTGTTTTCAATTACGGTCATGATTATACTGAATAATCCCTGGTCATAATCATATAAGTCCATCTATGCACTACGGGCCAAAGATAACTTTTACCACATCATTTGTAACATTACGGTCATGATTATACTGAATAATCCCTGATCATAATCATACAAAGTCCATATATGCACATAAGCCACAGATGACTTTTAACACAATATAAGCATGAGGATCATGACAATGATATAAAGAATCAGTTAAATGAGATAAAGGATAAATATTAAACATTTATCCAGAGTTCAAGAATATCCCAATGTTATCAATCACTTAATAATATCATAATCTAATATCATTAATATTATAACAATATTTTAATTATTTCTTAAACTTATAGACAATTTATTTTAATTGTTTACACTTTACCAAATAATACATTTAATCATTCAAAAATGCCATACTCATAAGATTTCATCATCAATGATCAAATCCCTCATCAAAAATCTGTATATACTTTATATAGGATTTTCAAACCATAAAATCATATTTTTCCAAATTTGTTACTTCACATAACATATTTAACTCATATGTTCGTAACTAAACCATTTTCATGAAAAATACCAAATCAGTCCCAAAAATTATTCATTTCTGGGATTTAGCAGAATATAGTCCCATATTGAACATATATTTTTCTCAGAATTTTTAAAATTTATTTACTATTTTTCATATGGCCAAAACTGCCGAATATTTAAACATTTATCATAAATTGTAATTTTGTCCAAAACTTTCGAAATTTACAAGGTATACTCCTGTTATATGTATGTACTCCCAATACAAATTTCACCAATTTTAGAGTTAACCACAAGGAGTTATAAGGGTTTACTTTTAAAATAGTTTTTCCCCGTAAAATTCATAACACCTAATCTATGCATCCAAAAATTTCCATTTTTAGACACAATCTAGAAAACTCGTCAAATTATCATTTCGAATTTTTCCATAATTTTTAGGGTCAGAAAAATTACGAAACTGCCCCTGGCAGAAACCCTTTCTAATGAAAATATTGTTCATAAGAATACAAAGGATCATTCACCATGCATGCGGTAATCCACATAGACATGATATTCCAATAGAATAATAAAGAATGGAATAATAGGAGAATTCACCATGCATGCGATAGACCGCACAGACAGGTTATTCTAACATAATAATAAATAATAGAACCAGGTCATGCGTAAACCGCACAGACAGGATGTTCCAACAGAATAATAAAGAACGGAACCTGAAAGGAATTATGAAGCAAAAGGGTGAGCACAACTAGCCCAGTAAAGAATATCATGACTAAAGATAATTAAATTATCAATAGCTTTCGTCAATAATAAATCAGAGATTTAGAACATATGGTCGATGATAAAACTTTTCAACCATAATTGCAGCGGAACGAGCAATCCATTAAAAGAGTCAAATAGACCATAAGGTCTATTATCTTCTCCATGTTAAAAGTCCACTAACAAGGTTTTATCTCTGTAACATCAAACAACAGTTCCTGTCCACAATCATATGAATAACTCATAATCATAATTTTGGTTTTAAATTCCTCTTCGCACCCAGGACGAAGATAATTTTCATCACCTATCTTCACCTGAAACATCAAAAATCATGGTTATACCAAATCACAATTCCTGCTCATAATCATAATAACAAATTCATCTTTACACTACGGCCAAAGATATACAACTATAAAACCAATAATCAACAGTTCATCTTTGCACTACAGGCCAAAGATATACAACTGTAAAACCAATAACCAAATGTTCATCTTTGCACTACAGGCCAAAGATATACAACTGTAAAACCACTAACCAACAGTTCATCTTTGCACTACAGGCCAAGGATATACAACTGTAAAACCAATAATGTTGAGACTCAGCATAATAGTATCACGACCATGAATTATCCATCACTACGGGCCAAGGATATTCGTGTTTTCAATTACGGTCATGATTATACCGAATAATCCCTGGTCATAATCATTCCAAGTCCATCTATGCACTACGGGCCAAAGATGACTTTACCACATCATTTGTAACATTATTGTGAGACCCCGAATTTTATGAAATGAAAGTATTTAAATTTCTTATAATTATTATGTTATTTAGTAAATGGTTAAATTGATAAAAGGATTAAAGTTAAGGGTGATATTTATAAATTTTGCAAAGTAAGCAAGTGGTTATATAATATTTGATTGGTCGGGGAATATCCGTTTTAACAGGGAATATTCGTACGACAGCACAATCATTGGTGTACCCCACAACGAAAGTATTGTCGTAGTTAGAAAACGACAAAATTATCTTTCTATAAAAATAACGGCAGAGGTATTACTGTTAAAACTGTTGAACTACCAGGTAGTAAAAGTATAGTAATACACATGGTTGCATAGTAACACACGGTATTGATTATTGATACTTACGTGAGAAGTCACTCAGTTATACTCAATTATTGCTACAGTAATTGCTGCATCATATCTCTCATATTATTGATTCAATTATTGTTACAGTATCATCTTCATAATATGATATATTATTAAATCAATAAATGAGACGAAAAAGTTATTTATATTATTATTTGCAATATTGACAATGTCTAGAAGTTCTTCCAAGGAGAGGTTTGGTCACCTAATTGCACGCCAATAAGGAGAAATCCTTATCGAAAAGCCCCCTCTTTCCTGGGAACGACCTGGTTGTTAAATATTGTGAATTATAATATTAATGATGAATAAGTTCGTGTTGATTAAAGATGAATTTTATAGTTCTATTGTGTTGGAATTATTTGTGTTAGTGGGAATCGACATTTGTTTCGATAATAATTGATGTCTGGAGGTTATATTGTTAAAGCGGGTATTCGGGGTACTTTTCGTGTCGGAGTACTATTCACGAGTTACTATTCATGAGTTACTATTCACGAGTTACTATTCATGGGATACTATTCACCTGTAAAATATATTTCTTTTTGGTCTAAATCATTTTTGGGTACAATATTATTCCATAAGGAGATGTACTAATTTTTTAGACCATTAGTTGAAGATATAATAGTAAATCAATACGGACCACTGGTGGAAAGTTATAATAGTAAATCAATATGGATCGCTGGTTTAAAGTTTTAATAGTGAATCAGTATGGACCGTTGCTTTAAGTTTTAATAGTAAACCAATACGGACCGTCCGTTTAAAAGTTAATCAATCTGGACCGTTCATGAGTTAGTTACTATTCAGTCCATTCTCCTATAAATAGAAGCTCATTCCTTCATTATTTCTGACGAATTCACTGAAACTCTAGAGAGAGAAACTATAGAGAGAAAGAAGAAAAGTATTCTGCTACTTCACTATATCCAGTTTCTTCTAAGGTAAGGGAGATTATTTGTTGTACTCGTAAGGGGTATTATTTCTTTCGTATTCATGAAGAGAAATTCTGTTATTCCATTCTTTATTATTATGTTGGAATAACATGTATATGCGAAGTACCGCATACATGGTAAAATTCTTCTGTTATTCCATTCTTATTATTCTGTTGGAATAACCTGTTTATGCGAAGTATCGCATACATGGTGAAATTCTTCTATTATTTCGTTCTTTACTATTCCGTCGGAATATCCTGTCTGTGCGTTTATGCATGATCTGGTTTAATTATTTATTATTCTATTGGAATAACATGTATGTGCGGTCTATCGCATGCATGGTGATTTCTGTTGTTATTCCATTCTTTATTATTCTATTGGAATATCCTGTCGGTGCGTATTACACCTGACTTGGTTCCAATATTTATTATTCTATTGGAATAACCTGTCTATGTGGATTACCACATGCATGGTGAATGATCTTTTGTATTCATTTCTTATTGAATTATGGAAATGATCTGTTTACGTGGATTCCCGCATGGCGTGCAAAAATCCATTTGCAGTTTCGTAATAATTTTTTGGATATTCAAAAATTCTGGAAAGTCATAATAAAAGCATTGGACTGATAAAAATCATGGGTATATGTAGTATTAGTAAGTGTTATGATGAGTTATGTTAGTTATTATGTGAAAACATGAAAGTTTCTTAGAAATCACAAAGGATTGAAAATCAGATTTTGGTGAAATGGAACATGAAATTCAATTAACCATATCTCCTATTATATTTCGAATTTTTGAGTGTGGTCAAGTTCTAGAGTTAGATCTATGAGTTTTCTAACTTATCCAACTGGAATAACTAGAAAAGGTGTTGTACATTTTTGTGTGGAATGATTTTAGTAAAGGAGTCAAAAATTGCAAATTACCAAAAGACTACTGCCAAGAAGTTTAAAAGGGCATTTTAGGCCACTTAGCTTGTGAAATAAATTTCGGCCTTTTGGGACATGAAAATATATGGTGTAAAGTACCTACTGTCCAACAATGAGCTCATTCCGACTTAAAATGAGCAAGTTATGACTATTTCAATATTTAGGTTTTTCCGACGAAAAATGCTATAACCGGAGTTCTATAACTCCGATGATCATGAAATTTAAACTGGAAGCTCACGTTAACATGTGTAAGATCCTGCCAAGATTTGGGAATTTTGGGAGTTAAACTTGAGGTAGCTAATTTCTTAAGGAATTAATTAGAAATTGATTTTTGAAAAATTGTTAATGAATTTTAAAAATTCTGAGAAAAATATTTGTTCAATATGGGACTATATTCTGCTAAATCCCAGAAAATAAATATTTTTTGGACTGATTTGGTATTTTTCATGAAAATAATCTAGTTATGAGTTAAATATGTTATGTGAAGTAACAAAACTGGAAAATATGATTTTATGGCTTGGGAATCCTATATATATGGTATATGCAAATTTTTTATAAGGGATTTGATCATTGGTGATGAAATCTTATAAGTATGATATTTTTGAATGATTAAATGCATTATTTGGTAAAGTGTAAACAATTGAAATAAATTAATTATAAGTTTAAGATGTGATTAAAATATTGTTATAATATTAACAATATTAGATTATGAGTTTATTAAGTGATTGATAATATTTGGATAAATTAAAGTTTTTAATATTTATCCTTGTTTTCGTTTGATTAATACTTATATCATTGTCATCATTCTCATACTTATATTGTGATGAAAGTCATCTGTGGCTTACGTGTATGGATGGACTTGGTATGATTACAACCAGGAATTATTCGTTATAATCATGACCGTAATGTGACGAATGATGTGATAAAAGTCCTCATTGGCCTATAGTGCATTGATGGACAGTTATTGGTATGATTATAATCAGGGATTTTTCGGTATAATCATGACCATTGATGATTACATGAATATCCTTGGCCGTAGTGCAGGGATGATTCGATGATGTGGATTATTTATTAAGCTGAGTCTCAACGATAAAATATTGATTATACACTTTTAATTCGTAAAAGATAGTAGATATCATGCTCTACTTGACTCGTCTAAAATACAGTTGTATGTCTTTGGCATGTAGTGCAAAGATGAATTGTTAATGAATATCTTTGGCCGTAGTGCAAAGATGAATTTATTATTATGATTATAAACAAGAATTGTGATTTGGAATAACCATGATTTTTGATGTTTCAGGTGAAGATAGGTGATAAAAATTATCTTCGTCCTGGGTGCGAAGAGGAATTTAGAATCACAATTATGATTATGAGTTATTCATATGATTGTGAACAGGAATTGTTGGTTGATGTTACAGGGATAAAAAATTATTGGTGGACTTTTAACATGGAGAAGATAATAGACTTGATGGTCTATTTGACTCTTCTAATGGATTGCTCGTTCAACTGAAATTATGGTTGAAAAGTTTTATCGTCTACCATATGTTCTAAATCTCTGATTTATTATTGATGAAAGCTATTGATAATTTAATTATTTTTAGTCATGATATTCTTTACTGGGCTAGTTGTGCTCACCCTTTTGCTTCACAATTCCTTTCAGGTAATAAAAGTGTAGATGGGTCGAGCGGGGTATTAAGAGTATTATAATGGTGGTCTATAGCTATTGAGGTTCTCTCTAAATAGTATGGAAATAATTTTGTTGAGAACTTTAGATAAGTTTGTCGTATTGTATACGTCATTTGATATTTAATTTTGGTGAACCGAATAAGGTGAGGTGAACCCAACTTTGGAAGGGTGTTTTGCCACTATTATACAAGATGTCTAATGACATACAACCTTGTGTTATCATAAGACATGGTTGTGCACATCCACTTGGTGAGTATATCTACGAGCAGTACCTATATGATCTTGGAGTTTATTTGAAATATAATTTTCACTTGGAGACAACGGAGATAGTTATATGTCAGGAGAAGACTCACCATTGGAAAGAAGATGATAGTAATCTTTTTATTTTTCTTTGGGGACTTTTGGGTCAACCAATGATAATTCTGTGGACATATGATATCTATCATAACCTATACGCATGGCCTTCCATGTACGAAGGTTTCCTTGAGTATTTCCCAAAGATTTTAATTTCTAAAATAGTTTTTGACTGTACTTTTATGTAAAATACCATTGTAAGGTTGTGGTCGAGGCACCATGAGAGTTACATATATTTGTATTAAAACTCACAGCTTATCTGTTGTCGTACTCTGCATGACAGTTCAATAGTTGTATAAATGGAGTTTGGATTTGATTTTTATAGTGTGATATCTGGCGACTAAAGATGGGTGATGTATACCTATTTTGGGGGTGTCACAATTACGGTCATGATTATATCGAATAATCTCTGATCATAATTATACCAAGTCTATCTATGCACGTAAATCATAAATGACTTTCAACACAATATAAGCATGAGGATCATGACAATGATATAAAGAATCAGTCAAATGAGATAAAGGATAAATATTAAATATTTTTCCAGGGTTCAAGAATATCCCAATGTTATCAATCACTTAATAATCTCAAAATCTAATATCATTAATATTATAACAATATTTTAATTATTTCTTAAACTTATAAACAATTTATTTTAATTGTTTACATTTTACCAAATAATGCATTTAATCATTCAAAAATGTCATACTCATAAGATTTCATCACCAATGATCAAATCCCTCATCAAAAATTTGTATATACCTTATATAGGATTTTCAAGTCATAAAATCATATTTTCCAATTTTATTACGTCATATAACATTTTAATTCATATGTTCCTAACTAAACCATTTTCATGAAAAATACCAAATCAGTCCCAAAAATTATTCATTTCTGGAATTTAGCAGAATATAGTCCCATATTTAACATATATTTTTTTCAGAATTTTTAAAATTCATTTACTATTTATCATATGGCCAAAACTGCCGAATATTGAAACATTTATCATAAATTGTAATTTTGTTCAAAAATTCCAAAATTTACAGGGTATACTCCTGTTATATATATGTACTCCCAATACAAATTTCACCAATTTTAGAGTTAACCACAAGGAGTTATAAGGGTTTACTTTTAAAATAGTCTTTTCCCGTAAAATTCATAACTCCTAATCTATATATCCAAAAACCGCCATTTTTGGACACAATCTAGAAAACTCATCAAATTATCATTTCAAATTTTTCCAGAATTTTTGAGGGTCAGAAAAATTATGAAACTGCCCCTAGCAGAAACCCCTTTCTAATGAAAATAATGTTCATATGAATACAAAGGATCATTCACCATGCATGCGATAATCCACATAGACAGGATATTCCAATAGAATAATAAAGAATGGAATAACAGGAGAATTCACCATGCATGCGATAGACCGCACAGGCAGGTTATTCCAACAGAATAATAAATAACGGAACCAGGTTATGCGTAAACCGCACAGACATGATGTTCCAACAGAATAATACATAATGGAATAACAGGAGAATTCAGCATGCATGCGATAGACCGCATGTAGTGCCCCCAAAATCGAGACTATTTTCCTTCCCGATCTTGTGCGATAATACTACCTTGTTCTAGCTTTAGAATATTATTTAATGTTAAAATAGCTAAAAATTTCGGAATAATTAAATTTTTTTTTCAGTCATCCATTCCCTGAATCGCAAATACTATACATAATAGAATATTATATATTCTATTTATAGTCTAATAAAACAAATAACTTTATAAAAGTATTCTATTTTATATAAAAAGATTTTACTATGCAAATACTATGCATAATAGAATATTAAATATTTTATTTATAGTCTAATAAAACAAATAACTTTATAAAAGTATTATGTTTTATATAAAAAGTTTTTTTGTTTTATTACGTTTATAATAATAATAAAACAAAACTTATCACCTTTATTATAATTCACAATATTAATCGACCAGGTCGTTCCCAAGAAAGAGTGGGCTTTCCAATAAGGATTTCTCCCTATTGGCGCGCAATTAGGTGACCAAACCTCTCCTTGGCAGAACTTCTAGACATCGTTAATATTGCAAATAATAATATTAATAACTTCGTCATCTCAATTATTGATTTAATAATATATAAAATATTGACAATAATTGAATCAAATAACGTGAGATACTATGCAGCAATTACTGTAGCAATAAAGAACAAAACTGAGTGACTTCTCACGTAATCATCAATAATCAATATCGTGTGCTACTATCCAACCACGCGTATTACTGTACTTTTACTACCGAGTAGTTCAACAGTTTTAACGGTAAAACTTCCGCCGTTATTTTCATAAAAATATTTTTGTCATTTTTTTAATTCAACAATAATTCTATTGTGGGGTCCACCAATGATTGTACCGTCGTACGGATATTCCCCAAAAAAAAGAATATTCCTTAACTAATCGAATATTCCCCGACACAACGAATATTTTATATCAACTTGCTTATTTTGCAAAAAAAAATTCACATATTACCCTTAACTTTAAACTTTTATCAATTTAACTATTTACCAAAATAAAAAAATTAAATACTTTTATTTCATAAAATTTGGGGTCTCACAATATCTATATGTATTACCAGATGAAACAACAATTTGATATTGCAGGAATTCAAAAAAGCACTACATTCAAAAAAGTACTACATATAAATAATTCTATATGTGCCAAATAGAATTATTGATTACAAAGCTAACCTTATCGCTGAAACCAAACATCATAGATGATCCAACATCAAATGTGAACCCATCCCTCTGGTAGAATCCAGAGCTCTCCCACCAGGAATCAGATACTTTTCTAGCACCAAAACTCGAGCACCAATGCTTGACACTTAGTAATTGTTTGTCTACTTCATTTGCTGCCATTGTCTCTCTCTCCTGTGCAAAATTTTCCATGAATAAATATATCGATATGTATTATGAAAATTTCAATAACAATACTAATGAACAATGAAAGCGGAAGCGCAAACAGCATAAAGAATAACATAAGATATGCATGGTTAGACATTTTGCTTGCGTCTACAGGTGGAGATGAAGGCCAATTCACTATATCAAAATTAATGAGTACAAAAGACGCGAACACTCACAAACTTGAGCCACGAAATTACACAGAATGTCTCTATCAGTGACTTAACCTAATCTGAAGTGATACAATAATACATATACCTGAACTATAAAAAGGACAACCCCAAATCCAAAATTATATAGTATTAGAATACAAATCCGAAGCAAGGATCTGAAGCTAATCTCATGAATCCAACACAGCTACGAAGCAAGTAGAAACCAAAGAAACGGTGTCATATTACAGAAATCAACAGTTCAAAATTCGAATCTAGTGAAATGAAATAATTCAGATTACCTTGATATTGGAGAGGAGAGCCGGAGACTTGAGAAACGACGTCGGACTGAGACTTGGAGGTATGGTAATAGATGTGGACCTGGAGATCAGTCTACTCCGCTTACCCACGGGAGTTCCGTCCCTCTTCAATCGAACTCCAGAAGCCGGAAGGCCGGGTTTCCTCTCCTTCCGGTGAGGCGGCTTGCGAGAAGTGGGTTTTTGACGAAGAAGATCTGAATCTACTGAATGGGGGTTTAGGGATTTAAAAGAAAGAATAGCTGGTAGGAAACAGAATACAGTGGTAGCCGATTTTGCTCTGTGTCGTTTTTTTGCTCCGTGTTTCATTCTTGCATCTTTTTTTTTTGCTCCGTGTTTTTTTAAGATAGACAACGTTTTAAAAAAAATGTTATCTAGTTAAAATTAAAAAAAAATCCCTTTTAAATAGATAACATTTTTGCATATATATCTACAACATTTTTTTAAAAACGTTTTGAAAAAAAATACCACAACGTTTTTATAAAAAACGTTGTGGTTTAAATGTTGTCTATTTAGTACTTTTTACTGGTGCCAATTCCAATATTGCTTCCATTAACCCTATTTCTAATTGGATTAATATCAAGTAAACCCACTTACTTGCTAACAAAGAAAATTAATTCTTTTCTATCTTGGATTCTATCTCATGGGTGAGGACCCACACACAACAATCTCCCCCTCCTAACCCATAAGAGGAGGGATCACCAACCACAACTCCTTACTCGGAGTTAATTCCAACAATGTCTTGGCTCAACTCAAGCTTCTTGGAATTTTCAAATATCTTCATGCCCGGCTTTGTCTCATCGGCATGGTTCTTCTCAATGGGAGGATCTAACTCAAACTTGACAGATTTTTTCTTTCCAAATTCATTCACAACCACTTTGTACCCTGGCTGCGAGTTATCACTTTCCTTCTTCACTTTTGGTACCCATTTAAAGCAAAGAGCTTTTCTCTCGTGGTTCTCATGCAAGGCTTTTCTCCCATCTCGCACGACTTTGTACCACACTTTTTTCTGCCTAACTCTCCCATCTTCAACACCTCTCACATGCGCCCGCATCGTATAAAGAGTGTTTACCTTCTTACCTCTAGTCACCACTAGAGACCCTTTGGTGAGCTTCCACTGACCTTCACCAAAGTAACTTTTATAACCATTCTCATCAAGCTTACCAGTAGAGATCAAATTAAAACAAATATCCGGAACATGTCTGACTTCTCTCAGCATCAACCTGTAACCACTGTTAATTTCCAAACAAATATCTCCAATGCCTATAATCTTGGATGCACTTCCGTTTCCCATCCGCACATGGCAAAAATCACCACTACTATAGGATGTGAAGATTTCACCACGCGAAGTAGCATGGAACGAAGCACCCGAATCAATAATGCAATCATTAACATGGAACTTGGGTTTATCATCACAAATAATATAGCTACATCAACGTCGGATAGATACACAATCGAATCTTTATCCTCATCTTTGTCCTTAGACTTCTCCTTCTTTAAAAATATGCACTCTCGTCTTATGTGACCTGGCTTCTGGCAATGAAAACAAATTACTTCTTTTCTATCTCTTGACCTTCCCTTGGATTTTTCTTCTTCAGGAGAGTTTCTCCCTTTGTTTTTGCCCCTACTGTGTGTGTCAAAAACGTGTGACTCAACACTAATCACCATAATATCTCTTCACCTCTGTTCCTCATTAAACAAACTATCCTTAACTGTATCCATAGTCAGCTTACCATTAGGAGCAAAGTTACTCAACGATACAACCAGTGTCTCCCAGCTATCAAGTAAAGAGCTCAACAACAACAAAGCCTGCATCTCATCGTCAATGACCATCTTCATCGTACTAAACTGATTTATCAAACTCTGAAAATCACTCAAGTGTTCTGCAACGGAGTTTCCATCCTTGAATTTAGAAATCACAAGCTTCCTAATCAAAAAAGCTTTATTTTGCGCCGTCTTCCTTTCATACATAGATTCCAATTTCTGCCAGAGAGCATAGGCTTTAGTTTCTGTGGCAACATGATGAAACACACTTTGATAAATCCACGATCTGATCAGACCAATAGTCTTCCTATTCATCTTGTTCCACTGCGCGTCACTCGTGTTTGTGGGATTAACTTCATCGTTCTCAAGTGACTCGTACAAATCTTTGCAGTAAAGCAAATCCTCCATTCTTAGCTTCCAAATTGCAAAATTTGTACCCTTGAGATTAATCATGCAACCTGCTGTCCAATCCTCCATTTAATTCACACAAGAAAATCACAAAATAAACAAACTTTGATACCACTGTTGGGAAAAGTACGCCAAAAATAATCTATATCCCAAGAATTACTTTTTCGTCTTTGTGCAATTAAATATGAAATCAACAAAATCAATTATGAGAACAAAAATAACAAATAACCATCCATAAGCAAGACACCAAATTTACGTGGAAAACCCTCTAAAATTAAGAGGTAAAATCCACGGGTCAAACTCTGAATCTCTACTATATCACTAATAATGGGCTTACAATAATCCTCTCAAGTTTTATGCCCTAAAACATGAGGTTACTATTGGGTAAAATCTAGTTACGCACAACACGCAAGTATACATGGTCAACAAGTAATAAAGTGAAAGTAGAGTATCGTTCCTACGAGGAATTGTTTAATAAAAATCACCAAGTACTAACCCGTAACCAACTCAATCTTATTTAAACGAATGAATTTTAATTTATAAGTAAACTAATTCTAATTACCACTAGTTAAATTAAGATTACGGAGATTTAAGATCACAACTTCACTTATTGCTTCATTTAAGTTAACACACTTCCCATCAATTATTTTTTATCTTGAATTGTTAATGAAGAACACTAAAGCAGATAAAACCACCTCTCGATGCATAATACTCATACTCACTTAAATCCACAGATGATAGAATTAAGCAAGACACCCTAATTAAATAATCCACTATATCTCTATGTGAATTACAATTAAAAAGGATTTAAAGCATAAGTTCTCTATAAGATTACATATGACGTAAAGGCATATCTCTATCCTAAACACGAATCATGAATTCCATCTATGTAGAAATCACAAACACATGCTATCATGATTAGATCTAAATCTATACTTCACCTATTGAGTTCATATAGATTATCACGGTAATTGTTAGCTAGGCAATTAAGCAATTAAGTCCAAATCACAATAGACAATCATCACAATAGAACATAATAATTGATAGCGAAGCATATTAAAATAAACTACACAATAAGATCCATTGTAATCTCAAACAAAGAATTAGTTCATGATTATTGAATTAAAACTAAGAATCCACAATTGAATAATCATTAAAAGATAAAAATAAGAGTAGAGTAAAGAATAAATCTGTTGTCAGCAAATCTTCATCTTCCTCTAGCTTCTGCTCTTGATCTTCAATGGTCTCCAAATTGCTTCAATCTCCTAATCCCATAAGAACTAGGGTTTTGATCTAATTTACACTAATATAATCTAATGGAATCCTCCAAAACTAGCCTATCTCTCCTCTCTTTTATGTCTCATCATGTATTTATAGTTCTAATGAACACCCAAGCAAGTTAGGCAACTAAGAATCCTAATCTAGCTCAAATTGGACATCAAATAACCCAAATAAATTGTCTCCCCGCTGCCTAGCGCTCCCCGCGCTGTCCCCAAGCAATTCTGGGCGTGGCCCGCGATGCAGTGGCCGACTTTCTGGTGGATTAGCGCACCCCGCGCTATGCATAGTTCATTTATAGCACAGTCCGCGCTACGCTATTTTCTGCTGCAATGTCCTTTGGTAAAATAGACATAACTTTTAATCCGCTAGGAGTTACAAGGCTTGACACCTATCAAATCGAAGATATCGACGAGATCTACAACTTTTGTTCTTTAAGGATTGACAGAATCCATCCGGATCAAGGTGGAAATCGATCTTGAAGTAGATGTTGTGTAAATGGCAAGCATGACAACTCTTAACTTTGATCTTTGTTGATAAAAAGGCCATAACTCTCGCATCCGAACTCCTATTGGGATGATTCAAGATGTTTCGAAAAGATAAGAAGAAGGTCTACAATATAATCTAAGTTCCAAGCCAAGAACATGCATCCAACTTGGTGTTAAAAGTCCTTCAATCTTCCCTCCTTTCATTTGATTGTGTATTTTGGTCCAAAAGATGTCTGAATTACTTTCCCTTGCTTCTTCATGCCAATGGTATGTCATCTCCTACAAAATAACATAAAATGTATGAAAAGTAACTAAGAAACATAAGATTAAGCAAATAATTCAAGTAATAGATACCGGATAAGTAGGTATAAAACCTACTTATCAAATACCCCCAAACTTAAACTTTTGCTTGTCCTCAATTAAAAAAAACAAAAGAATAATGCAATGCAATGCAACTAATCTACATGTCTACGAATCCAGAAGTAATGACATAAACAAGTCTATTCAATCGGCCTTAGAGAAATCAAATAAACACGATAATACATCATATCAAAACCAATCAATAACTTCTCAATCAATCATCAAATCTTAGACTGTTATCACTAATATAGTGCGTGTGTGCTCCACAACAATGTTAACAGATATAAAATCAAATTTAACACATAACAAGTCTCTTCGAAGGCATCTACAGTGTAAACTCAAGAAATCTAAAAATAAGCTAGATCCAACTAAAATTAAATAATCACTAATATCGAGGTTCAACAAGGGATACTTATGCTTCATTTTTCATCCACAGGGGCTTTTGGCTCTTATTTCCCGTTTTATTTATTCTTCTTTTTTTTCTCTTTTTATTCTTTTTGGATAGTGAGTGCGTTTTACGCTCCATCTCACGCATGTGTTTATGAGGAGTGCATTTCACGCTTCTTCTCGACTCAATTTATTTAACTCGATATTTTTTTTCTTTTTTTTAGAAGCTTATATACCCCACTTTTTCCCCCAAACCTAGGTTCTTGCCTAATTATTCGCCTTCACTGCCTATTCTTGTCATTCTCTTATTCAAACTAGCATTATCCTTTAGAATCCCATTATGTATCAATTTACTCAATCAATCAACAAGTTGTTTTTACTGTGCTATCCTTATTATACTAGTTTTAAACAGAAAAAGACTCAATTCATAACAAGAAATCACATCAAAGCTCTAATGGTCAGTACTATATTTGTCTACCCAATTCCAATCTCATCATTGGCCAAAAAAAACTATAAATATCAAACAGTTGGACTCATGCAAGATGTACTAAATGCTATATAAATATAGTAAACTTACTAATTTTTCAATTTTTCAATTTTTTTTTCTTTTTTCAGTTATAAATAAAAACTATTATTCAACTACACTACTATGCAAACTATTATGCAATTACACTACATGAATGCAAACATAAATAAAACTAAATTATTTAACTCCCCCAAACTTAACAATTACAATGTCCTCATTGTAAAATAAAGCATGAAGTGGATAAGGACTTCCCTGTAATCATTTAAGCTTGTGGTGATGGTGGAGTTGGAGACGATGATCATTTTTCTATCCATTGAACCTCCAATACCTGCAATGAAGAGAGATAGCATGGATTAGAATAACACTTGGATTCCTATCTACTAAAGAAACTAGTAAAGCAAATAAATAGAAAAATTCCTGGGTTGCCTCTCAGTTAGCGCTTGAATTATAGTCTTTTAGCCTGACTTTGTCTGGTCAACGCTATCCAATTACTCTTCAATAATTAAGGAACCCTCCATCCATCGGAAATAATGTAGCTTTTGGTAGGTTCCCAATTGTGATGGCCAATGCATCAAAGTCACCTAACATGTTCTAATTTGGTATGCTCTTAATCAAGTACGTCCCACAGCTAGGTGTTTTCTCCATTGTGTATGTGATCACTTTGGGGCATGATAAGTAGGTTTTATACCTACTTATCTGGTATCTCTTACTTGAATTTATTGCTTAAACTCATGTTTCTTAGTTACTTTTTATTCATTTCATGTTCATTTTGTAGGTTATACGTTTAGGAGCGGTGTGAGTGACTATTGGTAAGGAAAATGCAAGGAAAAAATAATCCGGACATCGTTTCTGTTTTCATGTTCAATTCATGTTCTTGGCTTGGAGCTTAGACTATATTGTAGAGCATTTTCTTAGCTTTTCGGAACATCTTGAATCATTCAAATCGGAGTTTGGATGAAAGAGTTATGACATTTCTACCAACGGACGTTGAACTTCACCGTTTTGGGTGGTCATTTGCATAGCAGTCACTTCCAGTCCAATTTCGACCATCATGCGTTTGTTATTTCTGAAAACTCAAAGAACGAAATTTGTAGATCTCATAGATAGCTTCGATTTGATAGGTTGTGAGTCCCGTAACTCCTCCCGGTTTAAAGGTTATGGCAGTTTTAGCATAGGAGGTTCCAGCAGAAAATTAAATTGGCAGATTAGTACCCAGCCGGGGCTGGACCTTTTTAGACTTAGGATCCAGCCGGGGCTGGGGTCCTGGGCATTTTAGCAGATCACTATGCAGCCGGGGCTGGGTTTTTGCAAGGGAAAAGGCCAATCGCGGCTGGCCTATGCGCAGAATGAGTAGATTTTGTCCGAATTTGAGTCCGAAAAGGATTGTTTTGAGTTGTTTGATTCAAGGACTTCCAAGAGGACTTAAAGACATCTACAAAGGCTTATAAAAGGAGGGGAATAACAAAGATTAGGGGGGATTATTGAGGAGATTAGAGAGCATTCTATTAAATTAGATTATAGTAAATTAGATCAAAACACTAGTTCTAATTAGATTTGGAGATTGAAGCAACTTGGAGACCATTGAAGATTCAAAGTAGGAGCAAGGAGGGAGCGTTAAATCTACAGATAATAGATTCTATTTTCTTTACTTCTTCAATTTTTGTCTTTTAATGATTATTCAATTGTGGATTCTTAGTTTAAATTCAATAATCATGAATTAATTATTTGTTTAAGATTACAATGGATCTTATTGTGTAGTTTATTTTAATATGCTTCGTTATCAATTATTATATTCTATTGAGAGGATTGTCTATTGTGATTTGGACTTAATTATTTAATTGCTTGGCCATCAATTACCGTGATAATCTATATGAACTCGAGAGATGAAGTATAGATTTAGATCTGATCATGATAGCATGTGTTCAGGATTTTGTTAGTAGCTTAAACTTGATGTGTGTTAAGGTAGAGATATGCTTGACATCGCATGTAATCGGATAGAGATCTTATTCTTCAACCTTCTTCAATTATAATTCACATAGAGATATAATGGGTTAGTTGATTAAGGTGTTTAACGGATTTCTATCTTAAATGTGGATTGACGTTAATACGGTATTAGTGCATTGAGAGGTGGTTAATACTACTTTCGTGTTCTTGATTAACAATTCGGGATAGAGAATAATTGATGAGAAGTGTGTTAACCTAAATGAAGCATTAAGTGAAGTTGTGATCTTAAATCTCCATAATCTAATTTTTAATTAGTGGTAATTAGAATTGGTTTAGTTAAATATTTTAATTTATAACATTAAATTCATTTGTTTAAATAAGATTGAGTTGGTTACGGGTTAGTACTTTGTGATTTTTATTAAATAATTCTCTGTGGAAACGATACTCAACTTATCACTTTATTACTTGTTATACTTGCGCGTTGTGCGTAACTAGATTTTACCCAATAATTTTTTGGCGCCGTTGCCGGGGAATTAGTTTAATATCTCTTTGCCAATATTAGCTTCAATCAAATTAGTCTTAATTTAAACATTTTTATTCATATTTTTAATTCTCTTCCTATATTTCTCTCTTTTCAGGTACCATGGATGATTTTGCATATCAATGGCCATACACGAACATGACTCAACCAAAAGAAACGGAGATTGACAGACTCGCAATACTTTCCGAAATGTCAGCACCAATTAAAGAACTTTCAAGGAAGTTGGACGTTATCGCAGCCCAACAGAGTCGAAGGATGGCAATCATGTGTGACTATTGTGCTGGCAACCATCCGAGTCATCAATGCACCGTTAGTTTTGGGCGGGGACAACATGGTGGTGTATACCTCAACCAGTATGAATATAATAATTACCATCAACTTTGGGGGTATCACCCAGATTCTTCATGGAGCTACAACTATCAAGACCAATACTCTGCTCCATGTCCAACATACACGCCAGAATTCTCATATTCTCCTCCAATGCGACAAGAAGACAAATCAGAGTTTATGGAATTCATGTTAAGGGCTATAGCAGAAAAAGAAGAGTTTATAAATAGTCAGGAGCTGTCAATCCAAAATTTTAATAATTGGATAGAAAAACGTTTTACAGCCTCAACCAATGGTCCTCAATACATGGCTTCCGAGATTGAAACAGAAAGTTCAAGGCTGGGGGAATTATTATCCAAGTTCATAGTAGATGAGGAGAAGATGAGTAATCAAGCGAGGGAAAATCAAAATCTTGCGGATCAGATAGAGCAAATGACCGAAGCCGTAAGCAACCTTCCTCCAAACACTTGGCTTTATGACATGACTAAAGATAATTAAATTATCAATAGCTTTCGTCAATAATAAATCAGAGATTTAGAACATATGGTCGATGATAAAACTTTTCAACCATAATTGCAGCGGAACGAGCAATCCATTAAAAGAGTCAAATAGACCATAAGGTCTATTATCTTCTCCATGTTAACAGTCCACTAACAAGGTTTTATCTCTGTAACATCAAACAATAGTTCCTGTCCACAATCATATGAATAACTCATAATCATAATTTTGGTTTTAAATTCCTCTTCGCACCCAGGACGAAGATAATTTTCATCACCTATCTTCACCTGAAACATCAAAAATCATGGTTATACCAAATCACAATTCCTGCTCATAATCATACTAACAAATTCATCTTTACACTACGGCCAAAGATATACAACTATAAAACCAATAACCAACAGTTCATCTTTGCACTACAGGCCAAAGATATACAACTGTAAAACCAATAACCAAATGTTCATCTTTGCACTACAGGCCAAAGATATACAACTGTAAAACCACTAACCAACAGTTCATCTTTGTACTACAGGCCAAGGATATACAACTGTAAAAACCAATAATGTTGAGACTCAGCTTAATAGTATCACGACCATGAATTATCCATCACTCCGGGCCAAGGATATTCGTATTTTCAATTACGGTCATGATTATACCGAATAATCCCTGGTCATAATCATACCAAGTCCATCTATGCACTACGGGCCAAAGATGACTTTACCACATCATTTGTAACATTATTGTGAGACCCCGAATTTTATGAAATGAAAGTATTTAAATTTCTTATAATTATTATGTTATTTAGTAAATGGTTAAATTGATAAAAGGATTAAAGTTAAGGGTGATATTTACAAATTTTGCAAAGTAAGCAAGTGGTTATATAATATTCGATTGGTCGGGGAATATTCGTTTTAACAGGGAATATTCGTACGACGGCACAATCATTGGTGTACCCCACAACGAAAGTATTGTCGTAGTTAGAAAACGACAAAATTATCTTTCTATAAAAATAACGGCAGAGGTATTACTGTTAAAACTGTTGAACTACCAGGTAGTAAAAGTATAGTAATATGCATGGTTGCATAGTAGCACACAGTATTGATTATTGATACTTACGTGAGAAGTCTCTCAGTTATACTCAATTATTTCTACAGTAATTGCTGCATCATATCTCTCATATTATTGATTCAATTATTGTTACAGTGTCATCTTCATAATATGATATATTATTAAATCAATAATTGAGACGAAAAAATTATTTATATTATTATTTGCAATATTGACAATGTCTAGAAGTTCTTCCAAGGAGAGGTTTGGTCACCTAATTGCACGCCAATAAGGAGAAATCCTTATCGAAAAGCCCCCTCTTTCCTGGGAACGACCTGGTTGTTAAATATTGTGAATTATAATATTAATTATGAATAAGTTCGTGTTGATTAAAGATGAATTTTATAGTTCTATTGTGTTGGAATTATTTGTGTTAGTGGAAATCGACATTTGTTTCGATAATAATTGATGTCTGGAGGTTATATTGTTAAAGCGGGTATTCGGGGTACTTTTTATGTCGGAGTACTATTCACGAGTTACTATTCATGAGTTACTATTCACGAGTTACTATTCATGGGATACTATTCACCCGTAAAATATATTTCTTTTTGGTCTAAATCATTTTTGGGTACAATATTAATCCATAAGGAGATGTGCTAATTTTTCAGACCATTAGTTGAAGATATAATAGTAAATCAATATGGACCGCTGGTGGAAAGTTATAATAGTAAATCAATATGGATCGCTGGTTTAAAGTTTTAATAGTGAATCAGTATGGACCGTTGCTTTAAGTTTTAATAGTAAACCAATATGGACCGTCCGTTTAAAAGTTAATCAATCTGGACCGTTCATGAGTTAGTTACTATTCAGTCCATTCTCCTATAAATAGAAGCTCATTCCTTCATTATTTCTGACGAATTCACTGAAACTCTAGAGAGAGAAACTATAGAGAGAAAGAAGAAAAGTATTCTGCTACTTCACTATAGCCAGTTTCTTCTAAGGTAAGGGAGATTATTTGTTGTACTCGTAAGGGGTATTATTTCTTTCGTATTCATGAAGAGAACTTCTGTTATTCCATTCTTTATTATTATGTTGGAATAACATGTATATGGGAAGTACCGCATACATGGTGAAATTATTCTGTTATTCCATTCTTATTATTCTGTTGGAATAACCTGTTTATGCGAAGTACCGCATACATGGTGAAATTCTTCTATTATTTCGTTCTTTACTATTCTGTCGGAATATCTTGTCTGTGCGTTTATGCATGATCTGGTTTAATTATTTATTATTCTATTGGAATAACCTGTATTTGCGGTCTATCGCATGCATGGTGATTTCTGTTGTTATTTCATTCTTTATTATTCTATTGGAATATCCTGTCGGTGCGTATTACACCTGACTTGGTTCCATTATTTATTATTCTGTTGGAATAACCTGTCTATGTGGATTACCACATGCATGGTGAATGATCTTTTGTATTCATTTCTTATTGAATTATGGAAATGATCTGTTTACGTGGATTCCCGCATGGCGTGCAAAAATCCATTTGCAGTTTCGTAATAATTTTTTGGATATTCAAAAATTCTGGAAAGTCATAATAAAAGCATTGGACTGATAAAAATCATGGGTATATGTAGTATTAGTAAGTGTTATGATGAGTTATGTTAGTTATTATGTGAAAACATGAAAGTTTCTTAGAAATCACAAAGGGTTGAAAATCAGATTTTGGTGAAATGGAACATGAAATTCAATTAACCATATCTCCTATTATATTTCGAATTTTTGAGTGTGGTCAAGTTCTAGAGTTAGATCTATGAGTTTTCTAACTTATCCAAGTGGAATAACTGGAAAAGGTATTGTACATTTTTGTGTGGAATGATTTTAGTAAAGGAGTCAAAAATTGCAAATTACCAAAAGACTACTGCCAAGAAGTTTAAAAGGGCATTTTCGGCCACTTAGCTTGTGAAATAAATTTCGGCCTTTTGGGACATGAAAATATATGGTGTAAAGTACCTCCTGTCCAACAATGAGCTCATTCCGACTTAAAATGAGCAAGTTATGACTATTTCAATATTTAGGTTTTTTCGACGAAAAATGCTATAACCGGAGTTCTATAACTCCGATGATCATGAAATTTAAACTGGAAGCTCACGTTAACATGTGTAAGATCCTGCCAAGATTTGGGAATTTTGGGAGTTAAACTTGAGGTAGCTAATTTCTTAAGGAATTAATTAGAAATTGATTTTTGAAAAATAGTAAATGAATTTTAAAAATTCCGAGAAAAATATTTGTTCAATATGGGACTATATTCTGCTAAATCCCAGAAAATAAATATTTTTTGGACTGATTTGGTATTTTTTATGAAAATAATCTAGTTATGAGTTAAATATGTTATGTGAAGTAACAAAACTGGAAAATATGATTTTATGGCTTGGGAATCCTATATATATGGTATATGCAAATTTTTTATAAGGGATTTGATCATTGGTGATGAAATCTTATAAGTATGATATTTTTGAATGATTAAATGCATTATTTGGTAAAGTGTAAACAATTGAAATAAATTAATTATAAGTTTAAGATGTGATTAAAATATTGTTATAATATTAACAATATTAGATTATGAGTTTATTAAGTGATTGATAATATTTGGATAAATTAAAGTCTTTAATATTTATCATTGTTTTCGTTTGATTAATACTTATATCATTGTCATCATTCTCATACTTATATTGTGATGAATGTCATCTGTGGCTTACGTGCATGGATGGACTTGGTATGATTACGACCAGGAATTATTCGTTATAATCATGACCGTAATGTGACGAATGATGTGATAAAAGTCCTCATTGGCCTATAGTGCATTGATGGACAGTTATTGGTATGATTATAATCAGGGATTTTTCGGTATAATCATGACCATTGATGATTACATGAATATCCTTGGCCGTAGTGCAGGGATGATTTGATGATGTGCATTATTTATTAAGCTGAGTCTCAACGATAAAATATTGATTATACACTTTTAATTCGTAAAAGATAGTAGATATCATGCTCTACTTGACTCGTCTAAAATACAGTTGTATGTCTTTGGCATGTAGTGCAAAGATGAATTGTTAATGAATATCTTTGGTCGTAGTGCAAAGATGAATTTAATAGTATAATTATGAACAAGAATTGTGATTTGGAATAACCATGATTTTTGATGTTTCAGGTGAAGATAGGTGATAAAAATTATCTTCGTCCTGGGTACGAAGAGGAATTTAGAATCACAATTATGATTATGAGTTATTCATATGATTGTAAACAGGAATTGTTGGTTGATGTTACAGGGATAAAACATTATTGGTGGACTTTTAACATGGAGAAGATAATAGACTTGATGGTCTATTTGACTCTTCTAATGGATTGCTCGTTCAACTGAAATTATGGTTGAAAAGTTTTATCGTCTACCATATGTTCTAAATCTCTGATTTATTATTGATGAAAGCTATTGATAATTTAATTATTTTTTATCATGATATTCTTTACTGGGCTAGTTGTGCTCACCCTTTTACTTCACAATTCCTTTCAGGTAATAAAGTGTAGATGGGTCGAGCGGGGTATTAAGAGTATTATAATGGTGGTCTATAGCTATTGAGTTTCTCTCTAAATAGTATGGAAATAATTTTGTTGAGAACTTTAGATAAGTTTGTCGTATTGTATACGTCATTTGATATTTAATTTTGGTGAACCAAATAAGGTGAGGTGAACCCAACTTTGGAAGGGTGTTTTGCCACTATTATACAAGATGTCTAATGACATACAACCTTGTGTTATCATAAGACATGGTTGTGCACATCCACTTGGTGAGTATATCTACGAGCAGTACCTATATGATCTTGGAGTTTATTTGAAATATAATTTTCACTTGGAGACAACGGAGATAGTTATATGTCAGGAGAAGACTCACCATTGGAAAGAAGATGATAGTAATCTTTTTGTTTTTCTTTGGGGACTTTTGGGTCAACAAATGATAATTCTGTGGACATATGATATCTATCATAACCTATACGCATGGCCTTCCATGTACGAAGGTTTCCTTGAGTATTTCCCAAAGATTTTAATTTCTAAAATAGTTTTTGATTGTACTTTTATGTAAAATAACATTGTAAGGTTGTGGTCGAGGCACCATGAGAGTTACATATATTTGTATTAAAACTCACAGCTTATCTGTTGTCGTACTCTGCATGACAGTTCAATAGTTGTATAAATGGAGTTTGTATTTGATTTTTATAGTGTGATATCTGGCGACTAAAGATGGGTGATGTATACCTATTTTGGGGGTGTCATAATTACGGTCATGATTATATCGAATATTCTCTGATCATAATCATACAAAGTCCATCTATGCACGTAAACCACAAATGACTTTCAACACAATATAAGCATGAGGATCATGACAATGATATAAAGAATCAGTCAAATGAGATAAAGGATAAATATTAAACATTTATCCAGGGTTCAAGAATATCCCAATGTTATCAATCACTTAATAATCTCAAAATCTAATATCATTAATATTATAACAATATTTTAATTAATTCTTAAACTTATAAACAATTTATTTTAATTGTTTACATTTTACCAAATAATGCATTTAATCATTCAAAAATTTCATACTCATAAGATTTCATCACCAATGATCAAATCCCTCATCAAAAATTTGTATATACCTTATATAGGATTTTCAAGTCATAAAATTATATTTTCCAATTTTATTACTTTATATAACATTTTAACTCATATGTTCGTAACTAAACCATTTTCATGAAAAATACCAAATCAGTCCCAAAAATTATTCATTTCTGGAATTTAGCATAATATAGTCCCATATTGAACATATATTTTTTTCAGAATTTTTAAAATTCATTTACTATTTATCATATGGCCAAAACTGCCGAATATTGAAACATTTATCATAAATTGTAATTTTGTTCAAAAATTCCAAAATTTACAGGGTATACTCCTGTTATATATATGTACTCCCAATACAAATTTCACCAATTTTAGAGTTAACCACAATGAGTTATAAGGGTTTACTTTTAAAATAGTATTTTCCCGTAAAATTCATAACTCCTAATCTATATATCCAAAAACCGCCATTTTTGGACACAATCTAGAAAACTCATCAAATTATCATTTCAAATTTTTTCAGAATTTTTGAGGGTCAGAAAAATTATGAAACTGCCCCTGGCAGAAACCCCTTTCTAATGAAAATAATGTTCATATGAATACAAAGGATCATTCACCATGCATGCGATAATCCACATAGACAGGATATTCCAATAGAATAATAAAGAATGGAATAACATGAGAATTCACCATGCATGCGATAGACCGCACAGGCAGGTTATTCCAACAGAATAATAAATAACGGAACCAGGTTATGCGTAAACCGCACAGACATGATGTTCCAACAGAATAATACATAATGAAATAACAGGAGAATTCAGCATGCATGCGATAGACCGCATGTAGTGCCCCCAAAATCGAGACTATTTTCCTTCCCGATCTTGTGCGATAATACTACCTTGTTCTAGCTTTAGAATATTATTTAATGTTAAAATAGCTAAAAATTTCAGAATAATTAAATTTTTTTTTCAGTCATCCATTCCCTGAATCGCAAATACTATACATAATAGAATATTATATATTCTATTTATACTCTAATAAAACAAATAACTTTATAAAAGTATTCTATTTTATATAAGAAGATTTTACTATGCAAATACTATGCATAATAGAATATTAAATATTTTATTTATAGTCTAATAAAACAAATAACTTTATAAAAGTATTATGTTTTATATAAAAAGCTTTTTTGTTTTATTACGTTTATAATAATAATAAAACAAAACTTATCACCTTTATTATAATTCACAATATTAATCGACCAGGTCGTTCCCAAGAAAGAGTGGGCTTTCCAATAAGGATTTCTCCCTATTGGCGCGCAATTAGGTGACCAAACCTCTCCTTGGCAAAACTTCTAGACATCGTTAATATTGCAAATAATAATATTAATAACTTCGTCATCTCAATTATTGATTTAATAATATATAAAATATTAACAATAATTGAATCAAATAACGTGAGATACTATGCAGCAATTACTGTAGCAATAAAGAACAAAACTGAGTGACTTCTCACGTAATCATCAATAATCAATATCGTGTGCTACTATGAAACCACGCGTATTACTGTACTTTTACTACCGAGTAGTTCAACAGTTTTAACGGTAAAACTTCCGCCGTTATTTTCATAAAAATATTTTTGTCATTTTTTAATCCGACAATAATTCTATTGTGGGGTCCACCAATGATTGTACCGTCGTACGGATATTCCCCAAAACAAAGAATATTCCTTAACTAATCGAATATTCCCCGACACAACGAATATTTTATATCAACTTGCTTATTTTGCAAAAAAAAATTCACATATTACCCTTAACTTTAAACTTTTATCAATTTAACTATTTACCAAAATAAAAAAATTGAATACTTTTATTTCATAAAATTTGGGGTCTCACAATATCTATATGTATTACCAGATGAAACAACAATTTGATATTGCAGGAATTCAAAAAAGCACTACATATAAATAATTCTATATGTGCCAAATAGAAATATTGATTACATAGCTAACCTTATCGCTAAAACCAAACATCATAGATGATCCAACATCAAATGTGAACCCATCCCTCTGGTAGAAGCCAGAGCTCTCCCACCAGGAATCAGATACTTTTCTAGCACCCAAACTCGAGCACCAATGCTTGACACTTAGTAATTGTTTGTCTACTTCATTTGCTGCCATTGTCTCTCTCTCCTGTGCAAAATTTTACATGAATAAATATATCGATATGTATTATGAAAATTTCAATAACAATACTAATGAACAATGAAAGCGGAAGCGCAAACAGCATAAAGAATAACATAAGATATGCATGGTTAGACATTTTGCCTGCGTCTACAGGTGGAGATGAAGGCCAATTCACTATATCAAAATTAATGAGTACAAAAGACGCGAACACTCACAAACTTGAGCCACGAAATTACACAGAATGTCTCTATCAGTGACTTAACCTAATCTGAAGTGATACAATAATACATATACCTGAACTACAAAAAGGACAACCCCAAATCCAAAATTATATAGTATTAGAATACAAATCCGAAGCAAGGATCTGAAGCTAATCTCATGAATCCAACACAGCTACGAAGCAAGTAGAAACCAAAGGAACGGTGTCATATTACAGAAATCAACAGTTCAAAATCCGAATCTAGTGAAATGAAACAATTCAGATTACCTTGATATTGGAGAGGAGAGCCGGAGACTTGAGAAACGACGTCGGACTGAGACTTGGAGGTATGGTAATAGATGTGGACTTAGAGATCAGTCTACTCCGCTTACCCACGGGAGTTCCGTCCCTCTTCAATCGAAGTCTAGAAGCCGGAAGGCCGGGTTTCCTCTCCTTCCGGTGAGGCGGCTTGCGAGAAGTGGGTTTTTGACGAAGAATATCTGAATCTGCTGAATGGGGGTTTAGGGATTTAAAAGAAAGAATAGCTGGTAGGAAACAGAATACAGTGGTAGCCGATTTTGCTCTGTGTCTTTTTTTTGCTCCGTGTTTCATTCTTGCATCTTTTTTTTTTGCTCCGTGTTTTTTAAGATAGACAACGTTTTAAAAAAAATGTTATCTAGTTAAAATTAAAAAAATTCCCTTTTAAATAGATAACGTTTTTGCATATATATCTACAACATTTTTTTAAAAACGTTGTGAAAAAAAATACCACAACGTTTTTATAAAAAACGTTGTGGTTTAAATGTTGTCTATTTAGTACTTTTTACTGGTGCCAATTCCAATATTGCTTCCATTAACCCTATTTCTAATTGGATTAATATCAAGTAAACCTACTTACTTGCTAACAAAGAAAATTAATTCTTTTCTATCTTGGATTCTATCTCATGGGTGAGGACCCACACACAACAATCTCCCCCTCCTAACCCATAAGAGGAGGGATCACCAACCACAACTCCTTACTCGGAGTTAATTCCAACAATGTCTTGGCTCAACTCAAGCTTCCTAGAATTTTCAAATATCTACATGCCCGACTTTGTCTCATCGGCATGGTTCTTCTCAATGGGAGGATCTAACTCAAACTTGACAGATTTTTTCTTGCCAAATTCATTCACAACAACTTTGTACCCTGGCTGCGAGTTATCACTTTCCTTCTTCACTTTTGGTACCCAGTTAAAGCAAAGAGCTTTTCTCTCGTGGTTCTCATGCAAGGCTTTTCTCCCATCTCGCACGACTTTGTACCACACTTTTTTCTGCCTAACTCCCCCATCTTCAACACCTCTCACATGCGCCCGCATCGTATAAAGAGTGTTTACCTTCTTACCTCTAGTCACCACTAGAGACCCTTTGGTGAGCTTCCACTGACCTTCACCAAAGTAACTTTTATAACCATTCTCATCAAGCTTACCAGTAGAGATCAAATTAAAACAAATATCCGGAACATGTCTGACTTCTCTCAGCATCAACCTGTAACCACTGTTAGTTTCCAAACAAATATCTCCAATGCCTATAATCTTGGATGCACTTCCGTTTCCCATCCGCACATGGCAAAAATCACCACTACTATAGGATGTGAAGATTTCACCACGCGAAGTAGCATGGAACGAAGCACCCGAATCAATAATGCAATCATTAACATGGAACTTGGGTTTATCATCACAAATAATATAGCTACATCAACGTCGGATAGATACACAATCGAATCTTTATCCTCATCTTTGTCCTTAGACTGCTCATTCTTTAAAAATATGCACTCTCGTCTTATATGACCTGGCTTCTGGCAATGAAAACAAATTACTTCTTTTCTATCTCTTGACCTTCCCTTGGATTTTTCTTCTTTAGGAGAGTTTCTCCCTTTGTTCTTGCCCCTACTGTGTGTGACAAAAATGTGTGACTCAACACTAATCACCATAGTATCTCTTCACCTCTGTTCCTCATTAAACAAACTATCCTTAACTGTATCCATAGTCAGCTTACCATTAGGAGCAAAGTTACTCAACGATACAACCAGTGTCTCCCAGCTATCAAGTAAAGAGCTCAACAACAACAAAGCCTGCATCTCATCGTCAATGACCATCTTCATCGTACTCAACTGATTTATCAAACTCTGAAAATCACTCAAGTGTTCTGCAACGGAGTTTCCATCCTTGAATTTAGAAATCACAAGCTTCCTAATCAAAAAAGCTTTATTTTGCGTCGTCTTCCTTTCATACATAGATTCCAATTTCTGCTAGAGAGCATAGGCTTTAGTTTCTGTGGCAACATGATGAAACACACTTTGATAAATCCACGATCTGATCAGACCAATTGTCTTCCTATTCATCTTGTTCCACTGCGCGTCACTCGTGTTTGTGGGATTAACTTCATCGTTCTCAAGTGACTTGTACAAATCTTTGCAGTAAAGCAAATCCTCCATTCTTAGCTTCCAAATTGCAAAATTTGTACCCTTGAGATTAATCATGCAACCTGCTGTCCAATCCTCCATTTAATTCACACAAGAAAATCACAAAATAAACAAACTTTGATACCACTGTTGGGAAAAGTACGCAAAAAATAATCTATATCCCAAGAATTACTTTTTCGTCTTTGTGCAATTAAATATGAAATCAACAAAATCAATTATGAGAACAAAAATAACAAATAACCATCCATAAGCAAGACACTAAATTTACGTGGAAAACCCTCTAAAATTAAGAGGTAAAATCCACGGGTCAAACTCTGAATCTCTACTATATCACTAATAATGGGCTTACAATAATCCTCTCAAGTTTTATGCCCTAAAACTTGAGGTTACTATTGGGTAAAATCTAGTTACGCACAACACGCAAGTATACGTGGTCAACAAGTAATAAAGTGAAAGTAGAGTATCGTTCCTACGAGGAATTGTTTAATAAAAATCACCAAGTACTAACCCGTAACCAACTCAATCTTATTTAAACGAATGAATTTTAATTTATAAGTAAACTAATTCTAATTACCACTAGTTAAATTAAGATTACGGAGATTTAAGATCACAACTTCACTTATTGCATCATTTAAGTTAACACACTTCTCATCAATTATTTTCTATCTTGAATTGTTAATCAAGAACACTAAAGCAGATAAAACCACCTCTCGATGCATAATACTCATACTCACTTAAATCCACAGATTAATAGAATTGCAAGACCCCAGAATTAAATAAGCCACTAATATCTCCTATGTGAATTAAAATAAAAAGGATTTCAAGCATAAGTTCCTATAAGATACATTGAACTTAAAGGCAGTAATCTCTATCCTAAAACAATCATGAATTCCATCTCATGTAGAAATCACCAACACATCATCAGATTAGATCAAATCTATACTTCCCTATTGAGTTTCACATATAGATTATCACGGTAATGTTAGCTAGGCAAATGAAGCAATTAAGTTCAAATCACAATAGACAATCATCACATATAGAACCAATAATATTGATACGATCATAATTAAATAACTACACAATCAAGGATCCATTTACTCAAACAAGAGAATATTCATGATTATTGAATTCAAACTAAGAATCCACAATGGAATAATCATTAAAGATTAAAAATAGAGTAGAGTAAAGAATAAATCTGTTGTCAGCAAATCTTCTTCATCTTCCTCTAGCTCCTCCTCTTGATCTTCAATGGTCTCCAAATTGGTTCAATCTCCTTATCCCATAAGAACTAGGGTTTTGATCAAATTTACACTAATATAATCTAATGGAATCTTCCAAAACTAGCCTATCTCTCCTCTCTTTTATGTCTCTCATCATGTATTTATAGTTCTAATGAACACCCAAGCAAGTTAGGCAACTAAGAATCCTAATCTAGCTCAAATTGGACATCAAATAACCCAAATAAATTGTCTCCCCGCTGCCTAGCGCGCCCCGCGCTATCCCCAAGCAATTCTGGGCGCGGCCCGCGATGCAGTGGCCGACTTTCTGGTGGACTAGCGCACCCCGCGCTATGCATAGTTCATTTATAGCACAGTCCGCGCTACGCTATTTTCTGCTGTAATGTCCTTTGGTAAAATAGACATAACTTTTAATCCGCTAGGAGTTACAAGGCTTGCCACCTATCAAATCGAAGATATCGACGAGATCTACAACTTTTGTGCTTTGAGGATTGACAGAATCCATCCGGAGCAAGTGAAAATTCGTCTTGAAGTAGATGTTGTTGTAAATGGCAACATGACAACTCTTAACTTTGGATCTCTTTGTTGATAAAAAGGCCATAACTCTCGCATCCGACACTCTATTGATGATTCAGATGTTCTACGAACAGATAAGAATATCGTTCTACAGTATAACTAAGTTCCAAGCTAAGAACAGGGCATCCACCTTGGTTTTTAAACGTCCTTCAATCTTCCCCCTCTTTCATTTGATGTGTAGTTTGGTCCCAAAAGATGTCTGAATGCTTTCCCTTGCTTTCTTCATGCACAGTATGTCATCTCTACAAAATAACATAAATGTATAAAGTACTAAGACAGAAGATTAAGCAAATATTCAAGTAAGAATACCGGGATAAGTAGGTTAATAAACCTACTTATCAAATACCCCCAAAATTAAACCTTTTTGGGCATGTCCTCAATTAAAAAACACAAAAGATAATGCAATGCATGCAACTAATCTACATGTCTACGAATCCAGAAGTAATGACATAAACAAGTCTATTCAATCGGCCTTAGAGAAATCAAATAAACACGAGAATACATCATATCAAAACCAATCAATAACTTCTCAATCAATCATCAAATCTTAGACTGTTATCACTAATATAGTGCGTGTGTGCTCCACAACAATGTTAACAGATATAAAATCAAATTTAACACATAACAAGTCTCTTCGAAGGCATCTAAAATTTAAACTCAAGAAATCTAAAAATAAGCTAGATCCAACTAAAATTAAACAATCACTAATATCGAGGTTCAACAAGGGATACTTATGCTTCATTTTTCATCCACAGGGGCTTTTGGCTCTTATTTCCCGTTTTATTTATTCTTCTTTTTTTTCTCTTTTTTTCCTTTTTGGATAGTGAGTGCGTTTTACGCTCCATCTCACGCCTGTGTTTATGAGGAGTGCATTTCACGCTTCTTCTCGATTCAATTTATTCAACTCGATATTTTTTTCTTTTTTTTAGAAGCTTATATACCACCCACTTTTTGCCCCCAAAACTTATGTTCTTGCCTAATTCTTCGCCTTACTGCCTATTCTTTTCATTCGCTTATTCAACTAGCATTAGCCTTTAGAATCCCATTACTGTAATCATTTACCTACTCAATCAATCAACATGTTGTCTTTTACTGTGCTAATCCTTATTTATAACTAGTTTTGAAAACGAAAAAGACCTCAATTCAAAACAAAAGCACATCAGCTTAATGGTCAGAACTATATTTTGGTTCTCCCAATTCCAATCTCATCATTGCCAAAAAAAAACTGATAATAGCAAACAGTTGGACTCATGCAGATGTCTATGCTATATAACATAAGTGAACTTACTAATTTTTTCAATTTTTCAATGTTTTCAATTTTTCATTTCTTTTTCTTTTTTAAGTTATAAATAAAAACTATTATTCCAACTACACTACATGCAAACTATTATGCAATTACACTACCTATGCAAAACATAAAATAAAACTAAAAGTATTGTAACCCCCCAAACTTAACAATTACAATGTCCTCATTGTAAAATAAAGCATGAAGTGGACAAGGACTTCCCTGTAATCATTTAAGCTTGTGGTGATGGTGGAGTTGGCGACGATGATCATTTTCCTATCCATTGAACCTCCAATACCTGCAATGAAGAGAGAGAGCATGGATTAGAATAACACTTGGATTCCTATCTACTAAAGAAACTAGTAAAGTAAATAAATAGAAAAATTCCTAGGTTGCCTCTCAGTTAGCGCTTGAATTATAGTCTTTTATCCTGACTTTGTCTGGTCAACGCTATCCAATTACTCTTCAATAATTAAGGAACCCTCCATCCATCGGAAATAATGTAGCTTTTGGTAGGTTCCCAATTGTGATGGCCAATGCATCAAAGTCACCTAACATGCTCTAATTCGGTATGCTCTTAATCAAGTACGTCCCACAGCTAGGTGTTTTCTCCATTGTGTATGTGATCACTTTGGGGCATGATAAGTAGGTTTTATACCTACTTATCTGGTATCTCTTACTTGAATTTATTGCTTAAACTCATGTTTCTTAGTTACTTTTTATGCATTTCATGTTCATTTTGTAGGTTATACGTTTAGGAGCGGTGTGAGCGACTATTGGTAAGGAAAATACAAGGAAAAAACAATCCGGACATCGTTTCTGCTTTCATTTTCAATTCATGTTCTTGGATAGAAGCTTAGACTATATTGTAGAGCATTTTCTTAGCTTTCCGGAACATCTTGAATCATTCAAATCGGAGTTTGGATGAAAGAGTTATGACATTTCTACCAACGGACGTTGAACTTCACCGTTTTGGGTGGTCATTTGCATAGCAGTCACTTCCAGTCCAATTTCGACCATCATTCGTTTGTTATTTCTGAAAACTCAAAGAATGAAAGTTGTAGATCTCATAGATAGCTTCGATTTGATAGGTTGTGAGTCCCGTAACTCCTCCCGGTTTAAAGGTTATGGCAGTTTTAGCAGAGGAGGTTCCAGCAGAAAATTGAATTAGCAGATTGGTACCCAGCCAGGGCTGGACCTTTTTAGACTTAGGATCCAGCCGGGGCTGGGGTCCTGGGCATTTTAGCAGATCACTATGCAGCCGGGGCTGGGTTTTTGCAAGGGAAAAGGCCAGCCGGGGCTGGCCTATGCGCGGAATGAGTAGATTTTGTCCGAATTTGAGTCCGAAAAGGACTATTTTGAGTTGTTTGATTCAAGGACTTCCAAGAGGACTTAAAGACATCTACAAAGGCTTATAAAAAGAGGGGAATAACACAGATTAGGGGGGATTATTGAGGAGATTAGAGAGCGTTCTATTAAATTAGATTATAGTAAATTATATCAAAACACTAGTTCTAATTAGATTTGGAGATTGAAGCAACTTGGAGACCATTGAAGATTCAAAGTAGGAGCAAGGATGGAGCGTTAAATCTACAGACAATTGATTCTATTTTCTTTACTTCTTCTATTTTTGTCTTTTAATGATTATTCAATTGTGGATTCTTAGTTTAAATTCAATAATCATGAACTAATTCTTTGTTTGAGATTACAATGGATCTTATTGTGTAGTTTATTTTAATATACTTCGTTATCAATTATTATGTTCTATTGAGAGGATTGTCTATTGTGATTTGGACTTAATTATTTAATTGCTTGGCCATCAATTACCGTGATAATCTATATGAACTCGAGAGATGAAGTATAGATTTAGATCTTATCATGATAGCATGTGTTCAGGATTTTGTTAGTAGCTTAAACTTGATGTGTGTTAAGGTAGAGATATGCTTGACATCGCATGTAATCGGATAGAGAGCTTATTCTTCAACCTTCTTCAATTGTAATTCACATAGAGATATAGTGGGTTAGTTGATTAAGGTGTTTAACGGATTTCTATCTTAAATGTGGATTGACGTTAATACGGTATTAGTGCATTGAGAGGTGGTTAATACTACTTTCGTGTTCTTGATTAACAATTCGGGATAGAGAATAATTGATGAGAAATGTGTTAACCTAAATGAAGCATTAAGTGAAGTTGTGATCTTAAATCTCCATAATCTGATTTTTAATTAGTGGTAATTAGAATTGGTTTAGTTAAATATTTTAATTTATAACATTAAATTCATTTGTTTAAATAAGATTGAGTTGGTTACGGGTTAGTACTTGGTGATTTTTATTAAATAATTCTCTGTGGAAACGATACTCAACTTATCACTTTATTACTTGTTATACTTGCGTGTTGTGCGTAACTAGATTTTACCCAACAAGTTTTTGGCGCCGTTGCCGGGGAATTAGTTTAATATCTCTTTGCCAATATTAGCTTCAATCAAATTAGTCTTAATTTAAACATTTTTATTCATATTTTTAATTCTCTTCCTATATTTCTCTCTTTTCAGGTACCATGGATGACTTTGCATATCAATGGCCATACACGAACATGACTCAACCAAAAGAAACGGAGATTGACAGACTCGCGACACTTTCTACAATGTCAACACAAATTAAAGAACTTTCGAGGAAGTTGGACGTTATCGCAGCCCAACAGAGTCGAAGGATGGCAATCATGTGTGACTATTGTGATGGCAACCATCTGAGTCATCAATGCACCGTTAGTTTTGGGCGGGGACAACAAGGTGGTCTATACCTCAACCAGTATGAATATGATAATTACCATCAAGATTGGGGTATCACCCGGATTCTTCATGGAGCTACAACTATCAAGACCAATACTCTACTCCAAGTCCAACATACACGCCGGAATTCTCATATTCACCTCCAATGCAACAAGAAGACAAATCAGAGTTTATGGAATTCATGTTAAGGGCTATAGCAGAAAAAGAAGAGTTTATAAATAGTCAGGAGCTGTCAATCCAAAATTTTAATAATTGGATGGAAAAACGTTTTACAGCCTCAACCAATGGTCCTCGATACATGGCTTCCGAGATTGAAACAGAAAGTTCAAGGCTGGGGGAATTATTGTCCAAGTTCATAGTAGATGAGGAGAAGATGAGTAATCAAGCGAGGGAAAATCAAAATCTTGCAGATCAGATAGAGCAAATGACCGAAGTCGTAAGCAACCTTCCTCCAAACACTTGGCTTTATGACATGGATGACGGAATTGACGGAGAACCTGAAACAAATCTATAACTGGATGAGCCTCGAGATGTTGAAAAAGAGGAGACAAGTGGGGATAATGACAACAAGGTCGGTGAAGAACTAATTGTGAGAACCAACGATGATGAGCTGATGTTATTTATGCCTCAAGTGCCTTCTCCTCCACAGTTCAAGAATCCGATTAGATTTGCAAAGCCTTGTCCAATTGGTAGTCATGTCATTGGCAATACTCCATGTGACGTAAAAGCGAGTACAACTTCGAAGCCATGGTGCGATGAGTTGGAGAAGATAGAAGAAGAGATTGTTGTGTCTGACAAGCCTCAATGCCAGAATCTATTCGCGGACACAATGGAGAAAATACCTAGATGCTGGATGTTCTTGAATGTGATCTTATCTAAACAAAACATGTTAGGTGACTTTAACTTGATGGCTATCATAAATGGTAACCTACCAAAAGATATATTATTTCCGATGGATGGAGGGTTCCTCAACTTTTGAAGAGGAATTGGATAGCATTGACCAGACAAAGTTAGGCTGAAAGACTATAAATCAAGTGATGACTGGGAGGCAACCTAGGAATTTTTATATTTATATGTTTTACTAGTTTTTTTAGTAGATAGGAATTAATTTTCTTATTAACCTCTCTTATAATCTAATCCATGTTGTCTCTCTTCATTGCAGGCATTGGAGGTCTAATGGATAGCAAAATGATTGTCGCAGCCATCGCCACCATCAACTCACGCTTAGCTGATTACAGGGAAGTTCTCTTTTACTTACCGCTATATTCTTACAATGAGGACATTGTAATTGCTATGTTTGGGGGGAGTTTAGTTTAGTTCATTATTATATGTTTAGTTTCATGTTTATGTTATGTTATTTTGCATATGTTGTTAATATAGTTTAGGTTTATTATTAAAAAAAAAATCAAAAAATTCAAAATAATAGTTAGTTACTATGTTCATCTTGCATGAGTCCCGCTGTTTGATATTTACAGTTTATTTTGGCCAATGATGAGATTGGAATTGAGTAGGCAAGTATAGTACTGACTATTAGAGCTTTGATGTGATTTCTTGTTATGAATTGAATTTTTTTCTATTTGAAACTGGTATAATAAGGATAACACATTAAAAACAACTTGTTGATTGATTGAGTTTAAATTGATACATAATGGGACTCTAAAGGATAATGCTAGTTTGAATGAAAGAATGAGAAGAATAAGTAGTGATGGCTAAAGTTCGATAAGAACCTAAGTTTGGGGGAAAAATTTGGGATATATAAGCTTTAAAAAAAACTAAAAAAATGATGAAAAAAATATATATATATATATATCGTGACTAGTCTTGTTTCGGGGCCTTTGTTACTTGAGTAAGTACGCCCGAAGGGGTATCTTAAAACCAAGCGCCCTAAGGTCTTATATGGTCTGGGAGTCGTTGGTCGAAAGCTCGTTAAGGGGTAGCACTGTTAGCCTAATGTAATGAGACATTGCACAGTCATGGTTAAAAAGTAAAAAAAAAGAAACGAAAAAAAAGAGAGAATAAAACGGGAAATAAGAGGAAAAAGCCCCCGTAGATGAAAATAAAGCATAAATGTTAACCCTCGATATTGGTAATTGTTTGATTTTAATTGAATCTAGCTTATTTTTGGATTTCTTAAGTTTACACTGTATGATGCCTTCGAAGAGACTTGTTATGTGTTAAATTTGATTTTATATTAGTTAACATTGTTGAGGAGCACACACGCACTATACCAGTAATAACAGTTTAAGATTTGATGATTGACTAGGAAATTGTTGATTGGTTTTGATATGATGTATTATCATGTTTACTTGATTTCTCTAAGGTCGAGTGAATAGATTTGATTCTATCAGTACTGCTGGATTCGTAGGCATGTAGATTAATTCCATTCCATTGCATTGCATTTTTGTTTTGTTTTTGCTTGAGGACAAGCAAAGGTTTAAGTTTGGGGGTATTTGATAAGTAGGTTTTATACCTAGTTATTCAGTATCTATTACTTGAATTTATTGCTTAAACTCATGTTTCTTAGTTACTTTTCATGCATTTCATGTTCATTTTGTAGGTAATACATTTAGGAGCGGTGTGAGCGACTATTGGTTAGGAAAATGCAAGGAAAAAGCAATCCGGACATCGTTTATGCTTTCATGTTCAATTCATGTTCTTGGCTTGGAGCTTAGAATATATTGTAGAGCGTTTTCTTAGCTTTCCGGAACATCTTGAATCATTTAACTCGGAGTTTGGGTGAAAGAGTTATGAGATTTCTACCAACGGACGTTGAACTTCAACGTTTTGGGTGGGCATTTGCATAGCAGTCACTTCCAGTCCAATTTCGACCATCATGCGTTTGTTATTTCTGAAAACTCAAAGAATAAAAGTTGTAGATCTTGTCAATAGCTTCGATTTGATAGGTTTAGGACTCCGTAACTCCTCTTGGTTTAAAGGTTATGGTAGTTTTAGCGGAGGAGGTTCCAACAGAAAATTGAATTGGCAGATTGGTACCCAGACAGGGCTGGACCTTTTTAGCCTTAGGATCCAGCCGGGGCTGGGGTCCTGGATATTTTAACAGATCACTATCCAGCCGGGGCTGGGTTTTTGCAAGGGAAAAGGCCAGCCGGGGCTGGCCTATGCGCGGAATGAGTAGATTTTGTCCGAATTTGAGTCCGAAAAGGACTGTTTTGAGTTGTTTGATTCAAGGACTTCCAAGAGGACTTAAAGACATCTACAAAGGCTTATAAAAAGAGGGGAATAACACAGATTAGGGGGGATTATTGAGGAGATTAGAGAGCGTTCTATTAAATTAGATTAGAGTAAATTATATCAAAACACTAGTTCTAATTAGATTTGGAGATTGAAGCAACTTGGAGACCATTGAAGATTCAAAGTAGGAGCAAGGATGGAGCATTAAATCTACAGACAATTGATTCTATTTTCTTTACTTCTTCTATTTTTGTCTTTTAATGATTATTCAATTGTGGATTCTTAGTTTAAATTCAATAATCATGAACTAATTCTTTGTTTGAGATTACAATGGATCTTATTGTGTAGTTTATTTTAATATGCTTCGTTATCAATTATTATGTTCTATTGAGAGGATTGTCTATTGTGATTTGGACTTAATTATTTAATTGCTTGGCCATCAATTACCGTGATAATCTATATGAACTCGAGAGATGAAGTATAGATTTAGATCTTATCATGATAGCATGTGTTCAGGATTTTGTTAGTAGCTTAAACTTGATGTGTGTTAAGGTAGAGATATGCTTGACATCGCATGTAATCGGATAGAGAGCTTATTCTTCAACCTTCTTCAATTGTAATTCACATAGAGATATAGTGGGTTAGTTGATTAAGGTGTTTAACGGATTTCTATCTTAAATGTGGATTGACGTTAATACGGTATTAGTGCACTGAGAGGTGGTTAATACTACTTTCGTGTTCTTGATTAACAATTCGGGATAGAGAATAATTGATGAGAAGTGTGTTAACCTAAATGAAGCATTAAGTGAAGTTGTGATCTTAAATCTCCATAATCTAATTTTTAATTAGTGGTAATTAGAATTGGTTTAGTTAAATATTTTAATTTATAACATTAAATTCATTTGTTTAAATAAGATTGAGTTGGTTACGGGTTAGTACTTGGTGATTTTTATTAAATAATTCTCTATGGAAACGATACTCAACTTATCACTTTATTACTTGTTATACTTGCGTGTTGTACGTAACTAGATTTTACCCAACAGGGCATGGAAGCTTGTCTCACACAATGGGCTCTTCGTCTATCTTCTCTTTCTCGTCCCACCATGGATTCAAAATTGTATTCGCTCTTATGTCATCAAAAGCTTCGCCGACAACATGACTACCAAGTGGGCATGATTTTGCAAATCTGACTGACTCTTTTATCGTTGGTGGAGACCCATTTAGATCTTTGTTGACCTTTATTTCATTATCCACAATTGTCTCCACATTTTCGATATCTTGTGGCTCATCCAGTCACAGATTTGGTTCGTGTTCTCCGTCAATTTCGTCATCCATGTCATAAGGCCAAGTGTTTGGAGGAAGGTTGTTTACGGATTTGGTCATTTGCCCTGTCTGATCCGTAAGATTTTGATTTGGCTTCGCTTGATTACTCATCTTCTCCTCATCTGCTATGAACTTGGACAATAATTCCCCCAGCCTTGAATTTTCTATTTCAGTCTCGGAAGCCATGTATTGAGGACCATTGGTTGAGGTAATGACTAATTGTTCCATCCAATTATTAAAATTTTGGGTTGACAGCTTGATGATTGGGTAATATACCCATGAATTAATTATATTTAACCTTAATTTGTTATGTGTTCGAATCGTTTTAGTATTATTTTACTCGTTTTAGTGTGTTGTGGCAGGAGTGTGCATTGATTGGTAGCAATTAGGAACAATGTGGAACAATTGGGCTGAAAAAGGAGGCAAGAGGCAGTTTCTACACGATAGCGCCGAGGCGCTATTTCTAAGTTTAAAAATAGCGTCGGGGAGCTAGTCCTCGGTCAACTCAGGAAGAGGCGCGCGCGTGTGGAGCTGTTAAGAGCTGGTGTTGACTAACAGTTGACTTCGAATTTGGTGTGTTTAGAAGCCTAATTGGACTAAGATTTGTGGAATTGGGCAAGAAATTATAAATTGAATTATTCTTATTGAATTAAAAAAAAACTCTACAGAATTTTGGGGGAGAAAGGAAGGAGCACGATCAGATCTGAAGGCTACAACTTGGAGTTTTTCTTCCCCTTTATTCTTTTAATTTACATAACGTCTTAAAGATGATTTATCAATTATTTGTGGTTTTTATTTTCGTTATGAACTAAGTTCTTTTATTAATATTCCAATGGAACCTTTTATGGTTATGAATTGATTATTTAATTTATTCTAATTATTTATGTTTAAGTGAATTGTTCATCATGTCTTGGATTTATTGATTAATTATCTGGCCAATAATTACCTTGTTACTCTAGAAGGAATTGGGAAAGGAATTCTAGGGTTAGAACTGGGCATGATGACATGTGACTTAGTTATTTGCACAGTGAATAATTAGGTTTGTGAATTGAATGGAAATATCTTTTCACCGCATGTAACACATAAGGGATTTTGGGATTAAAGGAGTTTAATTCACTTATTTTGCATAGGAATATAGCAAGATTAATCTGGATTAAATAGAAGTCATTTGATCACTTGGAAAAGGGCTTTTGACATTTGAGAATTCCTGTTAACAATTCAGTAGACATAATAATTAGGATAATTGAATAGTTGATTTAATAGTCATAATTGGGGAAATTGGAGTCTTAATTATCATTTATCTGCATTCCAATAATTGTCAATTTGTTTTTGCTTTCTTTTAATATAATTTCTTAAATACGTTTGCAATTAGTTTTCTTAGTTTTAGCATAATTTCTTAATAGTTATAATTTTTGGTTGTTTAAATAAAATTGAATTGGTACAGTGCTAGTAATTGGAATTTATCAATTAGAATTCTCTGAGGGATCGACACTCTAATTTATCACTATATTACTTGTTGACCGTGTCTACTTGCACGTTTGCTTTGATTGTGAAATCAGCCAATAAGTTTTTGGCGCCATTGCCGAGGAATTTTTTTGTTAAAATTAATTCCATATTAGTTATAATCAATTCAGTCTTAATTTAAGCGTTACTTAATTTTTCTTTTTGTTTTCGCAAGAATTCTTTGCAAGTGTATGCACACTAGATCAAGGGCAAGAAAGGAACTTTTTCCTTATATCAACGAGATTGAAAGGAAATTCCATAAAGGGCAATCGATTAGTGTGTTATCACCTGAGGAAGAAAAACTGGAAGAACAAGAAATTCCAGTGAATATGGCAGGGAATGATCGAAATCACTTCGGGACTATGCCACGCCTAATGTCACGGATATACAGTCGAGCATAAGGAGACCGGCAATCAACGCTAATAATTTTGAGATTAAACCAGCAACTATTCAAATGCTTTAGAATCAATGTCAGTTTGGGGGTGGTCCATTAGATGATCCGAACGAGCATATCTTGAGTTTTTTAGAAGTTTGCGACACTTTTAAATTCAACAATGTGTTGGAAGATGCTACAAGATTGAGAATGTTCCCATTTACTTTGAAAGACAAAGCACGCAGTTGGTTATACGCTCAGCCTCCTGACTCAATCCACACTTGGGACGACTTGGCTCAAAAATTTCTAGCTAAGTTTTTTCCACCAGCTAAATCAGCAAAACTACGGAATGACATTTATACGTTCGCACTGTTTGATTCGGAATCACTGTATGAGGCATGGGAAAGGTTTAAGGACATGCTCCGTAAGTGCCCACACCATGGAATTCCACAGTGGATGCAATTAGCAATATTCTACGATGGTTTAAAAGCATCCATAAGGGAAAGTATTGACGCAGCAGCAGGAGGAGCGATTATGTCTAAAAACCTTGAAGATGCATTTCAGTTGTTAGAAACGATGGCCACCAATAATTACCAGTGGCCCATGACGAGGTCTAATCCTCCGAAAGCAGCGGGAAAGTATGATGTGGATGCGATAACATCTTTACAAGTGCAAGTGTCCGCAATAGATAAGCAGATGAAATTAATGCGCCCACAATCCACTCAGCAGGTAGCTATGTCCTGTGAAATTTGTGCTGGGGATCATACCACGGATCAATGTGCCATCAATGTAGAAGTAGCACAATATGTGGGGAGTTATAGTAAGTCTAATCAGCCTTATTCGAACCAAAATACATATAATCCGGGGTGGAGAAATCATCCTGGATTTTCATGGAGCAACAACCAAGCTGCAGAACAAGCACCGAGACAGCAAAACAATTCCGGGTTTCAAAACCAGACACAACAACCCGCGCGAAAAGCAAGCTGGGAGGAAACTTTGGAAAGATTTATTAAGGCATCCGAGAAAAGGCACGATGAGAGTGATAAAAGATTGGATCAAGTGGAGATGAGTATACAAAGTCAGACTGCATCAATTAAAAACATAGAAAATCAATTGGGACAATTGGCACATGCATTGAATAACCGACCACTTGGAACACTTCCGAGCGACACCGAGAAAAACACGGGCAGAGATGAACATTGTAAAGCGGTAACTCTACGGAGTGGGAAAGAACTACAAGACTCGATCACGGACAAGGAAAAGGAGGACAAGGCACAACTCGAAATAGAGAAAGGGCTGGATACCGAAAAGCATCACGAGGAGATCTCACAGCAGAAAAATTCAGAACCAACCAAAACAATGACTCCCATACCGTATCCGCAGAGATTTCAGAAATCCAAGTTAGATAAGCAGTTCTCATGGTTTTTGGATATCTTCAAGAAATTGCACATCAACATCCCCTTCGCCGAAGCCTTGGAACAGATGCCGAGTTATGCGAAGTTTATGAGGAGGTGTTGTCAAAGAAGAGGAAATTGGGTGAATTTGAGATCGTAGCATTGACAGAAGAATGTAGTGCTATCATTCAGAATAAGTTACCGCCAAAGCTCAAGGACCCAGGTAGCTTCAATATACCGTGCGAGATTGGAAATCAGTTTTCTGGACGAGCGTTATGTGATTTGGGGGCCAGTATTAATCTAATGCCATTATCCTTCTGCAGTCAGTTCGGACTCCAGGCTCCACGCCCAACCAATATCAGTTTGCAGTTAGCGGATAGATCGGTTACATATCCACGAGGTATAGTTGAAGATGTGCTTGTAAAAGTGGATAAATTCATTTTCCCCGCGGATTTCTTTATTCTTGATTGTGAAGTGGACAGTGAGATTCCCATCATTCTCGGGCGACCATTCTTAGCAACGGGAAGAACGTTGATCGACGTGCAGAAAGGAGAATTGACGATGCGAGTTGAAGATCAACAAGTCACGTTTAATGTGTTTAAATCAATGTCTTATCCAAAGGAAAAAAGGTGAGTGTTTGCGGGTGGATTTAATGGATGAGATAGTTAATCACAAGATTTACGGTAATTACTCAGAGGATCCGATAGAATCCATGTTGCTCGGAATAGAGGACTATAGTATTGATGAGGATATTGAGCAGATCAAATGGCTAGAAACATCATCATTCTGTCGGAAAAATAATCAATCCTTCGACACCATAGAGAGACCCGAAGCTGAAGGTAAGAAGTTCAAACCATCAATAGAAGAGCCACTGGTGTTGAAATTAAAGCCACTCCCCTCTCATCTTGAGTATGCTTATTTGGGGAAAGATTCGACCCTACCAGTTATTGTTTCCACGGAATTGAATGATACCCAAAAGGAAAAATTTCTACGGGTTCTGCGCTAGTTTAAAACAGCAATTGGGTGGACTATAGCAGACATTCGAGGTATTAGCCCATCTTTCTGTATGCATAAGATTTTAATGGAGGAAGGGGCAAAACCAACCATCATGAAGGAGGTAGTGAAGAAGGAAATAATAAAGTGGTTAGACGCTGGCATAATTTACCCAATCTCAGATAGTTCGTGGGTAAGTCCTGTACAATGCGTACCAAAGAAAGGGGGTATGACAGTGGTGAAGAATGAAACGAATGAACTCATCCCTACTCGAACAGTTACAGGATAGAGAGTGTGCATGGACTACCGCAAGTTAAATAAAGCCACACATAAGGATCACTTTCCTTTACCATTCATTGATCAGATGTTGGATAGGCTAGAGGGACATCAGTTCTATTGTCTCTTGGATGGTTATTCGGGATATAATAAAATTGTTATTGCACCGGAGGATCAAGAGAAAATGACATTCACATGTCCTTACGGTACATTTGCATTTCGGCGAATGTCTTTTGGTCTATGCAACACACCAGCGACCTTTCAGCGGCGCATGATGGTGATCTTCTCCGATATGGTCGAGAAAAATTTGGAGGTATTTATGGACGATTTTTCCGTGTTTGGCGATAGCTTTGATCTTTGCTTGAAAAACCTGATGTTAGTATTGAAACGATGCGTGGAGACTAATCTAGTTCTTAATTGGGAAAATGTCACTTCATGGTGAAGGAAGGGATTATTCTTGGGCATAGGGTTTCTGCAGCCGGACTAGAGGTGGATAAAGCAAAGATTGAGACTATTGAGAAACTACCACCTCCATCATCTGTGAAGGGAATCCGGAGCTTTTTGGGACATGCAGATTTCTATCGACGTTTCATCAAAGATTTTTCAAAAATATCAAAACCCTTGTGTTCTTTGTTAGAGAAAGATGTGCTTTTCAAATTAGATCAGTCCTGTATCGAGGCATTCGAGATTCTAAAGAAGAAGTTTGTATCTGCTCCGATCATTATGGCGCCCGATTGGACTTTACCATTCGAATTGATGTGTGACGCCAGCGATTATGCAGTGGGAGCAGTTTTGGGTCAACGTCACAACAAAATCTTCCATACAATCTATTACTCAAGCAAGACATTGACAGATGCTCAGTTGAACTACACAACCACCAAAAAAGAACTACTTGCAGTCGTGTTCGCCTTCGACAAATTTAGAACATACCTCATCGGAACCAAGGTCATTGTCTACACGGACCATTCCGCAATCAAGTATTTGATCGAAAAGAAGGATGCCAAACCAAGGTTAATCCGTTGGGTGTTACTGCTGTAGGAGTTTGATTTGGAGATCCGGGATAGAAAGGGTGCAGAAAATCAAGTAGCGGATCACTTATCGCGGTTAGAAAATGATGAGGTGCAGAAGAAGGACAATGCATTGATTAACGAAAAATTTCCGGACGAACAACTTCTATGAGTGATCACAACACTGCTGTGGTATGCTGATTATGTGAACTATGTGGTAGCTAAGGTGTTACCTCCGGATTTGAACTCGCAGCAACGAAAGAAATTCCTACATGACGTGAAGCAATATTATTGGGACGAACCATTCTTGTTTAAAGCCTGAGCGGATCAAATGATAAGACATTGTGTACCTCATGAAGAAATGAATAGTATATTAGGCCATTGCCACTCCTCAGATTACGGAGGACATTATTCCAGAGATCGAACTGCGGCCAAGGTGTTACAATCTAGATTTTACTGGCATTCGTTATTCAAGGATGCATATCTCTATGTGCTGAAGTGTGACAGATGTCAACGCAATGGTAATATCTCCAAGCGAAACGAGATGCCACTCAACTCTATTTTGGAGGTAGAATTATTCGACGTTTGGGGCATAGATTTCATGGGACCGTTCCCCTCATCGTTCAGTAATCAGTATATTCTGTTGGCGGTGGATTATGTTTCCAAATGGGTAGAAGCCACATCCTTGCCCACAAATGATGCTAATGTAGTCCTCCGATTCTTGAAAAAAAGTATTTTTACGCGTTTTGGGACTCCTCGGGCAATAATAAGTGATGAGGGAACACATTTTTGCAACAAGCAGTTCACAAAGTTACTGGTGAAATATGGGGTTCGACATAAAATCACCGCTGCATATCACCCTCAAACCAATGGCCAAGCTGAGGTCTCAAATAGGGAGATCAAGAGAATTCTGGAAAAGGTGGTCAATCTGACACGGAAAGATTGGTCTTTACGTCTTGACGATGCTCTATGGGCATATCGTACAGCATATAAGAATCTGATCGGTATGTCACCTTATCGTATGGTTTATAGAAAAGCATGTCACCTCCCAGTCGAGCTAGAACATAGTGCATATTGGGCCATTCAGAAGCTTAATTTTGATGAACAAGCAATGGGTGAGCAAAAGTTACTACAGTTGAACGAGATGGATGAATTCCGCTTCAACGCTTACGAAAACGCAAAACTCTATAAGGAGAAAGTCAAGGCATGGCATGATAAGAAAATTCTCGATAAAACATTTGAACCGAGCCAACAAGTTTTGCTTTTCAATTCGAGACTGCGTTTATTCCCGGGAAAATTAAAATCCCGGTGGTCCGGGCCATTCGTAGTTATATCTGTCGCTCCACACGGAAACGTTGAGGTCGAGGAACCGAACTCAAAGCGTACATTTAAGGTCAATGGTCAACGTCTGAAACATTATTGGAGTGGACCAATCGAACGTCAAGCTACGGTCCAGTACCTCTCCGAACCAGTGGACAACTGAGCAACACCGAAAAGTTGGGTCGTCGATAGTAAACCAAGCGCTTATTGGGAAGCAACCCAATCAATTTTATTTTATTTTTCTTTATTTTATGTTACTTCATACAGTATTTTATTTTATTCTTCTTATGTATTGCTTAAATTGTCTTTAGCACAGAACAAAAGAAGGTTAAAAAGTGAAGTTACTCATCATAGTGAACAGAGGTGTGGACGCGAAAGTCTTGAGGCTGCTGCCTAGCAGCGCCCCGGCGCTGTTCTATAGCACAAAGACAGCACCCCGGCGCTAAGAGGTTTCACCAGTTTTTGAGCAATATCGCCCCGGCGCTGAATTTCTAGGCAAATATAGCGCCCCGACGCTAAAGGTCTCCTTCATCTACTGACTAATAGCGCCCCGGCGCTGTTTTCCCATACAAACTTTGTGATAGCCCCGAATACGAGCTCCGAATCACCTCGGATCCGGTTCACTATTTATATCACTATTTGCGGAAGATATAAACATAAGTTGTTTATACAATACATTACACACTATTACCCAAAATCGAGTAACCTTAACTTATTACACATTTCATAAAATATCTATTACACAACCATATTTATAAACTATTATATTACTAGATAGCCGCATATATTGACCCAAACTGAACTTGGCTTAACCTTTTCCTGTATACGACGCATTTGCTCTACCTGCAATGTTTTATCATGATATAGCAAGGGTGAGCATGAAAGTTGCTCAGCAAGTTTATATACAATAATATAACGATATATCATGATTGAAGAGTATGAATAATGGCTTGCTATAATTCATCAATATAATTGAGAACTAGCACGAACAAATTTTTTGACTGAACAAGTATTATACATGAACAAACATTTCTGAACCAACTGGTAATGAAGGTGATCAGCCTTTCATACCTGACTTATACATGCAAGATGTACAAAATACAATTTTCTAGGCTATCAGCAATGATTAACCATAAGCTTGAAGAAACTACTCTTATTAGAGTTAAGTGCAAGAAAACTTGCCTGAACCGTTGATTACCGTACGCAATTTAATAACGCTTTATCCGAAGACCTAATATTAATAATATAGATCTCCAATATTAGAATAATATCATCACAGTATATTACTGTTATATTTATATACATACAGAATAACCTAAACACATTACCACATAACCCTATCAGTCTTTACAGCACATACGACCTAATATTAAGTCAGACTATTTAAGTCTGAATTGAAATCGACACCCTTCTATCATCCCGATAGTCTAGTCGGACCTTTATCAAGTTTAAGTTCAATTAAACTCTTCCTGAACACTTAACCATTATCACCGATAATTTCTAATCAGACAAAATATTTTTCCTAAGCTCGTAATAATTTTCGAATAATTATTTTATTAACATTTTTCAATCCTTAAAACTGTATTTAAATAAATTAAATACCACATAATTCCTTAACCATTAATATTCATTTAATATAAAATATTAATGAAAATTGTTACATAATATTATAATATAATTATAATATATCAAAGTATTTTTAATACCTTAAAATCATTTTTATATGATTTTTCAAACACTTAAATCCATTATCCGATAATTGCTATTAATATTAAAATATTAATATTTTCATGCCAAAATATCAAAAGTTATATTTTATAACTTAAAATATTTTTATAACACTTAAATCATTTTTATATGATTTTTAAATCATTAATACTATTTTGCCATAATTTATTTAATATATTTATTAAAAAAATTAATTACCATTAATAATAAATTATTAATGAATTTCATCACAAAATATCAAAAGTTATGGAAAATAACTTAAAATATTTTCTTTTATCATAATATTATTTTTCATGATTTTTCATGAATTAAAAACTATTTTTAAATAATTTATTTAATATTTTAATTAAATAAATAAATACCATTTATATTCCAAAAATACTAAATATTTTTGAAATATACTCAAAATAGTTAAAAACTATTTTTCAGACTTTAAAATAATTTTTCAGAATTTATTTTGTATTTTTAATAATTAAAAACCATTTTTTTTTCTAATTTTTAATAATTTCTGGAAATATAATAAATAATTTGTCGCTAAAGGCCTATAGCGACACTTTCTGTCGCTATAGGTGTTCTTGACAGAGTTCGGGTTGGGTGGTTTGACCACGATTTAACTGGTGTTCTGATCGATTTCTGGGTTGTAAAAAGTGTTTAGATTATAGTGCATGTGTAATACTATAACTATATACCAAGATCATGGCCAAAACATTTCACCAGAACGAGATCTAAGCAACCAAATATCATGTCAGAGCTGTTCTTCATTTCTGGGTTTTTCAGAAATGAAGAACAGTCGATAGGTCCTACTTTGAGCCTCTGAAGCTAGGCCTTCCAGGTATTATTAATGTAATATTAATGTTTCATTGTGTAGTACTCATGTCCTTGTACACGTACATAACCTCAAATCATCTTAACATCAACACCATTAAGAAATCATAGCCGGTCAAACTATAGACCAAGAACTGTTCTTGAACAAATCTGGGTTTTCCAGATTGTTCGTGAAGCAATTCGGTCAACTACATTTGACCATAAATATATTCTATTTTGATAAATATCTTAGTGGTATAAAGACTTCAGTATGTAGTATTTATGTCAGGCTACATGATCAAACCAACAAAATATCATAAACACTAACAGATAGCAAGATCCGAGCTTCAAAAATGGTTGTTAGAGTTTCTGGAAAAATCTGGGTTACCCAGAAACCAGACTTTGTGTTCGGTCAACGCTGTTAGATCGATCATAACCTTCGATCTACACATGATTTGACACTGATTCTTTTTGAATCTAAAAGACCACATAACAGAATACACGTTACAACATCTAAAACACAAAAATAATTAACAAGAAAGGATCTACAGGCCCTGACATTAGGCTGTCAGACCATATTTTTCCCAAATTTCCAGATTTCTATAAACATTAAATCCGAGCCTCTAGGTGTTATGGATCCATGATCCAACAACCCAGATCTCTAATTGACACCTTATAACACTTATTTGCACAATCAATTGCAACAATTAACAAGGAATCGAAGGATTTCAAAATTTTGAGATTTTATACCTTTTATGCTTGATTTTCAATTTCTGCCCTCATGATCTGTTATTGGTTTGCTGATTATTGATCATGGCTCAACATTTAACTCTCTCTCACTCAAAAATTTCGAAAATGGAGAGAGAGGATGGATTGGTTGATTTGAGAAAATAAGGTAGCATTTTCTCTCTCTTTAATTATTTATACAAAACTTGGTTCAATGCATTTTGGCTACAAAGCTGCTGATTTGCTGAGATTGCTGGCCAAAAGTCACATACTAGGCTACATTTAGGGTTAGGGTTGGTCACCAACCAAGGATTTTGCCAAGATTGCAAGCTAACTAAAATAATACACAAAATGGGCATTTTTGTCATTTCCATTTTGTTCTAGATTTCTCAATTGATGAAACCCTTAGGGTTTAGGATTTGAGCATACTTAGATTTAGGGTTTGGAAAAATTTAGGGTTTAGGTTTTAACCCTCAACTTTGCAAAATTTTAATTTCTAAAATTTTCGAATTTCGGTTATAAAAATTAACATTTTTAACTTATAATTAGAATTTACTAATTATATTAAAATTCCTTAATCATACTTAAATCTTGTTAATTAGGATTAATAATTCCTAATTAAAATTGCTAATTACGCGATTATGGTCAAAATCACGAATTAGGGTTTATAACCCAATAATTAGGGTTTCTAATAGAAAATTTAATTTTCTAATTTAGAAATTTAATCTCGTAATTAGATTAGGGTTTTCTAATTACACAAAAATTGAAATAATTAGGATTAGGGTTTCCTAATTAACATTGCTACTTTTAGCAATTAAATCCACCACTGAACAATTAGGGTTTCTGACGAAATAATTAGGGTTCCAAATGGTCATTAGGGTTTTCAACCCATAAATTAGGGTTTAATAATTAATTAATCTTTATCCTAATTAATACTTAACTAATACCACATAAGCATTATAATTCTCCGTTATATTCCTAGATTAGGGCTTTCATTTTATCAGAATCTGAAATTAGGGTTTTCAGATCTGGTATTAGGGTTTTAAATTTGGAAATTAGGGTTTTGTAATCAATTGTTAAGATTAACCCTAATTAATCTTTTAATCATTTACACATATGCCATTAAGTTCCCAATTTAGGGTTTCATGCACCGAATTAGGGTTTCAAATTCCCGGAACTGAAACTAGGGTTTCCAGAACCAGTTTTTAGGGTTTCTTTCTAAACGCTAGGATTTTCTAACCGAACATTGTCGTTCTTAATATATAATTAGGGTTTATCACATATATAATTTATCTGGTCAACCCTTGACCCTTAACCACATTCTGTACACAGAACATAACCATAAACAGAACATAATCACATAAATCCTTAATCCTGAATAATTCACCTATATCCTTCGCAAAATTTCGAAATTCTCAAAATTCAATTCCAATAACATCATACGCATACACTTATTTTCTATCTAGGTCTATTATTTGACCTTAAATCAATCATTTGAGATTTTAATAAATTCTCCAAATTCTTGGGTTGTCACATTCACCCCTCCTTATAAGAATTTCGTCCCCGAAATTCGCCTTACACCTTACACCGTGAACCTTACACCATTCACACATATCATCGCATACTACCCAATATACCACTCACAAGGGTAAAAGGTTTAAAATTGTGCTGAGGGGTCATATAGACCATGAACACATAGATTTGACGGTATTTATACCGCAAAACAAAACATTACTTGGTATGTTTACAATCACAAAGAAGGTAAACTACCGTTACTAGAACTTTAGGTGATCAGCCTATCGTACGATTACGTTATGAATAACGTATTTATTTTTAGCGAATATTTACGCTATTAGATTGGATTTATTTATCCAAACAACATAGTTCACCTCAGTCTTATCATAGGATTCAGCACCAAAACAATTTGGTTCAGGAAATTTCTTTCAATAAACACTTGGAGTTTTTTGAAAACATTTTCGAGAATGACGTCATGATGCCGTACTGTATTTACAGTCCGTTGAGGATTCCGTCATTTGATGATTTTATCATGCTACATCATACCATAGTGGAATAGTGACTTTAAGTCAAATTCACACGAAGTAATACTGCATTGATGACTCCATCATTTTTATCATCTCTGCACCAGGTCACATGGTACATAAGTGATAAATAAAAACATTTGTTTTTAAAGGCACATAGTGCGTATTTAGTTTGAAGTCAAAAATTTTGAAATCTGGCATAGATAGGGGTTTAGGAAAACCTAATTCTCCACTAATGATCATTTGCTTAAACATTCTATCTGTTCCTATTATCCTCAATACTCCATTCACACATAACTATACCCAGTTCATAAAACCACACTTATGAGTTCATAACCTGGCCACAATCATATGAGTTTAAGAAAGGAATCACCCTCTCATTTCATATAATTATGAATCAAGAATGTCACACAAGTATGAGTTTTAAGAACTCGTACTTAACCTTATATACTCTATTTATGACCTATCTATCTGTCATACACATGAGAAAGGAATCACCCTCTTAACACGCATATAACAAATAGCGCGACACAAACATTTCAATGATTATCAATGTCAGAAACTAAGTGGTTGTTAAACCAACTCGGCCACTAATCAATATAGGAAGCTAAGTGAACAATTCCCCTCCTATACAAAGAATTGATCAACCTAACCACTACATCGACCAGGAAGCTAAGGGATTCTAAAACCAAGTACAAATTCCCCTCCCATACAAGGAATCATACAACTCAACTGCCGACATGAGTCCTCAATTGAATCCCCATCTAATACTTAACCCCAAACTTACTCCATACGAATTTTATTTAATCCGTATTTACAATTCATAACTCTTTCATGAGTTTTCATAGTACAACTGATACACAGCATCTTGTTGTAAACTTTTCAATCATCAGATTGATTCTTATCCCATATCATAACCTTATTAGATCACGGGGTGATCTTATCGTATATATTACGATTCAATTCCATGTCTTGATCCTTTTCAATCATTAGATTGATTCTTTCTAGCTGTCATAACATTTATCAGATCACGGGGTGATCTTATCGTATATATTACGATTCAATTCTATTCACTATGATCGTTTTGTTTTACGATCTCCTATCCTTGCACTTTCAGTCCTTTAGACTCGATCTATTCACCATTACTGTTCAACTTTATTATCAGAGTTAGGGAACTCTGTGTCTTTACACTCACCGAGATTCATCTTTGAATCTTACCGACCAACTAACTCTATGTGAGTTAGATCTTATCCTAATCACTGCGGTTATTGGTCTCAGGTATTCCTACCTAAGCTTCATAACCAACAGCTCTGATACCAACTGTGATAGCCCCAAATCCGGGCTCTGAATCGCCTCGGATCCGGTTCACTATTTCTATCACTATTTGCGAAAGATATAAACATAAGTTGTTTATACAATACATTACACACTATTACCCAAAATCGAGTAACCTTAACTTATTACACATTTCATAAAATATCTATTACACAACCATATTTATCAAACTATTCTATTACTAGATAGCCGCATATATTGACCCAAACTGAACTTGGCTTAACCTTTTCCTGTATACGACGCATTTGCTCTACCTGCAATGTTTTATCATGATATAGCAAGGGTGAGCATGAAAGTTGCCCAGCAAGTTTATATACAATAATATAACGATATATCATGATTGAAAAGTATGAATAATGGCTTGCTATAATTCATCAATATAATTGAGAACTAGCACGAACAAATTTTTTTGACTGAACAAGTATTATACATGAACAAACAATTCTGAACCAACTGGTAATGAAGGTGATCAGCCTTTCATACCTGACTTATACATGCAAGATGTACAGAATACAATTTTCTAGGCAATCAGCAATGATTAACCATAAGCTTGAAGAAACTACTCTTATTAGAGTTAAGTACAAGAAAACTTGCCTGAACCATTGATTATCGCACGCAATTTAATAACGCTTTATCCGAAGACCTAATATTAATAATATAGATCTCCAATATTAGAATAATATCATAACAGTATATTACTGTTATATTTATATACACACAGAATAACCTAAACACATTACCACATAACCCTATCAGTCTTTACAGCACATACGACCTAATATTAAGTCAGACTATTTAAGTCTGAATTGAAATCGACACCCTTCTATCATCCCGACAGTCTAGTCGGACCTTTATCGAGTTTAAGTTCAATTAAACTCTTCATGAACACTTTACCATTATCACCGATAATTTCTAATCAGACAAAATATTTTTCCTAAGCTCGTAATAATTTTCGGATAATTATTTGATTAACATTTTTCAATCCTTAAAACTGTATTTAAATAAATTAAATACCACATAATTCCTTAACCATTAATATTCATTTAATATAAAATATTAATGAAAATTGTTACATAATATTATAATATAATTATAATATATCAAAGTATTTTTAATACCTTAAAATCATTTTTATATGATTTTTCAAACACTTAAATCCATTATCCGATAATTACTATTAATATTAAAATATTAATATTTTCATGCCAAAATATCAAAAGTTATATTTTATAACTTAAAATATTTTTATAACACTTAAATCATTTTTATATGATTTTTAAATCATTAATACTATTTTGCCATAATTTATTTAATATATTTATTAAAAAAATTAATTACCATTAATAATAAATTATTAATGAATTTCATCACAAAATATCAAAAGTTATGGAAAATAACTTAAAATATTTTCTTTTATCATAATATTATTTTTCATGATTTTTCATGAATTAAAAACTTTTTTTAAATAATTTATTTAATATTGTAATTAAATAAATAAATACCATTTATATTCCAAAAATACTAAATATTTTTGAAATGTACTCAAAATAGTTAAAAAACTATTTTTCAGACTTTAAAATAATTTTTCAGAATTTATTTTGTATTTTTAATAATTAAAAACCATTTTTTTTCTAATTTTTAATAATTTCCAGAAATATAATAAATAATCTGTCGCTAAAGGCCTATAGCGACACTTTCTGTCGCTATAGGTGTTCTTGAGTGTTCTTGACAGAGTTCGGGTTGGGTGGTTTGACCACGATTTAACTGGTGTTCTGATCTATTTCTGGGTTGTAAAAAGTGTTTAGATTATAGTGCATGTGTAATACTATAACTATATACCAAGATCATGGCCAAAACAATTCACCAGAACGAGATCTAAGCAACCAAATATCATGTCAGAGTTGTTCTTCATTTCTGGGTTTTTCAGAAATGAAGAACAGTCGATAGGTCCTACTTTGAGCCTCTGAAGCTAGGCCTTCCAGGTATTATTAATGTAATATTAATGTTTCATTGTGTAGTACTAATGTCCTTGTACACGTACATAACCTCAGATCATCTTAACATCAACACCATTAAGAAATCATAGCCGGTCAAACTATAGACCAAGAACTGTTCTTGAACAAATCTGGGTTTTCCAGATTGTTCGTGAAGCAGTTCGGTCAACTACATTTGACCATAAATATATTCTATTTTGATAAATATCTTAGTGATATAAAGACTTCAGTATGTAGTATTTATGTCAGGCTACATGATCAAACCAACAAAATATCATAAACACTAACAGATAGCAAGATCCGAGCTTCAAAAATGGTTGTCAGAGTTTCTGGAAAAATCTGGGTTACCCAGAAACCAGACTTTGTGTTCGGTCAACGCTGTTTGACCGATCATAACCTTCGATCTACACATGATTTGACACTGATTCTTTTTGAATCTAAAAGACCACATAACAGAATACACGTTACAACATCTAAAACACAAAAATAATTAACAAGAAAGGATCTACAGGCCCTGACATTAGGCTGTCAGACCATATTTTTCCCAAATTTCCAGATTTCTATAAACATTAAATCCGAGCCTCTAGGTGTTATGGATCCATGATCCAACAACCCAGATCTCTAATTGACATCTTATAACACTTATTTGCACAATCAATTGCAACAATTAACAAGGAATCGAAGGATTTCAAAATTTTGAGATTTTATACCTTTTATGCTTGATTTTCAATTTCTGCCCTCATGATCTGTTATTGGTTTGCTGATTATTGATCATGGCTCAACATTTAACTCTCTCTCACTCAAAAATTTCGAAAATGGAGAGAGAGGATGGCTTGGTTGATTTGAGAAAATAAGGTAGCATTTTCTCTCTCTTTAATTATTTATACAAAACTTGGTTCAATGCATTTTGGCTACAAAGCTGCTGATTTGCTGAGATTGCTGGCCAAAAGTCACATACTAGGCTACATTTAGGGTTAGGGTTGGTCACCAACCAAGGATTTTGCCAAAATTGCAAGCTAACTAAAATAATACACAAAATAGGCATTTTTGTCATTTCCATTTTGTTCTAGATTTCTCAATTGATGAAACCCTTAGAGTTTAGGGTTTGAGCATACTTAGATTTAGGGTTTTGAAAAATTTAGGGTTTAGGTTTTAACCCTCAACTTTGCAAAAATTTAATTTCTAAAATTTCCGAATTTCGGTTATAAAAATTAACATTTTTAACTTATAATTAGAATTTACTAATTATATTAAAATTCCTTAATCATACTTAAATCTTGTTAATTAGGATTAATAATTCCTAATTAAAATTGCTAATTACGCGATTATGGTCAAAATCACGGATTAGGGTTTATAACCCAATAATTAGGGTTTCTAATAGAAAATTTAATTTTCTAATTTAGAAATTTAATCTCGTAATTAGATTAGGGTTTTCTAATTACACAAAAATTGAAATAATTAGGATTAGGGTTTCCTAATTAACATTGCTACTTTTAGCAATTAAATCCACCACTGAACAATTAGGGTTTCTGACGAAATAATTAGGGTTCCAAATGGTCATTAGGGTTTTCAACCCATAAATTAGGGTTTAATAATTAATTATTCTTTATCCTAATTAATACTTAACTAATACCACATAAGCATTATAATTCTCCGTTATATTCCCAGATTAGGGCTTTCATTTTATCAGAATCTGAAATTAGGGTTTTCAGATCTGGTATTAGGGTTTTAAATTTGGAAATTAGGGTTTTGTAATCAATTGTTAAGATTAACCCTAATTAATCTTTTAATCATTTACACATATGCCATTAAGTTCCCAATTTAGGGTTTCATGCACCGAATTAGGGTTTCAAATTTCCGAAACTGAAACTAGGGTTTCCAGAACCAGTTTTTAGGGTTTCTTGCTAAACGCTAGGATCTTCTAACCGAACATTGTCGTTCTTAATATATAATTAGGGTTTATCACAGATATAATTTATCTGGTCAACCCTTGACCCTTAACCACATTCTGTACACAGAACATAACCATAAACAGAACATAATCACATAAATCCTTAATCCTGAATAATTCACCTATATCCTTCACAAAATTTCGAAATTCTCAAAATTCAATCCCAATAACATCATACGCATACACTTATTTTCTATCTAGGTCTATTATTTGACCTTAAATCAATCATTTGAGATTTTAATAAATTCTCCAAATTCTTGGGTTGTCACAAACTTAGCGCCCCGGTGCTAGGGGTCGGCCAAGAGTCCTAAATGGTCTTCAATTGCCGAACGGTTACATACTCCCCTTCTATTAAGCATTATGCATCTTCTCCTCTATCACATACACGATTTCATTCTCCCTTTCACTTGGTTACACGACTCAATTTTCGTCTTTCTTTCAATCATCTACCAAGGTATGATTAATGTTTTACTTTTATTTTCGTGCAACAAGTATGGGTGTTAATTTGTTTGGTAAGTGTTCTATACTCAGATGTGTCTCTTATCTATAGATACACGTTTTTGTTGTTCTACCTTGCATCATGGCCATAAATTGCTTATTTGAAAGTAGATGTTGCATCAATAGGATATTTTTGATTAATAAAGGGTAGGAGTTGCTAGTAACTTGGTGAAAATTTAAGTGATTGATGAGTTGCCTCTTAGATGTTTGATGAAATGCCTGAAACATTGATCTTACCCACATGGACACTGATCACTATGTTCAAGCATTATCACTCTAGACCCATGTGTTACCACACTGAGTTCAATCCACTGTAGCACTTGTTCTTGGTTACTATCACACATAGTGAATGAGAGTAGAGAGATTAGACTTTATTGATTCAGGCATGTCACCTAAGGTGTGTTGCATGTGCCAACTTTATAAATGGATGAGTGCATAACACCATCGTTCCACTTGTGCCTATACCAGTGCTATTTGATCCAACATCAACCCCGCAAATGTGCTCAATGTCCATATATCTTTCAAAGTTTGGGGGTCGAGTCATACATAAGTTTATTGAAACTAAAAAATTTGTTCAATCCAAATATATACATGCTTGTACTTGCAGATTCTCGATATGGCATCGAAACGTCAGCGTGGGGAAGGATCAGGAACCACCTCGACTCCACCTCTAAAATTTAGCAGCCGACGTTTTGTTAGCCTTGCGGCCCAGGAAAGATACAACCACATGGCTACTCGATCATTGGTTCCGGAACGTGGGTTGACCCCGGATCCGGCAAAGGATGGCGACATGGCAATCATGATAGCCGAGAGAAACTGGTTCATACTCACTGAACAGCCTGACCCAGCAGTGATTGCAGTTGTGAAAGAATTTTACGCCAACGTGCCCGAACATAATCATTACGGAGTATTTGTAAGGGGCAAAATAGTGGAAATTGGCGAAGAGGACTTCAATGGATGTTATCAGCTGCCACTAGAAGGATTTGATGATGAATATGCACGGTTAGTAAGTGATGGGCCAGATTATGAGCAGATAATTCGGGAGTTGTGTCAGCCGGGCACCACATGGACAGTACACGAACGCGGTAACATGACTTTCCCACTTTCCAACCTCAGTGTAAGACCCCAAAAATGTTTAAATAAAAAGGAATTTCCTTTATTTATTTTTTTGAAATAGTAATGGTGAATTTTATTAATGTGGTTAGTTATGGGTAAAATGCGCAAATATTTTAAATAAGTAGGTGGTTATAAAATATTCATTGTTGTCGGGGAATATTCGTTTGGTCGTGGAATATTCTTGTTGTCGGGGAATATTCGTACGACGGCGCAGTCTTTTGTGGGCCCCATAACGGAAAGCGATTGGATGAAGAAAACGACAAGTATAAGTTGTTTATAAAAAACGGCGTAGTTGTTACCGTTATTACTGTTGGAATACCCGGTGGTTAAAACACAATAATACGCGTTGTTGCACAGTAGCACACGGTATTGCACCAATTATTGATTTTTACGTAAGAAGGCACTACTCAATAATTGTTACAGTAATTACTGTTCAGTATTTTATGTTATTGATTCAATAATTGCTGCATTGATATTTTATATTACTGTTGTTTCAATAATTGTCACTACACAGTATTTTTCATTATCGAAGTAATAATTCATATTATCTGAATAATATTATTAGATAACATTATTGGCAATGTCTAGAAAGTTCTGTCTAAGGAGAGGTTTGGTCACCTAATTGCGCGCCAGTAAGAAGAAATTCTTATTGAAAAGCCCCCTCTTTCCTGGGAACGGTCTGGTTGTCAGTATTGTGATTCTGTAATATTATTTGTGAATAATTAATTATTAATTTATATGATAAGAACAATATTGATTTTATGTGGATATAGATGGAGAAAATTTTTACTGTAACAATTGTTGAAAATTAATATTTTATCTTTTTCTGATAAAATAATTCATTTAAATATATTATTATATTTTTAATAATATAATAATGGTGATATTTTTACAATGAATATGGGATATATGAGTTTATGAGGAGAAATAGTATTTTTGTTGCAATAAATATTAAAAACAGATTTTGTGTGTCGGTAGACCTATTTTTTTAACTGAAAATTTGATTATAGCCTGTAAATCGCCCGTTTGTGGATTTCGGTCAATTTCTGTTTGGAATTTGGAAAAAATTCCTTCTGCAAAGTTGTAGATAATGGAATTTCCTATAAAAACTCGCAAGATTCAAATTTTCTGGCAAAAGGGCTATTTATTATGAATTATTGAAGTTCCGAAACTCCGAAATAATTGATTTTTGGAAGTTTAAAATATTTAAAGTATGAAAAACGTTTTTTTTGTTATTAGTGGGTCTAGCATGTGGTTTGAATTCAAATTTTCAGAATTCAAAGAGTGGGCGTAAGAATTTATATATATATATATTATTATTATATTAAATTTTCTGCTTTGGTGTTTTAAGCAATTTCCTATAAATAGGGTGCTTAGGTTAGAATTGAAAATCACAACAGAAACTGAAGTTTTCTCTCTCTATATTATCGAACGTATTCTTATGAGTATTTTGAGTATACTTTGAGTATTGCTATACGGTGCAAGTTCAAATCATAGCCTATATCCAGTGTTTCAACTAGAAGTACTGTCTTTCGAGGTAAGGGATGTTATTTTCTTCTAAAATGATATTATTTCTTCAATATCATTATGTTGAAATATTGGTTGGAACTTTTTATCAAATTTGGAACTTTTTCATGTCGGAGTTACTATTCATGAGTTACTATTCATGAGTTACTATTCACGAGTTACTATTCACGAGTACTATTCACGAAGCGTGATGATATTTTTTTGTGAAATTTCTATCTTTTGGTGTCGGAGTTACTATTCACGTATACGGCACTATTCACGTATACGGCACTATTCACGAATACGATACTATTCACCAAAAAATGAAATTTCTTCTTTTTGTCCAAAATATCTATTCTGGATACTAGCTTTGATTGTATCCATGTTTTGATCATTCTTGAATTTTACTTCAGTATGATTATTTATGAAGTATTTTTGAACTCGGATTGTTTAAAGTACGAATCCTTAATACTTGTTATTTTGTTTCACTGGATTCGTTTCCTTTAAAATATTTTTCATCATCCTCAGTCCTAAATGATGGTGTTACTGAATATCTTTGGCCTATAGTGCAAAGATGGTTGATTTTATTATGAATGTCTTTCGCCCGTAGTGCAAAGATGTACAGGTGTTGAGATGAACATGAACAATTAATGAATATCTTTGGCCCGTAGTGCAAAGATGAACAGGTGTTGAGATGAACATGACCGACTAATGAATATCTTTGGCCTGTAGTGCAAAGATGAATATTTGATTTGATTTGAGATATATATTGATTGATGTTACAGGGATAAAATATTGATGATGGACTTTTAAATTCATATATGTTAGTAGATTTCATTCTCTACTTAATTCCTCTAATAAACTGTTGTTTCCGCTGCAGTTGTTGATCTAAAACTTGTTTTCTATTGTATTCTATCAGATTTTTCCCTGTTGAAGACTAAGGATAATTTGTTGTACATTATCTTAGTCATAATATTCTTTACTGGGCTAGTTGAGCTCACCCTTTTTCTTGTTGTTCTATTTTTCTTCTCAGGAGACGAGAATGTAGCGAGTACGAGTCGGGGGATGTAATGATGGTTTTAGAGAGAGTTGTTTAGTAGTCCTCACCATTTTTGTAAAATAATGTATCAATAATTATGATAGGGATTTATTTATATGTGGATATTGTCTAGATGGCAATATCTGTATTTAAACTCACAATTTGTATGTTGTAATGTAATAATAAAGTTGTAGTTATTTCTGTACCATGTAATTGACGACTCAGAATGGGTTGGATGGAATGGACCTATTTTGGGGGCATCACAGTTGGTATCAGAGCTTAGGGATATGATCTCTGGCGGAGATCAGGGAATAGAACTAGGAGGGGAGAGGCGAGTAAACCTTCGCTAGTGTGTCCTACCTAAGCTTATTTGTTGGTCGGTCATAATATAGGGATATTATGTGATTTGTTAATTTGTTTAATTAACCCTTATTTTATGGCAGTATTTGAGAATGTCGACTGAGAATATTAACAGTGGAGTAAATGAGACCGTGGAGATGCCTGTACTTACCAACGAATAGAACGTGCAACAGGCTGGCAATGTACCTCCTGTGAACAACGCCACTGAGCAGACGATGAACGACGGGATGTTTAGGAGCTTTTTGCAGTTCATGCAAAATCAGACGAGGGAGACTCG